>CM062814.1:897631811-898031749 GCA_031772625.1 Pinus tabuliformis
TACACCTTGCAAATTCAACTTAACTTTTCCACGACCAACGATTTTAACCTTCCTGTCATCCCCCAAGAAGACATCACCACCATCATATTTCTCATACTCGCAGAATCACTCTCTATGGGGAGTGAAGTGAAAGGATGCACTTGAGTCAATCAACCATGCCTCATGATCTACATGTGTACTTGAAGAAGCCAAGTACACATGCCCACCTTCATATGAGGTGGTTTTCACCTCTGCAGAAAGAGAATCATCAGATCCTTTTCCTTTGTTAAGAGATTTAGATTTGCAATCCCTTTTGTAGTGCCCTTCCTTTCCACATTTCCAGCACACCTTTATAGGTTTTCCTGGAGATTTAGATCTCCCTCTAGATTTAGATCTCCCACTTGATTACTTATTTATGTTTCTATTTTGGGACCTTCCTCGTACAGACAAGGCATCACCATTCTGGCTCTCCATATTTTTCTGTCTCATCTCCTCCGTCGGTAAGGATGAGACTATTTCATCAAACTGCAAGGCAGTTGCATTGCTACCTATTGTAATAACCAGACTATCCCACGAATCTGGTAGAGAACACAACAAACTGATGCACTTATCTTCATCTGAAATTTTAATATCAGCATATAATAACTGATATACCACAATATTAAATGCGTTCAGATGCTCTGTCACCGAGTCTCCATATTTAATCCTCAGGTTATACAGCTTTTTCTGTAGGGACATTTTATTCACTAGAGACTTAGATTAATACAAAGTCCTTAACTTGTCCCACAAATCCTTAGTCGTAGCTTCCCCTGATACATTCAGCAATATTGAATCTAAGACACACAATCATATTGTGCTCTTTGCCTTCCAATCCAACTTCTTGCATTCTTCATCGGACACTCCCGTTGATTTAGTACCTGTATCTACCGCGATCCACTGATCTTTATCTACCAATAGATCCTCCATCTTGAGTTTCCATAACTCAAAACTCTGACCATTAAATTTCTCGATCTCTATATTTCCACTGCTCGACATCTTCTTTCACCACCAGAATCGATCCCACAGATCTCCCACTAAACAGGGTCTACCACAAGCCCGAGCGAAACCCCTCAACAACAAAGGTGTCCCCTTGAAGCCAAAACAACTCTGATACCAAATGTAGGTTTTAATCACATACAGAAATTACCTGCATACGAATCCTAAAACACAAAAAATAAACAATAGCGAGAGCATAACACATAAAACAAATATATACAGAGATTTTCCCTAGATCCCAAAACCGGGACTACCAGATTGATTTTTCATTATGTTCCTTTCAATGTTATAATACATATATATACATGTCAAAGCATCCAATACCATGGACCAAAAACCATCGCGCCCAAAACCAAGTGTGAAAACCATGCACATAACCATAGGTAGGTCCGCCCACCTAATATAGTGTCCAAAAAAGTTTTCCCCGGGGCACTACCCCGGACCCCGTAGAGGGGGGGGCTAACCGCCCCCCTTAAACCCCCTGTGACCCCCTAAATGTGCAATTAGCGCAAACGAAGGGGGGGCTCCGCTCCCCCTCTAACCCCCTCGGTTAACTAGGGAGGCTAGTCTTGGAAATAATATAACACAACCCAACATGCATAAAATAAATATGCATACAAATATACAGAGTGTAAATGGAAGATACATACGTTCATAATTTTTTTTCCAAACAACTCATTGAGGGTGAGTGATTTTACACCCACCCATAAAATTTGATGCACATTAATCTCTCTGTGACAAACCATCCTTTGGCTAGGCTATGATACCACAAGGAATAAATTGGAATTATTAAGGGTTTCTGGGTGGTCTCTCTAACTTAGAGAAAATATTTACTAGTAATTTTTCTCATTGTTGAGTTCTTAGGAATAGCAACAACTCTTAGGCACTCCCAATTCATACCCCACATAACATAAGGAGAGAAATATCTTCTCTACTTCATAGTCCCTTGGGAATCTCCCCCTTCAGTGCTCTTCATTATGTGCCTAGCTAGGTCCTAACTATAGTCCTATAACTCTAGTTGTTTATCCCAATTTCCTGGTCTTCCTCAAGGTGCTAAATACTTGTTGTTATGATTGTTCTTCCTCACACACTATGTCTAGGTATATTTTTGTGCCTCCTCTCTCCTTTTTTCTTACATTCCCCCTCACACAAAACAATTATCTTTTCTACTTGAATTTCCCTTCTCTTTTCTCCCATGCATGTTTGGTCCATGATTACCTCAACCCATGCTATTATAACCAAGTGAAATGTATCCTTCACCCACCTCTTACATGTATCACCATCATGGGGGTATTTTACCCGTGCTCTCATAACTAGAGAGGTGACTTCTTCCACCAACCCCTTACATCCATTTAGTGATTGGTTTTTGAATAAGATAGTTAACCACAAAATTAATTTAGCAAGGTGGATTGGTATTTTTGACATGTAGAACCACCTTTTGGCCCTATCACTTTTTTCCACTCATGGTATGATAGCCCCTAGAGGTGTTTATGCACAGTCAACCATTCGGTTTCTAAATTAACTAGAAATAAAATATATGCAATATTCAATAGATCTATAATATTGTGCGATGGTAATAAAATATCCATATTGAAATAAAACCATCATTAAATGTGATCAATTGCAAATCAATTAGGTGATCAGAATTGTGACAATAAATTCCTATTATTCGGTATACATTCAAGTTAGGAACTAAATTTCCAATTCCTAATTCAATGTTGCTATCAATGGAGACAAGCTCAATTATTGGATACACAACATGGAAGCTTAATTCATAATTTAAATGACTCGAGAGAGGCCATCAAGAATCGGCATTGAAGTCCATATGGAATACCATGACCTTACATGGTGGGAGACCCGTACAACAAACAAACAACCCCTAATTGTTGCTTGGGAAAACTTTAGGGATTTCATCTATAATAATTTCTACCCATTATGGTACAAGGATGCTTTATTGGAAAATTGGCTACAATGCCAAAAAACTAAGGACAACATATCCAACGGTGGTATTTATATTTTCAAAAAAAAATCTCCAATAGTCTCAAGGTAAGAGACTCTAAAGAAAACCTCCATGTTAATTACACTTTTGGGTTATTTCCATATTTAAGGAACAGCAAATATTCTTTATTACTTCCCTATAGCATTCCTTGTATGCTTCCAAAATAGAGGCTAAGTTGCCTAAAACCAATAATATTATCAAAATAAGTTGGTTTTATTTTCTCAACCTGGCCTGATTCCACTTCCAAGGGCCAACCCAATTGTAATTGGTAGGAATCAAGGTCTTCTAGCATAGCACTTGCTACTGACTTACAAAACAAAAGGAAGTGGTGATCCTACCACTAAAAGTTTGGGAATTATGATGATGAAGCAAGGTTCTCTAGGACAACATCACTAAGAAGACCCTTCTTGCTAAATAACAAAGTTTGTGATACATAGATGTATAGATCACCAATCCCACCTACAACTCTATGTTTAGTGTCAATGGCCATATATTACATAGGGGACAATGAAGAATTTGATTCAATCAAAACTATTATAACAAGGATTGGATAGCCTATATTGTTATGGATAATGGAAGCCATAAACTAAGATCTCAATAGTTGGTTGTCAACTTAAAGTCGAGGAGTTTGTAGAGCCTACCCTCATTACAACAAAGTGTTCCAACACCTTTGTTATTGGACCCTTTCACGACATAGTGCAATGTGATGTCACTCCTCGCAATGGCTCTGATTTAATCTTGGGTAGGTCATATCCTTCTATAAGACAAGCATAATATAATGGCTCTTCAACACCTACAAGCATGGAAAATTTTAGGGGCGAATGTTCGCTCTTAGGTGAAATTAAAGGTTTTTAAATTTTTAGTGGGCGAATATTTTGTATCATAGTACATTTTTACAAATCACCTCAAATAACCCACCTTATTTTAAGGGAGAGGGTAAAAAAGGTAAATTTAACCCTTGAAATTAGGAGTTACAACCTTCCATTCGCCCTAATTTTCAAGAATAGGTTTTATTTAAGTGAATCCTATGGGCCAAATACCATATTTATAAAAGAGGTATGGTAAATTAATAAAAATATAAATAAATGAGAGGTATGGTAAATTAATAAAAATATAAATAAATGAGAGGTATGGTAAATAAATAAAACATTTTTTTATATTTACTCCATAAGTCACCTTATATACATGCAAGGGTGTAAACAAATAAAAATATAAATAAAGTGGAGGTATGGTAAATAAATAAAACCTCTTTTTATGCTTACTCAAAAGGTATGGTAAATAAATAAAAATATAAATAAACTAGACATATGGTAAATAAATAAAACCTCTTTTTATATTTAGTCCATAACCCTCTTTCTATTTATGAAGGCTCAAAAAAGTTTTATTTAAATGAATCCTATGGGCCAAATACCATATTTGTAAAAGAAGTATGGTAAATTAATAAAAATATAAATAAAGAGAGCTATAGTAAACAAATAAAACATTTTTTTATATTTACTCCATAAGTCACCTTATATTTAAGGACACTCAAAAAATGCGTTATATTTAGGTGAAACCTATGGGCCAAATACCATGGGCTAGATTATTATTAATACCATGCAAAAACACATTATTAACCCTAATATTAGTATTAATAAACATAAAAATGGCACATGGTATTGACCCATGGTATTCATGTGGAATGTATCCTATTTAAATGGGGGAATTAAACCAGCATAGATCCATCTTTACTCTGGATCTACTAAGCCCCGAGAGGGATCAAATATCGTGATATGCAAACTAGCATAGAGTGAAAAAAATATTTGATCCTTCTCGGGGCTTGGTGGATCAAGAGTAAAAATGGATGTTCTAATTTAATGTATGTTAAACATTTTAACTTGGTTAAAATAAAAAATAAAATAAAAAACAATTATTAATTTTTATAAATTACTAATAGTAATTTTTTCAACTCCAGGTTTATGATAACCCATGGTATTGACCCATGGCAATACCATGGTATTCATGTGAGCATAGACTATTTAAAGGGGAAATTCTATCATCTTAGATCCATCTTAATTCTGGGTCTACCAAGTGCTCAAAGGGATAAATAGATTTCATCCCCCTAAGAGTGGTAGATGTGGAGTTAAGATGGATATAGGTTCGTTTTTATGATAATGAAGATATTAAATAGACTTAGGAAATTATATTGTAAAAACATCTTAAGGTGAATGGTTAAAGCTACATTTAGTCACTTCACAAAATTTAGTAAAAAATACCAATATCTCCATTAATATTGGTTTTTAACTTTTTCTGATTTAACAAAAAAATTTCAAAACAATGAAACCTTATCACTCTTTCTACATCACCCTCACAGAATATTTCTCACCATTTTTCAAACATTCTCAATATGATATCTTCATGAAAAAGTTTAGGTACTGATGTTGGATTAGTTGTTTGAAAAATAAGCTGGTTTGTACAACCTTTCATCTTCTGTGCTATTCTTAGTTTGTCCTAATGATCTGTAGGGGTTGGAGCCACTGCACCATATTTTCCTAAAAGGTGGAGATTGTTCACCAAAAAGGAAATTAATCTACATGTTACAACGCTGTTAAAAAATGCGAGACCTATGAGGGTAGTGAATTATGCTAATAAGCAATTGAGATTGGGAGAGATGTAATTAAATTTTATTATTTAATTGAAGAATTCCACTTAAAATAATAATAAATCAACATTTATATATTCATATATTGATTGGAAGGATTCTCACAATGGCCACTTCTTTCAATTAGATCCCCTTCAAGCCTTTGGGATACCTAATACATTCTTATATAATATAGTTGGGGCTTGCTACTTGTTCGCGTGTTGGGGTAAACAAACTTGATGTGTTTTTTTATCTCGCAGTTGGAGTCTATGGAATAAGAACAAAATTTGATAACTTGAAAAAAGTGGTAGCTTGACAAAAGTTGTAGAGAAAAGATTAACCTCTCCTACCTTGACAGAACTCGTTGTCAATATCAACACCTACAAGAACTTTGTTGTGGAATATTATCAAGACTAATAGAAGGATATGAAAGAGTGTATTGTAAGAACCTTGGCAAACACGACCACTGAAAATTGGAACATTGTTTGTAGGAAGAGAAAATTATGTTTCTTTTTTCCAAACATGTATGTTAGTATATTACAGTTTAATGAATATGTTTTCTTATTATCATATATGGTTTCATACTTTAACAAAACATTCGCCAAGACTTCACAATGTTTTATTATTCAGTAAAAGATTTGCCAAGATCTTACAAGATTTTATAATTCAGTGAAAGATTCTCCATCACTGTACAAGATAATATAATCTGGTGAGAGATTAGCCAATAAAATTATATATACATATTATATTATTGATAAAATCGCCTCCCATTTTTCCTATGTATCATGGGGATTAGCCCATTTATTATACATATATATTTAGGGTGGTTCTTAAAATTTTTCCTGCCTACAAGCTACATAAGAATGGTAATATCTACAATCTAAGCTTCACTTCTCATGTTAATATTCCACCTATACCTATGGAAAGCCAATGAATTAAGGGTGTATTCTCTGTTATGAATAAAATAATACGAAATATTAAATAATTAAAAATATATATAATAAAAAAAATAACGAAAAATAATAATTAACTAGTTTATGAGAGATTTTTCGGCGTAAATCACATGATATTACATTTGTCAACGCGTTTCGAACCAACCAGTGTGGTTCATCGTTAGGACAAGTTGAATGAACAGATCTCGCTTTGCATGTTAAATAGATAGAGCAGAACATCCAACGGCTATTTGACCAGGTAATGGCTATATTGACAACAGCTAGATTTGAAACGATTAGTTTGGACTGGATTAGGGGTATAACCTTTAATTTAATTAAATAAGTTAATTCGGTTAGTTATATTCTTATTAAAATAAAAGTAAATGGACCATTTTATAAACTAATACTTATAAATATATATTAAAATAAATTAATTTAAATTAATAGTTAGTTATCGAAGTTATTATATCTAAATATTAGAGTAATTACTACTTAGTTATAAAAGTTATTGAATATATAAATATTAGAGTAATATATAAATAGTTAGTTATATTTTTAGTAAAATGTAAGTTAAAGGGACTGTTTCATACACTTATAATTATAAATATATATTAAAATAAATTAATTATAAAATAAATTAATTTTAAATTAATAGTTATTTATAGAAGTTAATTAAATATATAAATATTAGAGTGATTTAAGGGTTAGAAAGAATATTTTAATATTTAAAATTAATTAATAGTTTATTTAAGGGTTAAAATTAGTATATTATCATAGATTAATTTCTGTTATTAGAATAAAACTAATAGCATAAATAAGTGCTATTACAATACCTCTAACAATATCAATCACACCTCAAAGAACAAAGGCCACAAGAAACGGGAAACAAGGGAAATAACTTAAAAGACAACAAGATAAAGCTAAACCTAGGGAGGGGAAGAATGGAAGAAAACGACTAGGAGGAGAGGGCTGGGACCCAGCAACTACTGATCTTCCAGCCATCCTCTCTATTGAGATTGTTCGGCCTTTTTTCAATCTCAAGGGCTTCCCTAAATTTCCGGTGATGGAAATGGGACACTCTAGCAATAACACTAGCCTCCTCGATACAGACATGATGATTGGTTTTCTCCACATGTTCTGCTAAAGCAGAAGACTTGGTTCTCCTATGCTTAAGGTCAGTTGCGTGCTCACTAATCCTTTGATTAATGGAGCGACCAGTCTCACCAATATAGGGGGTCCCACATGAACAAGGAATAATATATACCCCTTTCATGTCCTTGGGGTCGATAGGATCCTTCACTGATCCTTCAAGCAATGTTGACACTTTATCCTTCAAAAACTATCTCACACACCAATCATCAACATCATTAGTGTGTAAATTCTCAATATAAAATTCAAAAGAAAATACATTTAAAATGGGCTTCATGCATTCAACAATTCCATTTAGTCATTAAGTATAAGAGCATTAGCTCAAACAATGTGGTTGTCTTGTGTATTATACCTCTTTCATGTGCTCTTTCTATATTAGATGTTAGATGTGTAGTGTATGATGAATGGAAAACCCAATATTCCACTAACCCTTACTTGAGCCTTATCATTATATCTATCCAACAACTTGCAATGGTTGATTATACTCCCTTTATAGACTATGCAATCAAAAATGGTTTCATGCGCATGCTAAATCAATTTTGTGTATGAATTGGTCAAGCTAGCCTTATTATAACCAAGGAGGCACATTCTTCACCCTATGGGGGGATATTAGTTTGTAGAAAAAAAATTTACACCTATAAAGGTACTTATTTTTTATGTTCATATGCAAACAAGTGGAAGACTACATCAAGGGATGTTCACATTACAATTAAAGAAAACCAACAAATAATAAGTTTGGGTTATATCAAGCTTTCCTAGTTCCTTGTAGGCATTGGGAAAAATATATCCATGGATTTTATTGGAAATTTTCCTACCACCCAAAATACAAACATGATTTTATCTTTGTAGTTGTCAATATATTCTCAAGGATGATAGCTTCCATACCATGTTGCAAAACTAGTAGTGGCCCTAAAGCTAGCAACCTCTTCTTTCAACATGTATTGAGCCAATTGGGCTTAGCTTTGAATATATTTTATAAATTTATTTCTATATTTCTCAATATATTTTGGAATATTTATGGAATCCCATGTATAGTTGACACTTTTGTACATATTTTCATCTCTAGATAGATGATCAAACAAAGGTAGTCTGGGAAATCGGGGCTAGGAGACTGGTCCCGAGTTCATTTACTGAAGAATGTATGGCAGTAAGTTGCCCCCAAAGGCTCTCCCTTCCCATGTCACTGATAGGATGATTTCCTTTGAGTCAATTAGACAATTGCTAGAGTCATGCCTCAATTCATTCTATTTGCATTTATCATCAATAAAACAAGTAGTGAGGTTGTTTCCCTTATGTATTACAACACAACTACAATATGGACACCCATATCTATTTTAGATGATCTCCCTTTGAGGTTTTTCACAACTTTCAACATCTTACAACTTAGGAGATTCTTGTTTTTCTTCCAATCTATCCACATCCCACTAGTAGGAGAAAAATAAAATATTTTTATTTTTATGTAGAGCTTGGCTAAAATCCATAACAAGATTTAGGACATCCTCCAACATACACAAGCCAAGAAAAATTCACTTAACGATTGAAATTTAATTGCACCACATTTTCAAGTTGGTGACCGAGTTTTCTTGCATTTGGATAAGCAACACTTTAAACATTAACCAGGGTACTAGCTCAAACCCCTTAGGTATTGTCCTTACACAACCATCCAACAAATGAGCCCCAATGCCTTCAAGATGGACCTCATACATCAATTTAGCATACGTGATGTGGAAAATGTCAACAAATTGAAGTTGTATGAGTCATCTCACTTGAGGGACTTTGTTCCAATCACACATATGAAGGCCACAATCCTATATTTTCAACCTCCCATATTGAAGATACACTTCTTGATCTCTACACCATATCCTCTAAGTGTTTTCAAATTACCACTTACTTGGTGGATTGCTAAGTTACTCTTACCACTCAACCCAAGTAATTGTCTTGGTCAACATTTGAGCAACACTTTACCATCTTCAATAGAAATTGGTGATGGTTTCCTCTCAACAAAGAGGAATTAAGGACACTTAGTCAACCAAACATGTTAACATGTATTATATTGTACTTTCGTACTTTGTATTTTATTCTTATCTCTTTTGGGTGACTTCAACTAAATTGATCACTTACCCACTTTATTGAATTTTATTAAAGATGTGGCCAAACTTGACCACTTTTCCCATGGTTTAACATGTGTACATTTATTACAATCATACTTGTGTACTATTTTTTACTCCTTTACTTCTATGTGAGTTATTTTATATTGTTGGTAGTGTTCATATCATAAAACAAATCCACTATTTCGTTGGTGGTTCCCTTGTGATATTTAATCACAATGTTAATGTGTTAAAAATAAGACATCCATTTCAAATGTCAAGCATTTTAAAACTTACTACATGTTTTGAAGAATTTGAAAGATTTGTGGTGATTATGCTTTGTTGTTTCTTTGATAATAAAATAGTGTCGTAAGTGCTTGACTATGTGTACCAAAGCATACATATTGTGGTCATAAATAAAATAATCCAACTCTGCCCTAGAAAAGGTTACAAAGTGGCGTGTGTAAATTAAATTTGTTTTGCATCAACTATTCCCATGGCATGTATGAAAACACCCACTTCAATCTCAAAGGTTATTTTAATATTAACAATGGGAGAACAAGGGCACTAACTACATTATTCTTGACATCTTCAAAAGTTGTATGTCGCATAACCACCGGGCCCATGAACAAGACATTTTTTTTTATTCAATGAGTTGAGAGGTGTACAATATTGGAGAAATGTACAATGAACTTATGTAGGTAATTTGAAATTCTTGTGAAACTTTACAAGTTATGCAAGATTTTGAGGGTGGATAATTGATCATTATCGTAACCTTAGAAAAATGCTCAAACCTTCTAGGTTGATGAAAAATTAATGATAGACTAGCTACCACTACATATTTCAAGCTAACCAACAATGTATTTTTGTGCAAAGCTACAAATACTTGATTTAAATGGTAAAAGCATTTTCTTTTTTTAACACCAAGATGTCATCCAAATAGATGACCACCAAAAATTTTAGATAAAATCACCAAACCTTAATCATCATCCTCATGAAAGTCATAGGGGCATTAGTAAGAATAATAGACACCAACAACCATTCAAACAAACCTTGTTGTGTCATAAAGACTTATTCCAAGAGTCTTCCTCCTTGATATGAATCTTGTGGTAACCAACTTCAAGTAAATATTATTGAAGAACTTTAGTCGAAGTCATTGATCTAAGAGATCCTCTACAGGCAAAAATGGATACTAATTCTCATGCACATTCTCTACATGTCATCCCTTTTAGGAACCAATACGATGGCTAATACGCATGGAGAAGAACGAGGGAAAATATGACATGTATCCAACAACTTTCAATCTACCTCTTTATCTTCTCATTTTCTACCAATCTTCTCTTCTTCTAGTGTTGAAGAACAAGCATTATGAAATTTATCTAGGCCTTGATCAATCTCTAAGCCTCTACTATGAAGACCAATGAACATTGTTACCAACTTAATGAGAACTTTACCGAGTTCTCATTTTCATTTTTTTGGAGGTTGCATCAAATCATGATTTTCATGCTGATTTTGGAAAGTGGCGATGCAACATCACCTTTTTTCATTTCAAAGCTAAAATTCCAACATCTTTTAACTATGGCATTAAAAACCAAATATTATGATTATGAAAGACATAAAAACCACGCTAAAATGAAAAAATTGTGATACAACATCACCTCCTTTTTTTTCAGGGTTAAAATTCAAACATTTTTCAAACATGGCATTAAAGACCAAATATTTTGATTATGAAAAACATGAAAAACACGTAAAAATGCAAAAGTTGTGATGCAACATCACCATTTTTTGAAGATTAAAATTCAAATATTTTTCAACCATAACATTAAAAATCAAATATCATGACTACAAAAAAACCTAAAACTTAACACCTAAAGTTTGTCCACCTTTCTACTTTTTTTATTTGAATGCTTGTTTTTTAAGTGTTTTTCAAAGTTGTCTAACTTTTAATTTATCTTTGAATTTGGAATTACCAATTAATTTACATTACAACCTTAACCATTGATGCCATAAAATAAAATAACATAAAATCAAATCTAAAAGTGACATTACATATAAAAAATTTAATTATTAATTTTATTTTTTAATAATTTAGATTATAAAAAATTGCAATTGGGATTTTTTTAAAAGAAGGAAATCAAATTAACAAATAAAAAGTGAAAAAAATTGTCTTTCTATTTTAAAATATATTTAAAAATGCAGATAAAAAATATATATATAACTAAGAGAAAACTCTTTCTTTTGAAGAAGAAAAAGGAAAAAACACTAAAATACAAAATTTTAATAAAAATAAAAATAAAAAATAAAACATCTTTAAAAATTCAAAAATTATTTGGTCACGGGTGTAGAATAGTTAGTGATAGGGTGTTTTGTTAAGGCACTTTGTGGTGAAGAGGTCACCAGTTTGAAACCTTGTGTACAAAAATCTAGCCATGCTAAAGACTTGTGTGGCCGGGAATGATTTTCGGGTGAATTTAACTACTTAGATGCCACTAGGTCATAGATACTCAAGCTACATATTAGGTATACTAGTTATCTCTGGACTCACATTACCTAACAAAATAAAAAATAAAATTATCATGAAAAACAAAAAATTAAAAATAATAAAAAATAAAACTAACGAAACATTTAAAGAATATAATAAATAATAAAACAAATAAAATTGAAATAATTTTCTTAAATTATTAATATATTTTCAAAAAAACACAAAATAAAACTTTTAAGTTAAAAATTAAAAATTTGAAACTTGAAATTAAAAACAATAAAATAAAAATAATTTCTAAAACTTATAAAACAAATTTCTAAATAAAAATTAAAAATAATAATAATAATAATTTAAATACTAAAAATTAAAAAATTAAAACATTTTTAATATAACTTAATAAAATTAATTAGAAATAAAGCTTAAAAATAATATAAGGTGGAGGGGGCAATGTTTGGCATTGCCCTTGCCCACCGGCCTATGAGGTTGGCTTTTTGGCATTTACTGAGACCAAGTGGTTGGCTACTAGGCATGCATGGGGAAGGCGATGTCGGGCATTGCTCCTCCACTCACAAGGTCAACTTTCCGGGAAGAGTGGTGATGTCAGATATTGTTATCTCCACCCAAAGCACACACACACACACACACACACACACACACACACACACACACACACATATATATATATATATATATTCTCTCTTCTTTTTTAAATTTCAAATATATATATATATATATATATATATATATATATATATATATAAAACTGACCCTCCCCCTCCAAAAGCCCGCCAACCTGCCCCGCCTCCTCCCATCGACACCAACGTGCCATGGGCATTCTTCGATGGTGCTGCTAACTCACAAAGCAGTGGAGGAGGATTCATCCTCCACATAAATGAAAACCATCACTACAGAATTAAAGCAGGATTAGGAGCCGGCACAAACAACTTCGCTGAGCTCATCACCCTTCGCCATCTACTTCACTTTGCTCTGAGGCATCATTGCACTAGCATCAACATATTTGGGGACTCACAGATCATCATTAATTGGATTAATGGCACTGCTACTTGTCACATGCACTCACTCAGCACTATTCTACATGATGCACTTGATCTCAAATCAGCATTTAATCATATTTCCATCTCTCATATCTACAGGGAACATAATAAGGGTGCCGACAAACTTTCCAAGGAGGCAGCGTTGATGGACAGGGGCATATGGGAGATCACGGAGACCAACAATCAGCAGGAGCATACATTTTATCATCGGCCATATATAGATCCAGGGTATCCAACCCTGGATCAGCATGCAGCACTCTAGCATCTTTATATTTTTTGACTACAGCTCTACAGACACATACTGTTATTTTTTGTAAATTTTTGTTAAAATATTAGAAGGAAAGAACAGCATACTGATAGTACACCGATAGCATACCCTGCGTGGTAGTGCAAAAAAGAAGCAACTGAAATATCATGTAAATAACAGACTCTCATGTAAAAACTGATCATCAATGAAATATTTTTTATTTTTCCAGGGAAAAAAAAAAAAAATATATATATATATATATATATATATATTCTTGTTTTTTTAATATACGTATATTTTAAGACTTTATTTGATTTAATATTTTTTATATAGATTTTTTAATATTTTTTAAAAATTCTTTGCCTTCTTTGTTTTTTTAATTGTGTTTAAATATGTTTTTAAAATTACTTTCAATTATTTGTTTTAATAATTATTTATTGATTTTTTATTTCTTTTATTTGGAAAAGCCATTTTTTAATTTCTTAATTTGTTTCAATTAAAAATACATTAAATTTGTAAATTTTTATTTTAATTTAAAAAAAAAAAAAAAAAAAATTGCATCACAACCTCTACATCTTTTTCTTTTTAAAGGGTGTTTTTAATGATTTTTTTGTACATTAATAATGATTTTATAAGCCATAGTTAAAAAAATATTGTAATTTTAGTGCTCCATTGAAAATGGGTCAAGTTGTCTTTGGTTAAGTTCTCAAAAAAGCTATAATTTTGGCATTTAAAAAAAAAAATTATTTCTAGGATAATTACTCATTGATTTAGGTGTTAATTTTTAAGGATTTTTTTAGTCATGATATTTGGTTTATAATATCATGTTTGAAAAAGATGAAATTTTAAGGGTTTTTTGTACTCATGATATTTGGTTTTAATTTTATGGTTGACAAATTCTAGAAACTCAAGGTTTTTCATAATCATGTTATTTGATCTTTAATGCCATGGTTGAAAATTGTTGGAATTTTAAACCTTTCAATGATCATGATTTTTGTTTTTAATGTATGGCTGAAAAATGTTGGAATTTTAACCCTAAAAAAAGGGGTGATGCAAAAACACCACTTTTCACTTTCAGGGTGTTTTTTCATGTTTTTTGTGCAAATATAGGGGTATTTTGGGCTAGAGTTCTCTTTTTGAGATTACAATTCTCGTTAATTTGATAACATTGTTAATGTTGGACCTTTATGTGAAGTCACTTTTATCCTTCATTCAACCTAAATCCAATTCTTGCACCTTATTCAAGCATCATGTGAAACCCACAAACACAGTTTGAAAAGGAAAATGATCACATTGAAAACATCCAAGGGAACAAAATTTAACTCCACCTCATCTATGTACTTTATAGAGATAATGAACTTGACTTTGCACTTCTGTTGAATGTGCATCTACGTATTCTTACAAATCCAACCCAACAAGTAGGGTTCATAATAAATGCATTGAATGAAAATTGTTCTTCTTGACTATTGTTTTAGAGACTATATATCATTAGTTATTAATTCAAACATTGCTATGACTAATTGTTCTTGATATGGATTCTTATAGAAAACAATCACTTTCACTTTGAGTGAATAAGATGGATGATAAACATCAAGAAAATATCTACAATGTTGTATTTGTGTATGAGTATTTCTTTCCTCTCTATGTGTGTGACCTTCAACCACTTTTCTAAAGCATAGTCCAAATATTTTAGGTTTGGCCCTTTTCCAAGCATGTTTTCTAATTAATTTTCCCAAATTCCAATGGAGATTTAATGGAATTGCAAGTTTGATTTGTGTAATTTGAATGATTTGAGTGCCCCTAGGTTTTTAAGGAGATTGAATCCATTTACGCATTCAATAATGCAATCTAAACAAAGAAAATTACAATCTCATAAATCATTGCATCATTAAATTATGGCTAAAAAAAGCCCAAAACATAGAAAAGTTAGACTACACCCATTTCTAGATGCAACTTCTAACATTCCTCCTTCAAGTGTCATTTGTTCTTGCAGTGTTTGCAAAATGGGACCTTCATTTACATGTTGATATGACCTTCCTTGAAAGCTTTGGAGTCGAGTAGTATATTATGCAATACCATTGGACAATCAATCCTCCACTAAAGTGGGTCACTAGCTTTGATTTATCATTTATCACTCCTGGACATAGGCATCAGCTCATGTATTGTGTAGGAGTTGTGCTTGGAAACAATTTCAAATTATTCATGTTGTTCCTTGAAATGTCCATGGTAAGGGAAATATGTGAAGGCATCAATACACTCAAGCATTTGATGTGATCTAATTTTGATTACTTGTTAAATAATCTTAAGGACAGACAGAAAAGGGAGTAGTGTTAGAGACAAAAAGAAAAATTTATAGAATCACATCAATCTTATCATTATTGTAAACCCATATGATAGGGATAGTGGCACTCAAATATCACTTGTATATCACTCTTCATGTTAAATGTTTACAATTTTGGAACAAGCATATAGCCAAAAAGTATTTGTCAATTTGAGAAGAAAACATAACAAAGCATAAACATATAATCATAAAAAGAAAGGTTCGATCTAGCCAATAGATAAAAGTTTATCTTCCTTTATTATAATATTGAGTCAATACAAAAACTCTTGACCCCTTGGTATCGAGTTCTCAATTTCTTTTATACAAAAAAAGAATGTTAACAACTATTAAATGCATCTGCAAATTTATAGGACCATAATTACAAAAATAAGTGTTGAAGAAAAAGGCTAGAAGGATGTCACATATCATGCATCCTCATCTTCAAGTTGTTGTGATGAATCTCTTATCAAGAAAATCGAGCAAGATAATTGAATGTAGCCATTTTCCTATAGGCTATATGAGATTTTATATATTTTTCATAGTAAATAATTTTGTGAGTTTCCATAAGAGGTTGAAATCATCAATTAACTCATCTACAATAGTTTTTCCCTTTAATGTGCTTAACATGTCTAAAAATTTGTCAATTTTATTTATATCTTTCAAAAGAAACTCTCTATATGCTTCTTGTGAAATCAAAGTTCCATTTTTAGTCCAACAAGTGGGTAACCCCATTTCCAACAAATTGTTGAACTTGTTCAAAACATATTCCACATTTCTTCTCATTGTGTTACATTTATTCTAAACTTGTTGGGTGATATTTTTCTTAGTTAGGACCTTATTTGTGTCCATAATTAATTATGTTTTATCTATAACTCCCAATTCATTCAATTCATGTGAATTTTGAGCATTAATAAATCTTATTATTATGTTGGTCATATGAGGCTTATCACCCAATTCATTCAAACTTGTTGAATGGCTTGGTTTTTCTGATAGGCTAATGTAGATTCATCTCCAATTAATAAAACGAATTCCATAATTTTGTAATTTCAAACATTATTTGATACCACAAAAAAATTTCTTGGTCCTATCACACAAGTCTTTCCTACTAATCTATTTTTTAGTTGGTTTACTTCTTGCTATAATTTTTCTTTGTGCTCTTGATAGGCTTTGATAGTTCCATATTTTTCTAGAATATCATCCTTCAAGATGTGAAATTCATCATCCCTTGCAATAAGAATTATTTTTTATATTCTCTAATTCTACTTCCCTCGAACTCAAATTTGAAGAAGTTGTTGCCAAGTCTTCAAATGGATTTGTTGAAGATCCTGGCACTATTGAAAGTGATGGATTTGATGGAGTCACTTGGAGTTGATGCAATGGCTTAATTGACATGTTTTTTCCTTTCTTTATTCAATACTTCAATCTTCTTCTCATAGTTCTCCTATTCTTTATTTAAATTAATCATGTTTTATTCATTCCTTGATCTAAACTTGAACAAGAACGCAACACCTTACAGATATAATCATAAACACAGAGATGCGGCAGAGAAAACACTTCATTTCATTAATGGAAAAATAATGAACTATGCTTACAAACAGAATGGAAATAAGATAGCTCGGGCTATGTTAGCTTATCTCTAAGGATAGATGTGGCGGTTACATGCCTCTGAACTGTGTTATAATGAGGCTCAAAAGCCTATTTATTATTGAGAAACAATGGAAAACCCTAAACATCCAAAAACCTAACCCTAGGAGATGAAGCGCCAAACTGTGGGCCCCGTTTGGGTAAATTGGTACATCAAATTCCTAGGGTCGTAACTTTCGCATACGATCTTCGTTTGGCTATCATAATACCTCATTTCGAAAATTTCGAAGAGAAGGCCGAAAACAAACTCACAAGCTAGCTTGGGATGTTTCTAGTCTCTTCGTTTTCCTTAAAAACGTCGTTTAGGGCCTCAAAACGGCTCCAAAAGTTCAGGACCCGAAAAACTGCCAAAAATAGTAAATTGTGCTACAATTAAGGAAACCGAAAAATTGAAAGAGACAGTGTTGGGGGTCCAAGTGGAATAGGCAGGTCACCACAAATATCCACCTGGATCATTCCTACCCCCTTAGGAAGCAGTGGTCCCCATTGCATTGAGTGCCTCCATGAGATAAGGAAACTTATGTTGAACTTGGTCCTTGGTGAGCCACTTGCCTTGGTGAAGGAGTTGGCTAGCTTTGACAACCCGATATAGTTGGATCTTCTGCTAGCAAGTGCTCTTGATCTGTGTGTCCATGATCTGATCAGTGGTGGCATGTTCCATGTAGTCTGGGTTTAGCTCTGTTGGTGTGAGTTGTTCTGCAATGTCAGATGTGTCCAACAATGGTGGGAAGTATGGCCAAAGGCGATCTACATTAAACACTGGGTGTAGACCAAGGAACGATGAGATGCTAAGCTCGAAGGCATTGTCACCGACAGCCTTGGTGATGGTGTATGGTCCATATCGGAGCGAGTGAAGCTTGCGATGGGGCCCAGCAAGACACTATTTTTGCAAATGAAGCCAGACTTTGTCGCCCACCTGGAACTTGTGCGACACTCGATGTTGATCATGGCGCTGCTTGTACTTATCATTAGACCTGTCCAATATATCATGGACCTGTTGGCGAATGTGTTGAATGTGCTCAATGAAGTTGTTAGCCCTTTCAACTTCGGACTGCACGTGAGCCGAATCTACCTGAGTGGCTGTAAATGGTATGACCACATCAATGGGGCATAATGGCTGAAATCCCAGCCCTACCTGAAAGGGGTTGTGGCATGTTGAGCTGTGGAGAGCTCTGTTGTAGTTGTGTTGGACATAGGGGAGACTTTCATCCCATGTGTGTGGATGCTTCGAGTTGTACATGCGCAGAATGTGTATGATCATTCTATTGACAACCTCTGTTTGGCCATCAGTTTGGGGATGGAAAGCCGTGGACTTAGTGAGTTTTGTATCCAGCATCGACCAGAGACTTAACCAAAATGCACTCAGGAATCTGTTGTCCCAATTTGAGATAATGGACTGTGGGATCCCAAAGTGTACCCACACTCGCTCAAAGAAGAGCTTAGCAATGGCCTCTACTGAGATACTCTTCTTGCAAGCCGCCATGATGGCCATCTTAGAGAATCTGTCAACGACCATGAAAACGCAATCATTGTCGTGCTTAGTAGAAGGAAGGCCCGACATATAATCCATGGAGATAGATTCCCAAGGCCAGCTAGGAGTAGGTAGAGGAGTATACAAGCCTTGCTTCTTGATGGTTGGTTTGGCAATGGCGCAAGCGGTGCAGGATCTAATGTACTTCCCAACATCCTGACAAAGTTTTGGCTAATAAAAATACTTCTGCAATACCGTCACTGTTTTCTCTACTCCGAAATGTCTAGCAACCCAACTGTAGTGCACCTCCCAAATCATCTTGGCACGCTCACTTGAAGGAACACATATGTTTCCCAAGTGGCATAACAGTGCATCCTGGAGGTGAAAATTTGGAACTTTCTTCCCTTCCAGGAGTGTCTGGTATATGATGTTGAATTCTGAATCGCTCTTGTAAACATGCAGCCACCATGACGTCTCATGCCCACATGAGTCGAGCGCAGTGATCAGCGCCATGACTCGTGGTTTGCTGAGGCAATCAGTGACATTATTGATGTTGCCCTTCTTATACTTAATGTTCAAATGGAACTGTTGCAGATAGGTGGACCATTTCTGATGGCGATCGTTTTGCAACTTCCCTTATGTCTGTATGAACTGTAAAGGTTGGTGGTCTGTGTGGATGACCGTTTCCTTCCCCAAAATGTAATGCTTCCATTGACAACAAGCCTGCACAATGGAATACATTTATTTGTCATAAGTGGGGTACTTTCGAACTGTGTCTGAAAGTGTCTCACTATGGTAAGCCACTAGATGCCCATGTTGAGTAAGAACTGCCCCAATAGCATAGTCGGAGGCATCTGTCTCAATCTCAAATGGTTGTTGCAGGTCTGGTAATGTGCACAACAGAGGTGATTCTTCAACTCGGAGAATGCTCACTGTTGGGTTTCCGACCAAACGAACTTTTCTTTCGCTTCGCACTTGGTGACTTGACTTAAAGGCCAAGCGATATGAGAGAACCCCAACATGAACCTGCGGTAGAAATTGGCAAGACCCAAAAAGTTGTGGAGCTCTGTTAGAGTGGTTGGGGTTGGCCAATCTTGAATGACTTGTATCTTGGATGGGTCCACATGTACACCCTCCTCATCAATGATGTACCCCAGATATTGAACCTAGGTCAGGCCAAAGGTGCATTTCTCCAAGTTAGCACACAGCTTGTGTTGTCGAAGGGTTTGAAGGACCTGCCAAATATGGTGGAGGTGTTCTTCCCAACTCTAGCTGAAGATCAAGATGTCATCTAGATACACCACCATGAATGCATTGGTGAAGGGCTGCAAGATGTCGTCCATCAGTCTCATGAAGGTTGCAGGGGCGTTCGTCAATCCGAATGGCATGACCAACCATTCGAAAAGGCCCTCCTTGGATTTGAAGGTAGTCTTCCACACATCGGAGGGTTCGATAGGCACCTGGTGATAACTTGACTTCAAGTCAATCTTGCTGAAATATTTGGACCCCTTGAACTGGTCCAAAAGGTCATTAATCCATGGGATTGGGTACCTATTCTGGATAGTGATCTTGTTTAGTGCCCAATAGTCAATACAGAGTCTCCAGGTCCCATCCTTCTTCTGTACCAATTTAATTGGGCTTCCACCGGGTGATGAGCTTGGCCTGATGTGCCCTTTCTGCAGTAGTTCTTTAATCTGCATCTTGATCTCATCGTTCTCCAGAACAAAGCGTCGATATATCGATCCATTGGGCAGCGACGCGCCTAGGGTCAGATCGATGGAGTGCTTGACCTGACAGTGCAGAGGTACACTTGTGGGTGAGGCACAAATGTCCCTGTACTTCTCCACAACCTTGTCCAGCTGTTATTGTTATACAGAGGAGCCCTGCCTGGAAGTCGTGGCCACAACCTTCTTCTTGCCTTAGGGGCGAATCATAAAGAAACCGAATTTCCTGGTCTGGGAAATGATCTTACTGCATTGCTTTGCAGTGATCAAAGAGATGGCAGTAGGCGGGGCTACCTCTGGTATCCTGTACAACTTATTAGCCAAAGTAATAATCATAGAGCGAGGTCTAGACTCATATACAGCATGTCGCTTCCATAAGTATGGTTGTCCTAACAATACAACAAAAAATTCAAGAGGAGCAACTTCACACAATACCTCATCTGTGAAGGGCTTGATGCTATAGGGAAGGCGACACTGCTGCCTAACGCGAAGATCTCGTCCTTGGTGAAGCCACCTAATGGTGTATGGTTGTGGACGTGTTGTAGTCTTTAGGCTCAGCCGCTTCACAAATTCTACTGAAATGAGGTTCTTTTGGCTCCCACTGCCGACAATGAACTGCAACGGAGAACCCTTCACCCACATCTGTGATTGGAAGAGGCATTCCCCCTCCTCTGTATCTTCAGGCTCAATTTTCTGGATCTTTGTGGTGGCCACGGTGGCACTTGGCTGCACATCAATGATATTCTTCCCTTTGTCAGTCCCCTTATTGGGTTCTGATTCAGAGTCGGAACCTGCGTCTGATTCAGAAGCCTTCAGCTCGGCCACCAGTGACTGCTTGGCCCGACACTCACTTGTATTGTGAGTGGAGCTCTTATGGAACTCACACCATTTTCCCGTGTCCTTCTTCATCTTTGTGGTGTTGTTATTTGCTTGCGGCTTCAGTGGGTTGTCCTGGGTAGCCCCGCCTTGGCTTGGTCCCTTGTTCTGTGGTTTGGGGGCACCTTTTCCTTGCTTTGGATTTGCAGCTCCAAAGTCCTGCTTCTTCTGTTTAAACTTATGCTCAATCTTTACAGTGTACCGATACGTCGTGTCGAGTGAGGAAATGTCCAGGAACTCCATCTCATCCTGGATGTACTTGTGTAGACAGCCGCGGTACTTGAGCACCAAATGTCGCTCAGTATCCTTGATACCCAGCTTCATGTGAAGGGTATGGAAAGTATTTGTGAACTCCGGCACATCTTGGTCCCTTCCCTGTCATAGTGTGGTCCACTTTATGTATTTATCTTCATAGCTCCCAATAGGGTAATATTGTTCCTTGATGGCGTCTCGGAAAGAATTCCAAGTGGGTGCAGCTAAAAACAGCGAGGGTTCACTCTCGTCCTTTTGTTCACAGTAGGTTTCCCACCAGTCCTTGACGTGTGGGGCGGCTTTGAGAAGTGCAAACGTAATCTTTTCCCGATTGGAAAAGTCATGAACTGAAAAATATCCTTCCAATAGATTTAACCATTTATCTACGACGTCTACATCTATCAGGCCTTCGAATATGGGAATATCGAAGTTAACTTGTACCTTAAAAGGAGTGGCGCCTCCAGAGTGGTTGTTGGATGAAGATGCATCACCTGTGGGTAGTCGTCGAAGGATTTGGGCAAATTTATCCATCATCGCGTCCCTCTGTTGCTCAAGAGCTTCTTCAAGCAACATTTTGAAAGGATCTCCTACCCCCTTGTCTTTCTTTTCTTCTGCCATGGGAGGTCGTCGGGTTTTGCGAGGCTGATCCTACAATGGTTCAACCAGATCAAGCCCTAATTCCTTATACCCTGACCTCGTTGGCGACATGCAACGAAAAACAAATAAAGAGCAGACCGCTTTGATACCACTGGTCCAAACTTAAATAGGAACGCAACAACTTATATATATAATCATAAACACAAAGATGCAGTAGAAAATCACTTCATTTCATTAATGGAAAAATATTGAACTATGCTTACTAAGAATGGAAATAAGATAGCTCGGGCGATGTTAGCTTATCTCTGAAGAGAGATGTGGCAGCTACATGCCTCTGAACTGTGTTACAATGAGGCTCAAAGGCCTATTTATTATCGAGAAACAATGGAAAACCCTAAACATCCAAAAACCTAACCCTAGGAGATGAAGCACCAAAATTGTGGGCCTCGTTTGGGTATATTGGTACATCAACTTCCTGAGGTCATAACTTTGGCATACGATCTCTGTTTGTCTATCATAATACCTCATTTCGAAGATCTCATAGTGAAGGCCCGAAACAAATTGGCAAGCTAGTTTTCGTTTCTCTGTTTTCCCTAAAAACACCATTTAGGGCTTCAAAACGCCTCCGGAAGTTCAAGGCCCGAAAAACTGCTAAATATAGTAAATTGTGCTACAATTAAGGAAATCGAAAAACTGAAAGAGACAGTGTTGGTGGGTCCAAGTGGAATAGGTTAGTCGCCACCAATATCCACCTGAATCATTCTTCTTTTCCTTATGTATGGCTAACAATTCAAGAGTTTGCACATGTTCTATATTAGGCACTTTAAGTATTTTATTTAAAGCAAGGATATCAATATCCTTTGATTTACTAGGGCTTCAATTGATCTTACATCATTTGGGTTTTATCCCAACGTTACTACCCATTACTCCAATTCTTCAATCCTTGTCTATTTAGTTTTTTCTTGTAATTTTTCTTGTTCCAGATGAATGTCCATCTTTGTCAATTTACTTTGTACTTCAAAAATGCTTAATGTTTAATTGATTAGGTCTCTCAATGTTGAAATTGTAACTAGGTTCGGTCTTCATAATTATCATTGTGCTTATATGTATTTCATGTAGAAGTGAAAAGTAAAAAATAAATTATTGTTATTATGATTATTATTATTATTAGTATTATTATCCAAAGCATGTTCTTCATGCTTCTAAGGTTTATTGAGTCAAAAGAAAATTTGTCATGAGTCAAAGTCCCATTTGGACTATTTGTAAGAAAAGAAAAATATTTTGTTTTGAGTCAAAAGAGTCAATTTGTCACCCACAATACCCGAACAGCTATTAATAGAAGACACTTCAACCTCATTTGATCACCCTTTGTCTCCTTCTCAGTAACAACTGCAAACATGTGCCGGTACCAAGACACCTAATGACCTAAAACACAGCGGATTCTGATAAATATGACAACTGGGTGAGATTTGCTATGGATCATAATGAATCTCCCATTTCGTAGTGCAACCAATTCAAAATCTGGGTTTTGCGCTACGAAATTACCTAGACAAGGTTTCTACGCATAAGAACTTTGAAATGAGTTTCGACATATGATATTCATGTGAGATATGAGACCAATGATAGACTAAAATAGAGAATTGACCCCATTTGACATACTAACAAGACTCTAAAACAAGATGAAAAGACTAGACCCAAAACTGACACCAACCCTTTGACAAATTTAAAAAATTGATGTTCAAAATTTAAAATATTTTTTCTTGAGTGATAACACAAAGCTTCAGGAAGAGAAGAACTCAATGAATCAGGAAATATTTCAGAAGGAGAGGAAGAAGCAAACTTTGTCAAGAACCTTCAACGGGGTTCTGGAAGATTCAAAGGTAAACTACCTTTCAAATGTTTTGCTTGTGGAAGAGTCGGTCATTATGTGGCCAAATTTCCTCATAAAGATAAGCTTGATAAAGGTAAGGAATCAGCAAAATGGAATAGAAAACAAAGTGTAAGTAAGAAGAGCTACTATATGCATGAAGATAGCGATGGTTTATCAAATAGTGATGAAGATGAAAATAGTAATGACTATAGACTTCTGATGGCTTTTGAAGATGATGATTTCTTGGATGTTTTAGATGAAGATGACCTTTATGAAGAAATCTCTAAACTCAAAATTTGTTTAGAAAAAAAGAATATGATTATAGATACTCTGACATTCCAACTTGCTGAAAGAGAAAAACACAATGAAAAACTAGAATGTGAAATTGTGGGTCTAAGAAAGGATATTGAGAAAAGAAAAGCTCTCAATATTAGATTTTCTGAAGGATCAGAAACCCTAAATGAAATTATCAATGTGCAGCATTCTCCTCTGATAAAGACAGGTCTTAGATATACTGAAGAAGCATCCCAAGCACAGAAGCTGTCAACCTCCACTAAAAGCTATCTTGATGCAGCAAAGAGCAGTGAACAGTTTGACAATCGACAACAAAGGCATAAAGAAGATCACCAGGTAAATTGGGCTCAATTTACTTCAAGGATAAATAGAGGCTACAACCAACCTCAGGTAAATCATACTGAATCTATTTCAAGAATGAATAGCAACTACAATCACTAGGTCAGTAGATTTGATAATCGCATGAACTCCTTCAATGGCCAATGTTTTTCATGTCATAACTTTGGACACAAAGCTGCTCAATGTGTTGCTTACAAGACCATCATGACTAGAGAAGCACGAAACCAAAGTAATGTGATGGGGATCATAAAGCAGACCTACAATAACTTTTATCTTCTTGAAAATGAAATAGAATGCTCTATCTGCAACAACTTTAGTCACAAAGAATCTAAATGCAGGAATAAATTTCGGCAAACATCTTAGAAGGAGAAAACTTCATTAAATCCCAAAATATGGAGAAAGAAAGAACCGCAAACAGAAAGATGTGGTATAGCTCTGTATGCAGAAGGACAAGAAAATCAGTGGTACATCGACAATGGATGCTCGAAACACATGACAGGTGATAAAGAAAAACTCATGTCATATAATGCCTTACAAAAGGAAAAGAAGGTCTCATTTGGAAATGACACTCCTGCTGTCATAAAAGGTAAAGGTTCGGTTCTTTTAAAAGAAAAAGTTAAAGCTGGGAATGTTATGTATGTTGATGGTCTAAAGCATAACCTGTTGAGTGTCAGTCAAATGTGTGATCAAGGAAATGAAGTTGTATTTCGATCAAATGGATGTGTTGTTTGTGAGCTTGATACAGGAGAAACCGTGATCAAAGGTATAAGAACTCCAAACAACTTATACATACTCAAGGGAGGAAAACAACAATGCTATCTAAGAAAAAATGATGAACATTGGTTTTGGCACAGAAGATTGGGGCATCTAAGCTTCTCTCAAATAAGAAAAGCAAGAAAATTCCAGGTCGTTCGTGATCTTCCTGATATCAGCATTCCAGAAAATACAATATGCAAATCATGTCAATTTGGTAAGCAAACTAGGTCGCAATTCCCTGAAAAGGAAGGATCAGCTAGTAAGCCTCTTGAACTTGTTCATACTGATTTATGTGGAACATCAAGAAAAAAGTCACCTCATGGAGAAGAATACTTTATATTGTTCATTAATGATTTTTCCAGAATGTGTTGGATAGGACTTCTAAAGCATAAAGATGAAGCTTTTGAAAAATTCAAAGCCTTCAAAGCATTGGTTGAGAATTAATCAGATTGCAAAATCAACTGCCTCAGGTCTGATCGAGGAGGGGAATTTACCTCAGATGAATTTTTTGACTTTTGTGAAGAACATGGAATAAAAAGGAAATTCTCCACTACAAGGACTCCTCAGCAAAATGGAGTAGTAGAAAGGATGAACAAAACTGTTCAACAAATGGCTCGGGCTATGCTAGATGAGTCTGGAACTCCTGCAACCTTCTAGGGTGAAGTTGCATTCGCTACCGTCACTATTCTCAACAAAGCAAATGTTCAGGTAAACAGCACTCAAACTCCACATGAACTTTGGTATGGTAAGACTCCTACCATAAAATACTTCAAATTTTTTGGAAGCAAATGTTACATCAAAAGGACTGATGAAAAACTTGGCAAGTTCGAACCCAGAGTAGATGAAGGAATTCTCCTTGGTTACTCTTCCCGAAGTAAAGGATATAAGTGTTATAATAAAAGACTTGGGAAAATTATTGAAAGTATTGATGTTGTGGTTGATGAAGCATGCAAAAATCCAAAGCAGGTAAAAATCGAAGATTGTGGAGAAGATGAGGATTATCCTTCCACATCAAATCAAACTAATTCTGAAGAAGAAACCAATGAAGCACCAGAAGAACAGATAACGGCAGAAGAAAAGACTCCATCCAGGTATGTTCAGAAAAATCATCCAGAGACTCAAATTTTGGGACAGAAAGAGGCAAGTGTGCAGACAAGAAGCATTATCACAAAAGCTTCAAGCTATCTAGCATTGCTTTCCTCCATCGAACCTCAAAATATAAATGAAGCATGCAAATATGAATGTTGGGTCAAGGCCATGAATGAAGAACTTGAGCAAATTGAAAAGAATAATACTTGGGAATTAGTTCCTAGACCTCATGATAAGAATATCATAGGAACCAAATGGATATTCAAAAACAAGCTGAATGAAAATGGTGAAGTTATTAGAAACAAGGCCAGACTTGTTTGTAAAGGATATGCTCAACAAGAAGGTATAGATTTTGAAGAAACTTTTGCACCTATTGCTAGACTTGAAGCCATAAGAATGTTCCTTGCTCTTTCTAGTTTTCAGAAATTCAAAGTATACCAAATGGATGTAAAATCTGCCTTTCTTAATGGGGACTTAGAAGAAGAAGTATATATTGAGCAACCAGACGGATTCATCCTTGGAAATGATCCAAAACTTGTATGCAGACTCAGAAAGGCTCTCTATGGTCTAAAACAAGCTCCAAGGGCCTGGTATTACCATCTTGACAAATATCTCCATCAACAAGGTTTTTCAAAAGGATCAGCTGATAGCAATCTATATACAAAGATTGACAATAATAAATTGCTAATACTTGTTGTGTATGTTGATGATATCATTTTTGGTAGAAATGAATAAGCCATGAGTCAAAACTTTGCTTTCGTAATGCAGCAAGAATTTGAAATGTCCTTGCTTGGTGAGCTCACATATTTTCTTGGTCTACAAGTTCAACAAAAGAAAGATGGTATTTTTCTGTCACAAACCAAGTATCTCAAGCAGATCTTGAAAAAATATGGCATGGAAGATTATAAACCAGTATGTACCCCTATGGTAACAGGATGCAGTCTCAGCTCAAATGATGAATCAGCAGAAGTACATCAACCAACCTACAAATCCATGATTTATAGTCTACTTTATCTAACAGGTACCCGACCAAACATCATGCATGCAGTGGGAATAGTTGGAAGATTTCAAGCCAATCCAAAGGAATCACACCTTCATGCAGTCAAAAGGATTTTCAAATATCTTCAAGGAACACAAAATTTTGGTTTATGGTATCCTAGAGATACAGATCTTACACTTCATGCATATACAGATGTAGATTGGGCAGGAAGCGTTGATGACAGAAAAAGAACTAGTGGTGGTGCATTCTATATGGGTTCCAGATTAGTGTCTTGGTTCAGCAAGAAACAAATTTCAATTGCATTATCTACAGCTGAAGCAGAATATGTGGCTGCTGCATCTTGCTGCACGCAGCTCCTTTGGATGATGAAAAAATTGCAAGACATTCAGATCACATGTACTCCACCCATCTCCATTCTATGTGATAATACAAGTGCAATCGGTATTTCAAAGAATCCAGTAATGCATTCCAAGACCAAGCACATACCCATCAAATATTGTTTCTACGTGAACAAGTGCTTGAACAAAAGGTCAAATTGGAGTATGTTCCCTCCAAAGAACAGGTTGCTAATATATTCACCAAACCACTGCCCAGAGAGACATTTGAATATCTCAAACAGAAGCTGGGAGTAGTTGATGCATCATCCTGCTGTTGAAACTTATCTGTTTTAGAGAAAAGTGGTTATACACAAGTTTCATGAAGCGTATCCGCGTACATACGTCAGTTTCTGTGGATACAGTCACGTATATGTTGGTTTGAAGAAAAAAAACAGTGGGCCAGACTCAGGGTGAAAGGAGTCTAATATGAGTTTGACAATGATCATCTGGCACAAGTTCAGGGGGAGCATATACTTCTAATAATGTAATGTTGGCATTATCTTAGAAGATCTTGGTACAAATTCACAGTTGTTTTTTATTCAGGTGGAACAGGTTCAAGGGGAGATCATGGTTGGTGGTCTGGATGGTGATTGACAGATGCTACTGATGATAGTTGTTGATAACTATCATGGTCTTGTTTCAGATATTTGGTTTCTATGTCATGTATATCTTTTAATCTCAAGGTCATGAAACGACCTATTTTGTTTCCCCACTATGCATGGGATGTAATGTTCGTGTTTTAACATGTATAATCAATTGGTATATCCCCACTTGGTTGGGTGGATGAGTCAAACTTGGTATATCCCCACTTGGTTGGGAGATGGATGTATAAGTCTCTGGTGATAGGAAGGTCATTTATGATGTATGTATAGAGTCATGTTCTTCTTTTAGAACATCTTTTTGCAGACCTTTCTTATATTCAGGGGGAGCATGGACTCGAGCATGGAGCTCAATTAGTACACTTCATCATATCCGAGAATTCAACATGTACATAGGGGGAGCATAACCTTTTGCCCTTGATGACAAAGGGGGAGAGTGACTTCGGGTTGCCATCAAGTCCAAAGGGGGAGATTGTTCGCATTATGACACAGTTTTGGCACTATGACACAGGTGTTGTCCTTGATAGCAACTCACTCAGATGACAGATCACAATTCAAACTCTCAGAATGAAGAAAGAGAGGTATACGTAGGTTCCTCATTAACCAAGCTACGTGTACATGCGTGTTCACAGACCAAAAGGCGCATATCGCGTACACACGCACTTTCACGGAAGGAAAGGCGTGTACATGTTGGAAAACTTAGTTTTGGTCCATGGTATTTTGATCCATGGTATTGGTCCAAGGTATCTTGTTTGAAGTGTTGACCCCAAGTATTTGGTCCAAGGTATTGGTTCTAAGTGGTTTTGGTCCATGGTATTGAGTAAGGCCTAAGACTATAAAAGGAGGAGAAGATCATTAGGCAATCATACTCACTGATTGAATATCTGATGAAGAGCAAGATCCAGAATACAGGTTATTGGGTTATGGTGCATAGCTGGATCTGAATCAAGGATGAACCTTAGCGCTTGATGAAGGATAAGATCTAATGATAGGTCAAGATCTTAAGGCTTGAAGAGAAGTATCTTTGTGTGGTTTGTGATCTTTTATCTGAATAACTGGTGCATGTTGTAATTTGTAAATATGATGATCTGGGTATAATTGATGTCTAGAATTGTTGTAAATTTTAAATCATCATTTACAGATCTGTACACAGGTTCACTTTAGCAAAGGCGCGTATACACGCTGGTTCTGCATATCAAAACAGCGTATACATCTTAAATTTGATTTGCAGATCTATACGCAGGTTCGCCTTGAGAAAACAGCGTATGTACGCAGGTTTGACACATTGAAGTAGCGTATACCTCATAAAATATGCTTTAGCTACTTCTGTTTGCTGTTGCAGTGTTCTGGGTTCTGGCTTGGGTTCTGGTTACTGTTACTGTATTCTGGTTACAGCATTATGAGAAGTGATTGATTGATTTAGTTTTGGTTGGTGCAAAGGAGATTGGTTGATGCAGATATATTTGATGTTTGATTGATGTTATTGATGGATCCAATCTGAAAATTTATGAAACGTGGTCCCTGGAAGAAAAGAGAAGGTTGTAGCCTTCTGTAGGCCAGCACCTACATACTAGTAAACACATCAGCTAGTACAAGAGCTAGGGGGTTGTAGCTCCCTTCCAGGAGAAGCTGGAGAATGAGAGAAGGTTGTAGCCTTCTGTAGGTAGAAGCCTACGTACTGGTATAAGACTGCACTAGTACAAAAATTGTAAAAATAAGTTTCTTATTAAAAGAAGATAGAGACGATTGCAACAGGTGGTTTTCACCCACATTGGGTTTCCACCTTATATCTTATGTTCATGTGTGTGATTGTCTATTCTATTTTTACTGCAATTGGTCACTGTTTATATGGTTATGATGCATAGATTAAAGATCAACATATGATGAATTAACTAAGTTATAAGTTTGCAGGGTATATGCTAGTTGCCTTAAATACAGTTGTGTATACACGCAAGTTTCATTAACTGAAGTAGCGTATATAAATCTGGTTATGGAAATGAAATATTATTGACTTGATAATACTGATTCACCCCCCCTCTCAGTATTATTTCCAACACTGTGACCCCCCCGTTGTGCAATGAAGGGGGGGTTTCTCCCCCCCTCTAACCCCCTGGTTAACTAGGGAGGCTATCGTGGAAAGAATATAACACAACACAACATTCTCCCACTTTTTGTTTTCCTTCCACAGGGGGCCACAAGAGAGCTTAGTCATTTATCCAACCCTATAATTCACATTGTTTCTCTACACCAAGAGAACTTCTCAGAGCTCATAGATTTTGTCAACGCATCTGTAGTATTCTTCAAAGTGTCCACCTTTACCAACAACACCTTTTGGTTTTCTATCATATCCCTCACAAAGTGATACTGAACATCAATGTGCTTTGTCTTTGAATGATAAGCAAGGTTCTTTTCCAATAAAATTGCACTTTAGTTGTCACAGTCTATCCCTATAGCTCCCTGTACTAACCCCATACTTGAACACAATCTCTGCAACTAAACTTTTTCCTTGCTTGCATGAGTGGTTGCCATGTATTCTGCCTCTGTAGTTGATAGTGCCACTACAGATTGTTTCTTACCCATCCAACTGACTGCACCTCCAAATAGGTTAAACACATACCCACTTGTAGATCTTCTCTGATCCAAATCTCCAGCCCAGTCTGCATCAACAAAGCCATGAATATCCAACACTCTATCCAATCCTGGTCTTCCTTGGTAGCACAAACCATAATCACTAGTGCCATGCAAATACTTGAAAACCCGCTTCACTGTTGTCCAATGCTCCTTCCCTGGTTTTGACATAAACCTGCTCAATAATCCCACTGCATGTGTAATGTCTGGTCTAGTATAGACCATCACATACATCAAGCTACCAACTGTACTTGCATATGGAACACAGGACATGTCCTCTTCCTCTTCTTGTGTCTTGGGACACTGTTTAGAAGATAACTTTACACCTATAGGAATAGGAACCTTCATCGGTTTACTTCCTGCATATTAAACCTATGCAGTATTGTCTCGACATACTTCCTCTGGTTTAACCATAGCTTCCTCTTTGCCCAATCTCTTTTAATTTCCATGCCCAAAATATAGTTTGCAGCACAAAGATCTTTCATGTCGAATTTGGAGGATAATTGGGTCTTCAAATCTTGGATAATTTCTTTGTCATTTCCAACTAGCAACATATCATCCACATACAAGACCAAATAAATAACATGGTCACAAATTAATTTAAAATACACACATCGATCTTCTTTGCTTCTGGTGAAGCCAACTCCTCGTATAAATGTATCAAATTTCTAATACGCATCCTTTGTGACTGTTTTAACCCATACAAAGACTTCTTTAACTTGCATACCAGTTCTTTCTTACCCGTCACCGCAAAGCCTTCAGGTTGCTTCATGTAGATCTCCTTTTCTGGATCCTTGTGAAGAAATGTTGTCTTCACATCCATCTGTTCTACCTCAAAATCAAAAGCAACAACAACAGATAAAAGTAATCTAATAGAAGCTACCTTAGCAACAGGAGAAAAAATATCACCAAAATCAATTCCTGGCACCTGGCAATAACTTTTTCTACCAACCGAGCTTTGTATTTCTCCACCTTTCCTTCTGCATTTTTCTTCTTCTTGAACACCCATTTGCTTCCAATGGGTTTCCTTTCAGCCGGCAACTCCACCAAATCCCAAGCCTCATTTTTGTGCAAAGATGACATTTCATCAACCATGGCCTCTTTCCAAAGTTTTCCATCCTCTGAATCTACTGCTTCCTTCACAGTTCTGGGATCATCATCGGTAATAGATAAAGAAAAATATGAATAGAAAGTAGATGGACTATACCTTTCTGGTTGCCTTCTTTCTCGAACCGATCTTCTCACAACCGGAGTTTGTGGATGTTCATCTTTTGATTCCTCTTCTGTTGTAGAGTCTGATTCTTCCTCCTTTAGCTCAAACTCTATCTTCTCAGGTTCCTTTGGTTTGACTTCATGTTTAATAACATCTTTCACCTCTCTAAACACCACATCTCAGTTGTACACAACCTTCCTTGTTCCTAGGTTCCAAAGTTTATAACCCTTTAAACCATCCTTATACCCAATAAAGATGCACTTTTCATATTTATTATCCAACTTTATTCTTTTCTCCTTTGGAACATGTGCATATGCATCACATCCAAATACCCTCAGATGTGAAAGAGAGGGTTTCTTACCAGTCCATACCTCGTGTGGAGTCTTATCCTCCAACGCTGATGAAGGTGATCTGTTGACCAAGTAACATGCAATCTCCACTGCCTCTGCCTAGAATTCCTCTCCTAACCCGGCACCACTAAGCATGCTTCTTGCCCTTTCCATCAAAGTCTTGTTCATTCTTTCTGCAACTCCATTTTGCTCAGCTATGTATGGAGTAGTCTTTTACGATGCTATACCACACTTCTTACATAATTCTTCAAATTCCTTCTTGCAAAACTCTCCACCATTATCTATTCTCAGCACCTTCATCTTCTTCTCTGTCTGGTTTTCCACCAGAACCTTAAATTCTTTAAACTTGTCAAAGACTTCAGATTTCTTAAGGAAATATATCCATGTATTCCTTGAGAAGTCATTTATAAATGATACATAGTACACAGACTTACCTAGTGATGGAACCTTCGCAGGTCCAAACACATCACTGTGCACAAGCTCTAATATGTGTTTCATCCTCTTACCACCAAAGGGGAAACTCACTCGATTATGCTTCCCATATACACAATTTTCACAGAAATCAAAATCCAGAGAGCTATTAGTCATAACTTCTACCATACCTTTACCATGAAGTATTAGAAGGCCCTTCTCTCCAATATGTCCAAGCCTGTGATGCCATAGCATGGTCTTTTCTCCAAAGACCTCTAGATTTCCTACTCCACTTTCAGGAACCACATAATTGTTGCACCCATCAACAACAGTGCTACCTTGCATCTTGTACAGAGTTCCAATCCAAACTCCCTGCATCAATACCAGTGCTCCCTGAACCATCTTGTAGGTATCCTTCTCGAACACTATTTTTACACTTGGATCATCCATCTTTCTTATAGAAATCAGATTTCTGGCCAATGCAGGAATATGCAGAACACCCGGAAGTGTTCTAATCCTTACACCTTGCAAATTCAACTTAACTTTTCCACGACCAACGATTTTAACCTTCCTGTCATCCCCCAAGAAGACATCACCACCATCATATTTCTCATACTCGCAGAATCACTCTCTATGGGGAGTGAAGTGAAAGGATGCACTTGAGTCAATCAACCATGCCTCATGATCTACATGTGTACTTGAAGAAGCCAAGTACACATGCCCACCTTCATATGAGGTGGTTTTCACCTCTGCAGAAAGAGAATCATCAGATCCTTTTCCTTTGTTAAGAGATTTAGATTTGCAATCCCTTTTGTAGTGCCCTTCCTTTCCACATTTCCAGCACACCTTTATAGGTTTTCCTGGAGATTTAGATCTCCCTCTAGATTTAGATCTCCCACTTGATTACTTATTTATGTTTCTATTTTGGGACCTTCCTCGTACAGACAAGGCATCACCATTCTGGCTCTCCATATTTTTCCGTCTCATCTCCTCCGTCGGTAAGGATGAGACTATTTCATCAAACTGCAAGGCAGTTGCATTGCTACCTATTGTAATAACCAGACTATCCCACGAATCTGGTAGAGAACACAACAAACTGATGCACTTATCTTCATCTGAAATTTTAATATCAGCATATAATAACTGATATACCACAATATTAAATGCGTTCAGATGCTCTGTCACCGAGTCTCCATATTTAATCCTCAGGTTATACAGCTTTTTCTGTAGGGACATTTTATTCACTAGAGACTTAGATTAATACAAAGTCCTTAACTTGTCCCACAAATCCTTAATCGTAGCTTCCCCTGATACATTCAGCAATATTGAATCTAAGACACACAATCATATTGTGCTCTTTGCCTTCCAATCCAACTTCTTGCATTCTTCATCGGACACTCCCGTTGATTTAGTACCTGTATCTACCGCGATCCACTGATCTTTATCTACCAATAGATCCTCCATCTTGAGTTTCCATAACTCAAAACTCTGACCATTAAATTTCTCGATCTCTATATTTCCACTGCTCGACATCTTCTTTCACCACCAGAATCGATCCCACAGATCTCCCACTAAACAGGGTCTACCACAAGCCCGAGCGAAACCCCTCAACAACAAAGGTGTCCCCTTGAAGCCAAAACAACTCTGATACCAAATGTAGGTTTTAATCACATACAGAAATTACCTGCATACGAATCCTAAAACACAAAAAATAAACAATAGCGAGAGCATAACACATAAAACAAATATATACAGAGATTTTCCCTAGATCCCAAAACCGGGACTACCAGATTGATTTTTCATTATGTTCCTTTCAATGTTATAATACATATATATACATGTCAAAGCATCCAATACCATGGACCAAAAACCATCGCGCCCAAAACCAAGTGTGAAAACCATGCACATAACCATAGGTAGGTCCGCCCACCTAATATAGTGTCCAAAAAAGTTTTCCCCGGGGCACTACCCCGGACCCCATAGAGGGGGGGGCTAACCGCCCCCCTTAAACCCCCTGTGACCCCCTAAATGTGCAATTAGCGCAAACGAAGGGGGGCTCCGCTCCCCCTCTAACCCCCTCGGTTAACTAGGGAGGCTAGTCTTGGAAATAATATAACACAAACCAACATGCATAAAATAAATATGCATACAAATATACAGAGTGTAAATGGAAGATACATACGTTCATAATTTTTTTTCCAAACAACTCATTGAGGGTGAGTGATTTTACACCCACCCATAAAATTTGATGCACATTAATCTCTCTGTGACAAACCATCCTTTGGCTAGGCTATGATACCACAAGGAATAAATTGGAATTATTAAGGGTTTCTGGGTGGTCTCTCTAACTTAGAGAAAATATTTACTAGTAATTTTTCTCATTGTTGAGTTCTTAGGAATAGCAACAACTCTTAGGCACTCCCAATTCATACCCCACATAACATAAGGAGAGAAATATCTTCTCTACTTCATAGTCCCTTGGGAATCTCCCCCTTCAGTGCTCTTCATTATGTGCCTAGCTAGGTCCTAACTATAGTCCTATAACTCTAGTTGTTTATCCCAATTTCCTGGTCTTCCTCAAGGTGCTAAATACTTGTTGTTATGATTGTTCTTCCTCACACACTATGTCTAGGTATATTTTTGTGCCTCCTCTCTCCTTTTTTCTTACATTCCCCCTCACACAAAACAATTATCTTTTCTACTTGAATTTCCCTTCTCTTTTCTCCCATGCATGTTTGGTCCATGATTACCTCAACCCATGCTATTATAACCAAGTGAAATGTATCCTTCACCCACCTCTTACATGTATCACCATCATGGGGGTATTTTACCCGTGCTCTCATAACTAGAGAGGTGACTTCTTCCACCAACCCCTTACATCCATTTAGTGATTGGTTTTTGAATAAGATAGTTAACCACAAAATTAATTTAGCAAGGTGGATTGGTATTTTTGACATGTAGAACCACCTTTTGGCCCTATCACTTTTTTCCACTCATGGTATGATAGCCCCTAGAGGTGTTTATGCACAGTCAACCATTCGGTTTCTAAATTAACTAGAAATAAAATATATGCAATATTCAATAGATCTATAATATTGTGCGATGGTAATAAAATATCCATATTGAAATAAAACCATCATTAAATGTGATCAATTGCAAATCAATTAGGTGATCAGAATTGTGACAATAAATTCCTATTATTCGGTATACATTCAAGTTAGGAACTAAATTTCCAATTCCTAATTCAATGTTGCTATCAATGGAGACAAGCTCAATTATTGGATACACAACATGGAAGCTTAATTCATAATTTAAATGACTCGAGAGAGGCCATCAAGAATCGGCATTGAAGTCCATATGGAATACCATGACCTTACATGGTGGGAGACCCGTACAACAAACAAACAACCCCTAATTGTTGCTTGGGAAAACTTTAGGGATTTCATCTATAATAATTTCTACCCATTATGGTACAAGGATGCTTTATTGGAAAATTGGCTACAATGCCAAAAAACTAAGGACAACATATCCAACGGTGGTATTTATATTTTCAAAAAAAAATCTCCAATAGTCTCAAGGTAAGAGACTCTAAAGAAAAGCTCCATGTTAATTACACTTTTGGGTTATTTCCATATTTAAGGAACAACAAATATTCTTTATTACTTCCCTATAGCATTCCTTGTATGCTTCCAAAATAGAGGCTAAGTTGCCTAAAACCAATAATATTATCAAAATAAGTTGGTTTTATTTTCTCAACCTGGCCTGATTCCACTTCCAAGGGCCAACCCAATTGTAATTGGTAGGAATCAAGGTCTTCTAGCATAGCACTTGCTACTGACTTACAAAACAAAAGGAAGTGGTGATCCTACCACTAAAAGTTTGGGAATTATGATGATGAAGCAAGGTTCTCTAGGACAACATCACTAAGAAGACCCTTCTTGCTAAATAACAAAGTTTGTGATACATAGATGTATAGATCACCAATCCCACCTACAACTCTATGTTTAGTGTCAATGGCCATATATTACATAGGGGACAATGAAGAATTTGATTCAATCAAAACTATTATAACAAGGATTGGATAGCCTATATTGTTATGGATAATGGAAGCCATAAACTAAGATCTCAATAGTTGGTTGTCAACTTAAAGTCGAGGAGTTTGTAGAGCCTACCCTCATTACAACAAAGTGTTCCAACACCTTTGTTATTGGACCCTTTCACGACATAGTGCAATGTGATGTCACTCCTCGCAATGGCTCTGATTTAATCTTGGGTAGGTCATATCCTTCTATAAGACAAGCATAATATAATGGCTCTTCAACACCTACAAGCATGGAAAATTTTAGGGGCGAATGTTCGCTCTTAGGTGAAATTAAAGGTTTTTAAATTTTTAGTGGGCGAATATTTTGTATCATAGTACATTTTTACAAATCACCTCAAATAACCCACCTTATTTTAAGGGAGAGGGTAAAAAAGGTAAATTTAACCCTTGAAATTAGGAGTTACAACCTTCCATTCGCCCTAATTTTCAAGAATAGGTTTTATTTAAGTGAATCCTATGGGCCAAATACCATATTTATAAAAGAGGTATGGTAAATTAATAAAAATATAAATAAATGAGAGGTATGGTAAATTAATAAAAATATAAATAAATGAGAGGTATGGTAAATAAATAAAACATTTTTTTATATTTACTCCATAAGTCACCTTATATACATGCAAGGGTGTAAACAAATAAAAATATAAATAAAGTGGAGGTATGGTAAATAAATAAAACCTCTTTTTATGCTTACTCAAAAGGTATGGTAAATAAATAAAAATATAAATAAACTAGACATATGGTAAATAAATAAAACCTCTTTTTATATTTAGTCCATAACCCTCTTTCTATTTATGAAGGCTCAAAAAAGTTTTATTTAAATGAATCCTATGGGCCAAATACCATATTTGTAAAAGAAGTATGGTAAATTAATAAAAATATAAATAAAGAGAGCTATAGTAAACAAATAAAACATTTTTTTATATTTACTCCATAAGTCACCTTATATTTAAGGACACTCAAAAAATGCGTTATATTTAGGTGAAACCTATGGGCCAAATACCATGGGCTAGATTATTATTAATACCATGCAAAAACACATTATTAACCCTAATATTAGTATTAATAAACATAAAAATGGCACATGGTATTGACCCATGGTATTCATGTGGAATGTAGCCTATTTAAATGGGGGAATTAAACCAGCATAGATCCATCTTTACTCTGGATCTACTAAGCCCCGAGAGGGATCAAATATCGTGATATGCAAACTAGCATAGAGTGAAAAAAATATTTGATCCCTCTCGGGGCTTGGTGGATCAAGAGTAAAAATGGATGTTGTAATTTAATGTATGTTAAACATTTTAACTTGGTTAAAATAAAAAATAAAATAAAAAACAATTATTAATTTTTATAAATTACTAATAGTAATTTTTTCAACTCCAGGTTTATGATAACCCATGGTATTGACCCATGGCAATACCATGGTATTCATGTGAGCATAGACTATTTAAAGGGGAAATTCTATCATCTTAGATCCATCTTAATTCTGGGTCTACCAAGTGCTCAAAGGGATAAATAGATTTCATCCCCCTAAGAGTGGTAGATGTGGAGTTAAGATGGATATAGGTTGGTTTTTATGATAATGAAGATATTAAATAGACTTAGGAAATTATATTGTAAAAACATCTTAAGGTGAATGGTTAAAGCTACATTTAGTCACTTCACAAAATTTAGTAAAAAATACCAATATCTCCATTAATATTGGTTTTTAACTTTTTCTGATTTAACAAAAAAATTTCAAAACAATGAAACCTTATCACTCTTTCTACATCACCCTCACAGAATATTTCTCACCATTTTTCAAACATTCTCAATATGATATCTTCATGAAAAAGTTTAGGTACTGATGTTGGATTAGTTGTTTGAAAAATAAGCTGGTTTGTACAACCTTTCATCTTCTGTGCTATTCTTAGTTTGTCCTAATGATCTGTAGAGGTTGGAGCCACTGCACCATATTTTCCTAAAAGGTGGAGATTGTTCACCAAAAAGGAAATTAATCTACATGTTACAACGCTGTTAAAAAATGCGAGACCTATGAGGGTAGTGAATTATGCTAATAAGCAATTTAGATTGGGAGAGATGTAATTAAATTTTATTATTTAATTGAAGAATTCCACTTAAAATAATAATAAATCAACATTTATATATTCATATATTGATTGGAAGGATTCTCACAATGGCCACTTCTTTCAATTAGATCCCCTTCAAGCCTTTGGGATACCTAATACATTCTTATATAATATAGTTGGGGCTTGCTACTTGTTCGCGTGTTGGGGTAAACAAACTTGATGTGTTTTTTTATCTCGCAGTTGGAGTCTATGGAATAAGAACAAAATTTGATAACTTGAAAAAAGTGGTAGCTTGACAAAAGTTGTAGAGAAAAGATTAACCTCTCCTACCTTGACAGAACTCGTTGTCAATATCAACACCTACAAGAACTTTGTTGTGGAATATTATCAAGACTAATAGAAGGATATGAAAGAGTGTATTGTAAGAACCTTGGCAAACACGACCACTGAAAATTGGAACATTGTTTGTAGGAAGAGAAAATTATGTTTCTTTTTTCCAAACATGTATGTTAGTATATTACAGTTTAATGAATATGTTTTCTTATTATCATATATGGTTTCATACTTTAACAAAACATTCGCCAAGACTTCACAATGTTTTATTATTCAGTAAAAGATTTGCCAAGATCTTACAAGATTTTATAATTCAGTGAAAGATTCTCCATCACTGTACAAGATAATATAATCTGGTGAGAGATTAGCCAATAAAATTATATATACATATTATATTATTGATAAAATCGCCTCCCATTTTTCCTATGTATCATGGGGATTAGCCCATTTATTATACATATATATTTAGGGTGGTTCTTAAAATTTTTCCTGCCTACAAGCTACATAAGAATGGTAATATCTACAATCTAAGCTTCACTTCTCATGTTAATATTCCACCTATACCTATGGAAAGCCAATGAATTAAGGGTGTATTCTCTGTTATGAATAAAATAATACGAAATATTAAATAATTAAAAATATATATAATAAAAAAAATAACGAAAAATAATAATTAACTAGTTTATGAGAGATTTTTCGGCGTAAATCACATGATATTACATTTGTCAACGCGTTTTGAACCAACCAGTGTGGTTCATTGTTAGGACAATTTGAATGAACAAATCTCGCTTTGCATGTTAAATAGATAGAGCAGAACATCCAACGGCTATTTGACCAGGTAATTGCTATATTGACAACAGCTAGATTTGAAACGATTAGTTTGGACTGGATTAGGGGTATAACCTTTAATTTAATTAAATAAGTTAATTCGGTTAGTTATATTCTTATTAAAATAAAAGTAAATGGACCATTTTATAAACTAATACTTATAAATATATATTAAAATAAATTAATTTAAATTAATAGTTAGTTATCGAAGTTATTATATCTAAATATTAGAGTAATTACTACTTAGTTATAAAAGTTATTGAATATATAAATATTAGAGTAATATATAAATAGTTAGTTATATTTTTAGTAAAATGTAAGTTAAAGGGACTGTTTCATACACTTATAATTATAAATATATATTAAAATAAATTAATTATAAAATAAATTAATTTTAAATTAATAGTTATTTATAGAAGTTAATTAAATATATAAATATTAGAGTGATTTAAGGGTTAGAAAGAATATTTTAATATTTAAAATTAATTAATAGTTTATTTAAGGGTTAAAATTAGTATATTATCATAGATTAATTTCTGTTATTAGAATAAAACTAATAGCATAAATAAGTGCTATTACAATACCTCTAACAATATCAATCACACCTCAAAGAACAAAGGCCACAAGAAACGAGAAACAAGGGAAATAACTTAAAAGACAACAAGATAAAGCTAAACCTAGGGAGGGGAAGAATGGAAGAAAACGACTAGGAGGAGAGGGTTGGGACCCAGCAACTACTGATCTTCCAGCCATCCTCTCTATTGAGATTATTCGGCCTTTTTTCAATCTCAAGGGCTTCCCTAAATTTCCGGTGATGGAATTGGGACACTCTAGCAATAACACTAGCCTCCTCGATACAGACATGATGATTGGTTTTCTCCACATGTTCTGCTAAAGCAGAAGACTTGGTTCTCCTATGCTTAAGGTCAGCTGCGTGCTCACTAATCCTTTGATTAATGGAGCGACCAGTCTCACCAATATAGGGGGTCCCACATGAACAAGGAATAATATATACCCCTTTCATGTCCTTGGGGTCGATAGGATCCTTCACTGATCCTTCAAGCAATGTTGACACTTTATCCTTCAAAAACTATCTCACACACCAATCATCAACATCATTAGTGTGTAAATTCTCAATATAAAATTCAAAAGAAAATACATTTAAAATGGGCTTCATGCATTCAACAATTCCATTTAGTCATTAAGTATAAGAGCATTAGCTCAAACAATGTGGTTGTCTTGTGTATTATACCTCTTTCATGTGCTCTTTCTATATTAGATGTTAGATGTGTAGTGTATGATGAATGGAAAACCCAATATTCCACTAACCCTTACTTGAGCCTTATCATTATATCTATCCAACAACTTGCAATGGTTGATTATACTCCCTTTATAGACTATGCAATCAAAAATGGTTTCATGCGCATGCTAAATCAATTTTGTGTATGAATTGGTCAAGCTAGCCTTATTATAACCAAGGAGGCACATTCTTCACCCTATGGGGGGATATTAGTTTGTAGAAAAAAAATTTACACCTATAAAGGTACTTATTTTTTATGTTCATATGCAAACAAGTGGAAGACTACATCAAGGGATGTTCACATTACAATTAAAGAAAACCAACAAATAATAAGTTTGGGTTATATCAAGCTTTCCTAGTTCCTTGTAGGCATTGGGAAAAATATATCCATGGATTTTATTGGAAATTTTCCTACCACCCAAAATACAAACATGATTTTATCTTTGTAGTTGTCAATATATTCTCAAGGATGATAGCTTCCATACCATGTTGCAAAACTAGTAGTGGCCCTAAAGCTAGCAACCTCTTCTTTCAACATGTATTGAGCCAATTGGGCTTAGCTTTGAATATATTTTATAAATTTATTTCTATATTTCTCAATATATTTTGGAATATTTATGGAATCCCATGTATAGTTGACACTTTTGTACATATTTTCATCTCTAGATAGATGATCAAACAAAGGTAGTCTGGGAAATCGGGGCTAGGAGACTGGTCCCGAGTTCATTTACTGAAGAATGTATGGCAGTAAGTTGCCCCCAAAGGCTCTCCCTTCCCATGTCACTGATAGGATGATTTCCTTTGAGTCAATTAGACAATTGCTAGAGTCATGCCTCAATTCATTCTATTTGCATTTATCATCAATAAAACAAGTAGTGAGGTTGTTTCCCTTATGTATTACAACACAACTACAATATGGACACCCATATCTATTTTAGATGATCTCCCTTTGAGGTTTTTCACAACTTTCAACATCTTACAACTTAGGAGATTCTTGTTTTTCTTCCAATCTATCCACATCCCACTAGTAGGAGAAAAATAAAATATTTTTATTTTTATGTAGAGCTTGGCTAAAATCCATAACAAGATTTAGGACATCCTCCAACATACACAAGCCAAGAAAAATTCACTTAACGATTGAAATTTAATTGCACCACATTTTCAAGTTGGTGACCGAGTTTTCTTGCATTTGGATAAGCAACACTTTAAACATTAACCAGGGTACTAGCTCAAACCCCTTAGGTATTGTCCTTACACAACCATCCAACAAATGAGCCCCAATGCCTTCAAGATGGACCTCATACATCAATTTAGCATACGTGATGTGGAAAATGTCAACAAATTGAAGTTGTATGAGTCATCTCACTTGAGGGACTTTGTTCCAATCACACATATGAAGGCCACAATCCTATATTTTCAACCTCCCATATTGAAGATACACTTCTTGATCTCTACACCATATCCTCTAAGTGTTTTCAAATTACCACTTACTTGGTGGATTGCTAAGTTACTCTTACCACTCAACCCAAGTAATTGTCTTGGTCAACATTTGAGCAACACTTTACCATCTTCAATAGAAATTGGTGATGGTTTCCTCTCAACAAAGAGGAATTAAGGACACTTAGTCAACCAAACATGTTAACATGTATTATATTGTACTTTCGTACTTTGTATTTTATTCTTATCTCTTTTGGGTGACTTCAACTAAATTGATCACTTACCCACTTTATTGAATTTTATTAAAGATGTGGCCAAACTTGACCACTTTTCCCATGGTTTAACATGTGTACATTTATTACAATCATACTTGTGTACTATTTTTTACTCCTTTACTTCTATGTGAGTTATTTTATATTGTTGGTAGTGTTCATATCATAAAACAAATCCACTATTTCGTTGGTGGTTCCCTTGTGATATTTAATCACAATGTTAATGTGTTAAAAATAAGACATCCATTTCAAATGTCAAGCATTTTAAAACTTACTACATGTTTTGAAGAATTTGAAAGATTTGTGGTGATTATGCTTTGTTGTTTCTTTGATAATAAAATAGTGTCGTAAGTGCTTGACTATGTGTACCAAAGCATACATATTGTGGTCATAAATAAAATAATCCAACTCTGCCCTAGAAAAGGTTACAAAGTGGCGTGTGTAAATTAAATTTGTTTTGCATCAACTATTCCCATGGCATGTATGAAAACACCCACTTCAATCTCAAAGGTTATTTTAATATTAACAATGGGAGAACAAGGGCACTAACTACATTATTCTTGACATCTTCAAAAGTTGTATGTCGCATAACCACCGGGCCCATGAACAAGACATTTTTTTTTATTCAATGAGTTGAGAGGTGTACAATATTGGAGAAATGTACAATGAACTTATGTAGGTAATTTGAAATTCTTGTGAAACTTTACAAGTTATGCAAGATTTTGAGGGTGGATAATTGATCATTATCGTAATCTTAGAAAAATGCTCAAACCTTTTAGGTTGATGAAAAATTAATGATAGACTAGCTACCACTACATATTTCAAGCTAACCAACAATGCATTTTTGTGCAAAGCTACAAATACTTGATTTAAATGGTAAAAGCATTTTCTTTTTTTAACACCAAGATGTCATCCAAATAGATGACCACCAAAAAATTTAGATAAAATCACCAAACCTTAATCATCATCCTCATGAAAGTCATAGGGGCATTAGTAAGAATAATAGACACCAACAACCATTCAAACAAACCTTGTTGTGTCATAAAGACTTATTCCAAGAGTCTTCCTCCTTGATATGAATCTTGTGGTAACCAACTTCAAGTAAATATTATTGAAGAACTTTAGTCGAAGTCATTGATCTAAGAGATCCTCTACAGGCAAAAATGGATACTAATTCTCATGCACATTCTCTACATGTCATCCCTTTTAGGAACCAATACGATGGCTAATACGCATGGAGAAGAACGAGGGAAAATATGACATGTATCCAACAACTTTCAATCTACCTCTTTATCTTCTCATTTTCTACCAATCTTCTCTTCTTCTAGTGTTGAAGAACAAGCATTATGAAATTTATCTAGGCCTTGATCAATCTCTAAGCCTCTACTATGAAGACCAATGAACATTGTTACCAACTTAATGAGAACTTTACCGAGTTCTCATTTTCATTTTTTTGGAGGTTGCATCAAATCATGATTTTCATGCTGATTTTGGAAAGTGGCGATGCAACATCACCTTTTTTCATTTCAAAGCTAAAATTCCAACATCTTTTAACTATGGCATTAAAAACCAAATATTATGATTATGAAAGACATAAAAACCACGCTAAAATGAAAAAATTGTGATACAACATCACCTCCTTTTTTTTCAGGGTTAAAATTCAAACATTTTTCAAACATGGCATTAAAGACCAAATATTTTGATTATGAAAACCATGAAAAACACGTAAAAATGCAAAAGTTGTGATGCAACATCACCATTTTTTGAAGATTAAAATTCAAATATTTTTCAACCATAACATTAAAAATCAAATATCATGACTACAAAAAAACCTAAAACTTAACACCTAAAGTTTGTCCACCTTTCTACTTTTTTTATTTGAATGCTTGTTTTTTAAGTGTTTTTCAAAGTTGTCTAACTTTTAATTTATCTTTGAATTTGGAATTACCAATTAATTTACATTACAACCTTAACCATTGATGCCATAAAATAAAATAACATAAAATCAAATCTAAAAGTGACATTACATATAAAAAATTTAATTATTAATTTTATTTTTTAATAATTTAGATTATAAAAAATTGCAATTGGGATTTTTTTAAAAGAAGGAAATCAAATTAACAAATAAAAAGTGAAAAAAATTGTCTTTCTATTTTAAAATATATTTAAAAATGCAGATAAAAAATATATATATAACTAAGAGAAAACTCTTTCTTTTGAAGAAGAAAAAGGAAAAAACACTAAAATACAAAATTTTAATAAAAATAAAAATAAAAAATAAAACATCTTTAAAAATTCAAAAATTATTTGGTCACGGGTGTAGAATAGTTAGTGATAGGGTGTTTTGTTAAGGCACTTTGTGGTGAAGAGGTCACCAGTTTGAAACCTTGTGTACAAAAATCTAGCCATGCTAAAGACTTGTGTGGCCGGGAATGATTTTCGGGTGAATTTAACTACTTAGATGCCACTAGGTCATAGATACTCAAGCTACATATTAGGTATACTAGTTATCTCTGGACTCACATTACCTAACAAAATAAAAAATAAAATTATCATGAAAAACAAAAAATTAAAAAAATAAAAAATAAAACTAACGAAACATTTAAAGAATATAATAAATAATAAAACAAATAAAATTGAAATAATTTTCTTAAATTATTAATATATTTTCAAAAAAACACAAAATAAAACTTTTAAGTTAAAAATTAAAAATTTGAAACTTGAAATTAAAAACAATAAAATAAAAATAATTTCTAAAACTTATAAAACAAATTTCTAAATAAAAATTAAAAATAATAATAATAATAATTTAAATACTAAAAATTAAAAAATTAAAACATTTTTAATATAACTTAATAAAATTAATTAGAAATAAAGCTTAAAAATAATATAAGGTGGAGGGGGCAATGTTTGGCATTGCCCTTGCCCACCGGCCTATGAGGTTGGCTTTTTGGCATTTACTGAGACCAAGTGGTTGGCTACTAGGCATGCATGGGGAAGGCGATGTCGGGCATTGCTCCTCCACTCACAAGGTCAACTTTCCGGGAAGAGTGGTGATGTCAGATATTGTTATCTCCACCCAAAGCACACACACACACACACACACACACACACACACACACACACACACATATATATATATATATATATATTCTCTCTTCTTTTTTAAATTTCAAATATATATATATATATATATATATAAAACTGACCCTCCCCCTCCAAAAGCCCGCCAACCTGCCCCGCCTCCTCCCATCGACACCAACGTGCCATGGGCATTCTTCGATGGTGCTGCTAACTCACAAAGCAGTGGAGGAGGATTCATCCTCCACATAAATGAAAACCATCACTACAGAATTAAAGCAGGATTAGGAGCCGGCACAAACAACTTCGCTGAGCTCATCACCCTTCGCCATCTACTTCACTTTGCTCTGAGGCATCATTGCACTAGCATCAACATATTTGGGGACTCACAGATCATCATTAATTGGATTAATGGCACTGCTACTTGTCACATGCACTCACTCAGCACTATTCTACATGATGCACTTGATCTCAAATCAGCATTTAATCATATTTCCATCTCTCATATCTACAGGGAACATAATAAGGGTGCCGACAAACTTTCCAAGGAGGCAGCGTTGATGGACAGGGGCATATGGGAGATCACGGAGACCAACAATCAGCAGGAGCATACATTTTATCATCGGCCATATATAGATCCAGGGTATCCAACCCTGGATCAGCATGCAGCACTCTAGCATCTTTATATTTTTTGACTACAGCTCTACAGACACATACTGTTATTTTTTGTAAATTTTTGTTAAAATATTAGAAGGAAAGAACAGCATACTGATAGTACACCGATAGCATACCCTGCGTGGTAGTGCAAAAAAGAAGCAACTGAAATATCATGTAAATAACAGACTCTCATGTAAAAACTGATCATCAATGAAATATTTTTTATTTTTCCAGGGAAAAAAAAAAAAAATATATATATATATATATATATATATATATATATATATATTCTTGTTTTTTTAATATACGTATATTTTAAGACTTTATTTGATTTAATATTTTTTATATAGATTTTTTAATATTTTTTAAAAATTCTTTGCCTTCTTTGTTTTTTTAATTGTGTTTAAATATGTTTTTAAAATTACTTTCAATTATTTGTTTTAATAATTATTTATTGATTTTTTATTTCTTTTATTTGGAAAAGCCATTTTTTAATTTCTTAATTTGTTTCAATTAAAAATACATTAAATTTGTAAATTTTTATTTTAATTTAAAAAAAAAAAAAAAAAATTGCATCACAACCTCTACATCTTTTTCTTTTTAAAGGGTGTTTTTAATGATTTTTTTGTACATTAATAATGATTTTATAAGCCATAGTTAAAAAAATATTGTAATTTTAGTGCTCCATTGAAAATGGGTCAAGTTGTCTTTGGTTAAGTTCTCAAAAAAGCTATAATTTTGGCATTTAAAAAAAAAAATTATTTCTAGGATAATTACTCATTGATTTAGGTGTTAATTTTTAAGGATTTTTTTAGTCATGATATTTGGTTTATAATATCATGTTTGAAAAAGATGAAATTTTAAGGGTTTTTTGTACTCATGATATTTGGTTTTAATTTTATGGTTGACAAATTCTAGAAACTCAAGGTTTTTCATAATCATGTTATTTGATCTTTAATGCCATGGTTGAAAATTGTTGGAATTTTAAACCTTTCAATGATCATGATTTTTGTTTTTAATGTATGGCTGAAAAATGTTGGAATTTTAACCCTAAAAAAAGGGGTGATGCAAAAACACCACTTTTCACTTTCAGGGTGTTTTTTCATGTTTTTTGTGCAAATATAGGGGTATTTTGGGCTAGAGTTCTCTTTTTGAGATTACAATTCTCGTTAATTTGATAACATTGTTAATGTTGGACCTTTATGTGAAGTCACTTTTATCCTTCATTCAACCTAAATCCAATTCTTGCACCTTATTCAAGCATCATGTGAAACCCACAAACACAGTTTGAAAAGGAAAATGATCACATTGAAAACATCCAAGGGAACAAAATTTAACTCCACCTCATCTATGTACTTTATAGAGATAATGAACTTGACTTTGCACTTCTGTTGAATGTGCATCTACGTATTCTTACAAATCCAACCCAACAAGTAGGGTTCATAATAAATGCATTGAATGAAAATTGTTCTTCTTGACTATTGTTTTAGAGACTATATATCATTAGTTATTAATTCAAACATTGCTATGACTAATTGTTCTTGATATGGATTCTTATAGAAAACAATCACTTTCACTTTGAGTGAATAAGATGGATGATAAACATCAAGAAAATATCTACAATGTTGTATTTGTGTATGAGTATTTCTTTCCTCTCTATGTGTGTGACCTTCAACCACTTTTCTAAAGCATAGTCCAAATATTTTAGGTTTGGCCCTTTTCCAAGCATGTTTTCTAATTAATTTTCCCAAATTCCAATGGAGATTTAATGGAATTGCAAGTTTGATTTGTGTAATTTGAATGATTTGAGTGCCCCTAGGTTTTTAAGGAGATTGAATCCATTTACGCATTCAATAATGCAATCTAAACAAAGAAAATTACAATCTCATAAATCATTGCATCATTAAATTATGGCTAAAAAAAGCCCAAAACATAGAAAAGTTAGACTACACCCATTTCTAGATGCAACTTCTAACATTCCTCCTTCAAGTGTCATTTGTTCTTGCAGTGTTTGCAAAATGGGACCTTCATTTACATGTTGATATGACCTTCCTTGAAAGCTTTGGAGTCGAGTAGTATATTATGCAATACCATTGGACAATCAATCCTCCACTAAAGTGGGTCACTAGCTTTGATTTATCATTTATCACTCCTGGACATAGGCATCAGCTCATGTATTGTGTAGGAGTTGTGCTTGGAAACAATTTCAAATTATTCATGTTGTTCCTTGAAATGTCCATGGTAAGGGAAATATGTGAAGGCATCAATACACTCAAGCATTTGATGTGATCTAATTTTGATTACTTGTTAAATAATCTTAAGGACAGACAGAAAAGGGAGTAGTGTTAGAGACAAAAAGAAAAATTTATAGAATCACATCAATCTTATCATTATTGTAAACCCATATGATAGGGATAGTGGCACTCAAATATCACTTGTATATCACTCTTCATGTTAAATGTTTACAATTTTGGAACAAGCATATAGCCAAAAAGTATTTGTCAATTTGAGAAGAAAACATAACAAAGCATAAACATATAATCATAAAAAGAAAGGTTCGATCTAGCCAATAGATAAAAGTTTATCTTCCTTTATTATAATATTGAGTCAATACAAAAACTCTTGACCCCTTGGTATCGAGTTCTCAATTTCTTTTATACAAAAAAAGAATGTTAACAACTATTAAATGCATCTGCAAATTTATAGGACCATAATTACAAAAATAAGTGTTGAAGAAAAAGGCTAGAAGGATGTCACATATCATGCATCCTCATCTTCAAGTTGTTGTGATGAATCTCTTATCAAGAAAATCGAGCAAGATAATTGAATGTAGCCATTTTCCTATAGGCTATATGAGATTTTATATATTTTTCATAGTAAATAATTTTGTGAGTTTCCATAAGAGGTTGAAATCATCAATTAACTCATCTACAATAGTTTTTCCCTTTAATGTGCTTAACATGTCTAAAAATTTGTCAATTTTATTTATATCTTTCAAAAGAAACTCTCTATATGCTTCTTGTGAAATCAAAGTTCCATTTTTAGTCCAACAAGTGGGTAACCCCATTTCCAACAAATTGTTGAACTTGTTCAAAACATATTCCACATTTCTTCTCATTGTGTTACATTTATTCTAAACTTGTTGGGTGATATTTTTCTTAGTTAGGACCTTATTTGTGTCCATAATTAATTATGTTTTATCTATAACTCCCAATTCATTCAATTCATGTGAATTTTGAGCATTAATAAATCTTATTATTATGTTGGTCATATGAGGCTTATCACCCAATTCATTCAAACTTGTTGAATGGCTTGGTTTTTCTGATAGGCTAATGTAGATTCATCTCCAATTAATAAAACGAATTCCATAATTTTGTAATTTCAAACATTATTTGATACCACAAAAAAATTTCTTGGTCCTATCACACAAGTCTTTCCTACTAATCTATTTTTTAGTTGGTTTACTTCTTGCTATAATTTTTCTTTGTGCTCTTGATAGGCTTTGATAGTTCCATATTTTTCTAGAATATCATCCTTCAAGATGTGAAATTCATCATCCCTTGCAATAAGAATTATTTTTTATATTCTCTAATTCTACTTCCCTCGGACTCAAATTTGAAGAAGTTGTTGCCAAGTCTTCAAATGGATTTGTTGAAGATCCTGGCACTATTGAAAGTGATGGATTTGATGGAGTCACTTGGAGTTGATGCAATGGCTTAATTGACATGTTTTTTCCTTTCTTTATTCAATACTTCAATCTTCTTCTCATAGTTCTCCTATTCTTTATTTAAATTAATCATGTTTTATTCATTCCTTGATCTAAACTTGAACAAGAACGCAACACCTTACAGATATAATCATAAACACAGAGATGCGGCAGAGAAAACACTTCATTTCATTAATGGAAAAATAATGAACTATGCTTACAAACAGAATGGAAATAAGATAGCTCGGGCTATGTTAGCTTATCTCTAAGGAGAGATGTGGCGGTTACATGCCTCTGAACTGTGTTATAATGAGGCTCAAAAGCCTATTTATTATTGAGAAACAATGGAAAACCCTAAACATCCAAAAACCTAACCCTAGGAGATGAAGCGCCAAACTGTGGGCCCCGTTTGGGTAAATTGGTACATCAAATTCCTAGGGTCGTAACTTTCGCATACGATCTTCGTTTGGCTATCATAATACCTCATTTCGAAAATTTCGAAGAGAAGGCCGAAAACAAACTCACAAGCTAGCTTGGGATGTTTCTAGTCTCTTCGTTTTCCTTAAAAACGTCGTTTAGGGCCTCAAAACGGCTCCAAAAGTTCAGGACCCGAAAAACTGCCAAAAATAGTAAATTGTGCTACAATTAAGGAAACCGGAAAATTGAAAGAGACAGTGTTGGGGGTCCAAGTGGAATAGGCAGGTCACCACAAATATCCACCTGGATCATTCCTACCCCCTTAGGAAGCAGTGGTCCCCATTGCATTGAGTGCCTCCATGAGATAAGGAAACTTATGTTGAACTTGGTCCCTGGTGAGCCACTTGCCTTGGTGAAGGAGTTGGCTAGCTTTGACAACCCGATATAGTTGAATCTTCTGCTAGCAAGTGCTCTTGATCTGTGTGTCCATGATCTGATCAGTGGTGGCATGTTCCATGTAGTCTGGGTTTAGCTCTGTTGGTGTGAGTTGTTCTGCAATGTCAGATGTGTCCAACAATGGTGGGAAGTATGGCCAAAGGCGATCTACATTGAACACTGGGTGTAGACCAAGGAACGATGGGATGCTAAGCTCGAAGGCATTGTCACCGACAGCCTTGGTGATGGTGTATGGTCCATATCGGAGCGAGTGAAGCTTGCGATGGGGCCCAGCAAGACACTATTTTTGCAAATGAAGCCAAACTTTGTCGCCCACCTGGAACTTGTGCGACACTCGATGTTGATCATGGCGCTGCTTGTACTTATCATTAGACCTGTCCAATATATCATGGACCTGTTGGCGAATGTGTTGAATGTGCTCAATGAAGTTGTTAGCCCTTTCAACTTCGGACTGCACGTGAGCCGAATCTACCTGAGTGGCTGTAAATGGTATGACCACATCAATGGGGCATAATGGCTGAAATCCCAGCCCTACCTGAAAGGGGTTGTGGCATGTTGAGCTGTGGAGAGCTCTGTTGTAGTTGTGTTGGACATAGGGGAGACTTTCATCCCATGTGTGTGGATGCTTCGAGTTGTACATGCGCAGAATGTGTATGATCATTCTATTGACAACCTCTGTTTGGCCATCAGTTTGGGGATGGAAAGCCGTGGACTTAGTGAGTTTTGTATCCAGCATCGACCAGAGACTTAACCAAAATGCATTCAGGAATCTGTTGTCCCAATTTGAGATAATGGACTGTGGGATCCCAAAGTGTACCCACACTCGCTCAAAGAAGAGCTTAGCAATGGCCTCTACTGAGATACTCTTCTTGCAAGCCGCCATGATGGCCATCTTAGAGAATCTGTCAACGACCATGAAAACGCAATCATTGTCGTGCTTAGTAGAAGGAAGGCCCGACATATAATCCATGGAGATAGATTCCCAAGGCCAGCTAGGAGTAGGTAGAGGAGTATACAAGCCTTGCTTCTTGATGGTTGGTTTGGCAATGGCGCAAGCGGTGCAGGATCTAATGTACTTCCCAACATCCTGACAAAGTTTTGGCTAATAAAAATACTTCTGCAATACCGTCACTGTTTTCTCTACTCCGAAATGTCTAGCAACCCGACTGTAGTGCAACTCCCAAATCATCTTGGCACGCTCACTTGAAGGAACACATATGTTTCCCAAGTGGCGTAACAGTGCATCCTGGAGGTGAAAATTTGGAACTTTCTTCCCTTCCAGGAGTGTCTGGTATATTATGTTGAATTCTGAATCGCTCTTGTAAACATGCAGCCACCATGACGTCTCATGCCCACATGAGTCGAGCGCAGTGATCAGCGCCATGACTCGTGGTTTGCTGAGGCAATCAGTGACATTATTGATGTTGCCCTTCTTATACTTAATGTTCAAATGGAACTGTTGCAGATAGGTGGACCATTTCTGATGGCGATCGTTTTGCAACTTCCCTTATGTCTGTATGAACTGCAAAGGTTGGTGGTCTGTGTGGATGACCGTTTCCTTCCCCAAAATGTAATGCTTCCATTGACAACAAGCCTGCACAATGGAATACATTTATTTGTCCTAAGTGGGGTACTTTCGAACTGTGTCTGAAAGTGTCTCACTATGGTAAGCCACTAGATGCCCATGTTGAGTAATAACTGCCTTAATAGCATAGTCGGAGGCATCTGTCTCAATCTCAAATGGTTGTTGCAGGTCTGGTAATGTGCACAACAGAGGTGATTCTTCAACTCGGAGAATGCTCACTGTTGGGTTTCCGACCAAACGAACTTTTCTTTCGCTTCGCACTTGGTGACTTGACTTAAACGCCAAGCGATATGAGAGAACCCCAACATGAACCTGCGGTAGAAATTGGCAAGACCCAAAAAGTTGTGGAGCTCTGTTAGAGTGGTTGGGGTTGGCCAATCTTGAATGACTTGTATCTTGGATGGGTCCACATGTACACCCTCCTCATCAATGATGTACCCCAGATATTGAACCTAGGTCAGGCCAAAGGTGCATTTCTCCAAGTTAGCACACAGCTTGTGTTGTCGAAGGGTTTGAAGGACCTGCCAAATATGGTGGAGGTGTTCTTCCCAACTCTAGCTGAAGATCAAGATGTCATCTAGATACACCACCATGAATGCATTGGTGAAGGGCTGCAAGATGTCGTCCATCAGTCTCATGAAGGTTGCAGGGGCGTTCGTCAATCCGAATGGCATGACCAACCATTCGAAAAGGCCCTCCTTGGATTTGAAGGTAGTCTTCCACACATCGGAGGGTTCGATAGGCACCTGGTGATAACTTGACTTCAAGTCAATCTTGCTGAAATATTTGGACCCCTTGAACTGGTCCAAAAGGTCATTAATCCATGGGATTGGGTACCTATTCTGGATAGTGATCTTGTTTAGTGCCCAATAGTCAATACAGAGTCTCCAGGTCCCATCCTTCTTCTGTACCAATTTAATTGGGCTTCCACCGGGTGATGAGCTTGGCCTGATGTGCCCTTTCTGCAGTAGTTCTTTAATCTGCATCTTGATCTCATCGTTCTCCAGAACAAAGCGTCGATATATCGATCCATTGGGCAGCGACGCGCCTAGGGTCAGATCGATGGAGTGCTTGACCTGACAGTGCAGAGGTACACTTGTGGGTGAGGCACAAATGTCCCTGTACTTCTCCACAACCTTGTCCAGCTGTTATTGTTATACAGAGGAGCCCTGCCTGGAAGTCGTGGCCACAACCTTCTTCTTGCCTTAGGGGCGAATCATAAGGAAAACGAATTTCCTGGTCTGGGAAATGATCTTACTGCATTGCTTTGCAGTGATCAAAGAGATGGCAGTAGGCGGGGCTACCTCTGGTATCCTGTACAACTTATTAGCCAAAGTAATAATCATAGAGCGAGGTCTAGACTCATATACAGCATGTCGCTTCCATAAGTATGGTTGTCCTAACAATACATCAAAAAATCAAGAGGAGCAACATCACACAATACCTCATCTGTGAAGGGCTTGATGCTATAGGGAAGGCGACACTGCTGGCTAACGCGAAGATCTCGTCCTTGGTGAAGCCACCTAATGGTGTATGGTTGTGGATGTGTTGTAGTCTTTAGGCCCAGCCGCTTCACAACTTCTACTGAAATGAGGTTCTTTTGGCTCCCACTGTCGACAATGAACTGCAACGGAGAACCCTTCACCCACATCTGTGAGTGGAAGAGGCATTCCCCCTCCTCTGGATCTTCAGGCTCAATTTTCTGGATCTTTGTGGTGGCCACGGTGGCACTGGGCTCCACATCAATGATATTCTTCCCTTTGTCAGTCCCCTTATTGGGTTCTGATTCAGAGTCGGAACCTGCGTCTGATTCAGAAGCCTTCAGCTCGGCCACCAGTGACTGCTTGGCCCGACACTCACTTGTATTGTGAGTGGAGCTCTTATGGAACTCACACCATTTTCCCGTGTCCTTCTTCATCTTTGTGGTGTTGTTATTTGCTTGCGGCTTCGGTGGGTTGTCCTGGGTAGCCCCGCCTTGGCTTGGTCCCTTGTTCTGTGGTTTGGGGGCACCTTTTCCTTGCTTTGGATTTGCAGCTCCAAAGTCCTGCTTCTTCTGTTTAAACTTATGCTCAATCTTTACAGTGTACCGATACGTCGTGTCGAGTGAGGAAATGTCCAGGAACTCCATCTCATCCTGGATGTACTTGTGTAGACAGCCGCGGTACTTGAGCACCAAATGTCGCTCAGTATCCTTGATACCCAGCTTCATGTGAAGGGTACCGAAAGTATTTGTGAACTCCGGCACATCTTGGTCCCTTCCCTGTCATCGTGTGGTCCACTTTATGTATTTATCTTCATAGCTCCCAATAGGGTAATATTGTTCATTGATGACGTCTCGGAAAGAATTCCAAGTGGGTGCAGCTAAAAACAGCGAGGGTTCACTCTCGTCCTTTTGTTCACAGTAGGTTTCCCACCAGTCCTTGACGTGTGGGGCGGCTTTGAGAAGTGCAAACGTAATCTTTTCCCGATTGGAAAAGTCATGAACTGAAAAATATCCTTCCAATAGATTTAACCATTTATCTACGACGTCTACATCTATCAGCCCTTCGAATATGGGAATATCGAAGTTAACTTGTACCTTAAAAGGAGTGGCGCCTCCAGAGTGGTTGTTGGATGAAGATGCATCACCTGTGGGTAGTCGTCGAAGGATTTGGGCAAATTTATGCATCATCGCGTCCCTCTGTTGCTCAAGAGCTTCTTCAAGCAACATTTTGAAAGCATCTCCTACCCCCTTGTCTTTCTTTTCTTCTGCCATGGGAGGTCGTCGGGTTTTGCGAGGCTGATCCGACAATGGTTCAACCAGATCAAGCCCTAATTCCTTATACCCTGACCTCGTTGGCGACATGCAACGAAAAACAAATAAAGAGCAGACCGCTTTGATACCACTGGTCCAAACTTAAATAGGAACGCAACAACTTATATATATAATCATAAACACAAAGATGCAGTAGAAAAGCACTTCATTTCATTAATGGAAAAATATTGAACTATGCTTACTAAGAATGGAAATAAGATAGCTCGGGCGATGTTAGCTTATCTCTGAAGAGAGATGTGGCAGCTACATGCCTCTGAACTGTGTTACAATGAGGCTCAAAGGCCTATTTATTATCGAGAAACAATGGAAAACCCTAAACATCCAAAAACCTAACCCTAGGAGATGAAGCACCAAAATTGTGGGCCCCGTTTGGGTATATTGGTACATCAACTTCCCGAGGTCATAACTTTGGCATACGATCTTGTTTGTCTATCATAATACCTCATTTCGAAGATCTCATAGTGAAGGCCCAAAACAAATTGGCAAGCTAGTTTTCGTTTCTCTGTTTTCCCTAAAAACACCATTTAGGGCTTCAAAACGCCTCCGGAAGTTCAAGGCCCGAAAAACTGCTAAATATAGTAAATTGTGCTACAATTAAGGAAATCGAAAAACTGAAAGAGACAGTGTTGGTGGGTCCAAGTGGAATAGGTTGGTCGCCACCAATATCCACCTGAATCATTCTTCTTTTCCTTATGTATGGCTAACAATTCAAGAGTTTGCACATGTTCTATATTAGGCACTTTAAGTATTTTATTTAAAGCAAGGATATCAATATCCTTTGATTTACTAGGGCTTCAATTGATCTTACATCATTTGGGTTTTATCCCAACGTTACTACCCATTACTCCAATTCTTCAATCCTTGTCTATTTAGTTTTTTCTTGTAATTTTTCTTGTTCCAGATGAATGTCCATCTTTGTCAATTTACTTTGTACTTCAAAAATGCTTAATGTTTAATTGATTAGGTCTCTCAATGTTGAAATTGTAACTAGGTTCGGTCTTCATAATTATCATTGTGCTTATATGTATTTCATGTAGAAGTGAAATGTAAAAAATAAATTATTGTTATTATGATTATTATTATTATTAGTATTATTATCCAAAGCATGTTCTTCATGCTTCTAAGGTTTATTGAGTCAAAAGAAAATTTGTCATGAGTCAAAGTCCCATTTGGACTATTTGTAAGAAAAGAAAAATATTTTGATTTGAGTCAAAAGAGTCAATTTGTCACCCACAATACCCGAACAGCTATTAATAGAAGACACTTCAACCTCATTTGATCACCCATCACACACGTCGATTTTTGTGCCAAATAGAAGAAGAAGAAGAAGAATAGTGAAGTCAAAGGAGAGAGAAGAAGAATCAAAGGAGAGAAAAATAGCATTTTTTTTCTTTTTTTTCCTGTTCACACGTGCGAAGGTGTTGGGAAAACTCTGTGAAGTTGCAGGTTTGAAATTGCAGGTCTGAATTTTTGTGTTTGCCCAGATTTGTTGAGGTTTCACATCATCGACCTTTTTTTGCTTTGACTTGGTGAAGACGCTTTGAAGGAGGGTTGACTTGGGTGTATGTTTATATTTGTCTTGCTCTTAGGTCTTGGATATCTCACTTCGATATGATCCTATAAGAAGAGAGTTTTTTTGGGCTTTCCCCCTTATGGGGTTTTTCCCTGGCTTGGAACCTACATCTTTGTGTTTTTTTATTTTTTGTGATCTTCATGCACTTTATATTTTGGTAATTGCTTGATGAAGAAGACATAATAAAAGTAATAAAAGCCAACAAAAATTCATAAGTAATTATCGAGTAAGAGGAATCAAGCCTAATTGACTAGCCTATTGATTTCTCAACATTAAAGACCATTTCGCCCTTTTTCCTATGTAAATCCATTTTGTCAATTAAATGAATTTTTCATGGTTTTTCGGTCACTAGTAGTTCTTACAATTCAAGACTTGTGGTGACTAGTCATGTTAAGATTACATTTTTCATAATCTAAAGCTTATAACAATCTTGTTTAAGAGGACCCCTACTTCCAAAGTTGAGAATATGAATCTTGCTTTATTTTCACATTATTATTTTTAATTTCCAAAAATTGAGAAAAATATTTTTGTATTTAGCTTGCTCTAAAAATGTTGGTGTAATTTCTTGGTTGTCTAAATCTAAAGATCTTGGAACAAGTGCAGATGCCATGCACTCCAAGGTGAACGCAAGCTCACTTGATGTAGTTTCTTCATCATTGTGAACTGATAGATCTCTATATTTTTCTTCTCCTTGTGTTCCCTATGTTTTTTATGATTGTTGATCATCTTCTTCCATTTCTGATATTGTCTAGGAATTTTTTTTATGTGTCATTTTCAAAGTTTTTTTCTTATTTTTTAGGATCTCTAAAATAGGAGGTTGAGAGAAATGATTTTCTAATGGATGCTATGAAGAAGTATGTTGTTTTGATTCCCATGCTTCATTGCTAACTATTTTTACTATTGCGGGTTTTGTAATATGTATACATAAGGTGTTAATCCTTGACTTACTCTTTTATTGGACATAATTTGATAGGATTCATAAACCCGAGATTCGCCTTGTACCAAGCTTAAATCCTTAAGCATTTTATCAAATTCTTGTAGAGTTGTCCTTGCATTCACAATGAAAAGTCCAACTTAATTTTTCAATTTGAAAGTGGCATGTTGCTTCTTTGAAAAATTTCAACTGATCAGAATCCACTCTTTGCCTTATGTACTCCAAGGCAAAGACTCTCATGGTGAGAAACATGGGTAGATGATAAGGGGGGATTCACATCCATAAATTCTAATTATTTTTGTAATCTTGAAATAAAAAACAATCGCCAACTCTAGCATCTGGACTCAATTGCAAAATATTCTTCATTTTTGAAAGCATCCTAGGAGGTGGCTCTTTATGGATGACCTAATACACAATAGGCATTAACTTATTAACAAATTCAAAGAAACCTATAATTTGTGGTTGTCTTCTAAAAAGAGAGATACCTTGGATAACATAATATGGATTTCCTACCTCATCTTCCAAACTCAAATTAAGGCCAACAAATTTATCAACTTAGAAAACAAGAAATAAGTAGACCAAATAAGACTGGAATCTAAAACATCTAGTAATAGAAAAAAATTCTACCTTAAGGTTTATTGACTCTATTAAATATTGGCTATACTCAAACTTTATCATAGGAGTATTACTAGGACAAAGTGTTGACATAAAACCTAAAATTGAGTCATTAATTGGTCATATTGTAATATAGAACAAATCATGGCAATAATTTGTCTTGAAATATCAGGGAAAATAGTAGTGTTGTAAGGAGGTGTGTTTTAAAGGGAAGAAACACAGAAGAGGAAGAAAATATTAGACTAGACTGACCCTTTCCTCCATGGATAATTCCTTATATGTAGAAATTAGGTTTCTATCCTTCAATGGTTGAATATTATGTAATATAATTAATCTAAGCATTTTTACAATTGAGTTCAAGTCTACCTGGAAGAGAACAATGTTGTTTCAAGAGACAATGGCTTGTGTGTTGGGTATATAGTTATCAGAATGTTGAGAAACAAATTCATGGAAAGGACAGTTTGAGAGAAAATGAATTTATCTAGAGAGGAATCCAAGGCATAAGACAAATCACATAGATTGTTCAAATGATGAAAGGCTAGCTTATGGAGGTCATATAAGTCAAATTTAGAAATTATAATGTTGCAGAAATCATTATCTCTGTCTACAAGACTCAGGGGTAGGGGTGCAAGAGGATCCAACAATTATAGAGCTTGTTTTCTTCATTTTTTTTCCGAATAAAAGTGAAATGGGACAGGTAAAAGAGTTACCCAAAGTAAAGAAATGAACACTTGTACTTGTAAAGTTGGCTTGGAGGTTGAAATGAGTTGAATTCCACAGTTCTTTTCTCGAGCATCCTTTCCTCTTGGAAAATGGTAAGAATAAGGGGTTTTCTTAACTTTTTCCCTTTAAACCTTGTTTCAAATCCCCTTAGAGTACATAGTAGCTTCTGATTTTCAAAAAAGGAGTGGGAAATTAAATTCTCAACCTTTTGAGGGTCATGTCGTCATACATCATGCTGCCGTCACTCTATCATATCATCCATCTAGAAGAATGCCATGCTAGGTTCCCACTCATCCTACAAGGGTGCATGTTGACTTTCTCAGCAACCATGTCATCTATTGTCCTGACTCTCTTCTTTCAAGAGTAATGCACCATAATTTCATGCTAACAACATTGGAAATTTCCAACGAGATCCAAAGTGTGTTGTCCATGTATGTCGGACATTATACCTCCTAGTATCCATTTCATACCCCCACCCCTCTCACCCCCACCTTCTAATATGTAATGCATATGGGAGGACTCAATATGGGCCAAAAATCTAATGTGCCCATCAAGAGATCTATTCACCATTTAACTCCATCATAAAATATAAACACTTTAACCCCAAAAAATTTTAAATTATTCACACTAGAAATAAGAAAAAAAGGTCCTTGCTACAACACATCCCACTTGATACACTTAGTGGCATCAATCGTTTATTTGCACCCACAGAAATTCCCTTACCATACCAAAGCTTTTCTTTTCCTATACGACTTTGCTAAAGAAATTTCTACTCAACCAAGTAACATTGTACTTCATAGTATGAGTCAAGTTTCCTCAACTAATCCACTAATTTCAAAGCATCCTTATGGCCATAATAAGATAAAATTTCATCTTTAGTCTCAAATTTCTTAGGACCACAAGTTTAGCTCTAAAGGATTGTTGGAGGAAATAAAGGTATCCCAACATTGTTCCTAGAGGTGTTCAAATTAGATCCTCCTTGCAATCTCCCAAATATATTGGTGAAAATCTATGATAAATGAGTGACTCAAATCATCTAACCATCAAAGTTCACCATTGTTGGAAATCGAGAGGCTTTATAATTTTATTTAGATTTCCTTATCCACAATGATTTCTTGTGAATTAGTTGGTTTCTTATTAAATTTTTATTATGATTATTTCATCAAACAATTACCATGACATGAACATGAATATCACATAAACAAAAGAACACAAGATATAGGCTCCAAGCTAGAGAAAAACCCCTCCAAGGGGAAAACCCAGAAAATTATCTTCTTATAGAATAAGATCAAATGAGATATCCAAGACCCATACCCACAGAAAACTTCCACCTCTAGATACCAAGTCAAGCCTTATTTCCCTTCATCATATTCATCAGCAAGAGACCAGCAACAAGAAATGCACCAAGGCACACTTTCCACAAATCCTAGCTCAAGAAGAACTTCTTTCTTCCAGACTTCGGCCCTCCACTTCTTCTTAACCATCTTTGTGATATTTCAGATCACAAATTATTAAGAGTGTGTGTCCAACTGATCTCCATCTTCCCTCTATTAATATAGTTTAGAGGGGATGTGAATAGACATGTCCATTGGAGCAAGGCAGAGTTAGCACCTAGAAGGGTTTTTAAACCAAAATTACATTTAAAAAATTCTTTTTCTTTTTCCATTACAATAGGTCTAAAATAGGACTTTGACTATTTGACTCAAAACCTAGAAGCATGAAGAACATGCTTTTCTAGAAAAATAATAATAATAATAATTTTCTTTTTCTTTTCTTTTACTTTTTACATAAAATAGTACAAATTATGAAGACTGAAACTAGTTACATTTTCCAACAACCATTTTCCCATCAAAATGAGTTATTCCCTCTTCTAGCATCTCAATTTTTCTCTCGAATCCACTTCCCATCACTTTCTTACACTAAGAACTAATCTTTTGGGAGCCTAGTTTGTCCTCCCATCCACCCATATTCAATTCCAAGGGACATGTTTGGCCCATTGTGATAAGGCTTGAAGAGTAGGCACCCTCACCCATGTGACGTCTCAGCTCTTATTAAGTCATAAGTTATTGGTATATCTAGCTTGTGCGATGTTGGATATACTCTTGGTGCTATAGTGGTAGCCAAAGCATTTGATCCTTGGCATTAACCAAATTACTCCAACATGTTACCAATTAACCACAGTTAAGAAAAAAACATGTGCAAAATTCCTATAAAATAATCAGATCTAAATAAAATGCCTTAAAGTCAGTTGATTCAAAATGGGTTTGTTAAAGGTTGTGTCACAAAAATGCAAACCCATCACAATGATTGTAAAACTCCAAAACTAAGCACAATCCAAATTAACTCTAAATAAAATTAGTGATGCATTAAACATTTCACACATACATTCAAACAACATAATTATGCAACAATAACAATCTGAATTTTATTAACAAGGTGAGTGAAAAACATAACAAGCGTAGCTGCAAGAAAAAATAACCAATATTTAATGCAAAGAACAACATAAATAACTAATGCTAAGGGACCTAATGGTTAAGAGCATGTGTTTCTTTTTAGAAGGTCACAAGTATGTAAGCCTTTACAGACTTAAGCAGTCAAATCAATACATAGAGGGGGTCCCTTGTCCCACAAACAAAGGGGTCTCATACATTAATTTGGTATCTAGCTAAGTTGTGACCTTAAAATTGGATTATTATTTTTATTATTATTAATCTAACTTATCAAATTTGATGTATTGCTACAACAGATGTCATTAATTAAGAGGAAAAAAAATTAATAATAAATAAATAAATAAAATTATAGAAGAGTTTTTGTCATCCATATTGACGCTACACCAATGCTTTGTTGAACTATTAATTTATTTATGCCAATATATTGCCCTACTATGGTGTGTCACTCTTGCAAACTTTGTCGATGCAACATGTAAATGAAAAAAAGGCTTGGTGCAACTTCAATGTCAATGTGTCTAGGCTACAATACTAGGTTATAGCACTGTAGTTACGTTTATTCCAAGAAATTTACACTTAGGTTCTCCTACATCAGGCTATTGAACTATGTCATGTAATCTACACAAATACTATGTTGCACAACCATGCATCCTAAAAGTAGTGAGTAACAACTTTTGTATGTGATCATACTTAAACAAAACTAGCATTCTTCATCAATACAATGTCGTATTGCAATCCTGGGACTCAGGGAATTATTAGTTCTTCTTAATCAACTTATAGCGTCGCAAAAATTTCCTTTGATGGGAAAGGGTTACAAAAAATATTTTCCCTTGAAACCATCATCCAACATTATCTAGGTAGGATAATCTATGAAGTTCAACCCACAATAATGGTTATTAGCATAGAAAGGCATCAAAAAACAAGATGATTTATATTGCCTTAGTATAAGCAAAATTGTACACAATGAGATCGTGGTTATGGAAAATTCACAGGTGGGTGGACCATATTGCATTAGCCATAGTGATAACATGGGTGCCTCATAAGCATGAAGTTATATTTGAACCCTAATCTCTCTCTCTCTCTCTCTCTCTCTCTCTCTCTCTCTCTCTATATATATATATATATATATATATATATTTCATTGTCTTCTCTACCAACAAAAAAAATCAAATTTCTCAAATCCATATCCCATTGTAACAACTTGAAATATTTTAAAAGTGTGTCAATTAATTCAACTCATATCTCCATTGACAGTAATCATACCATTAAGAATAATTTCATACTTTGTATCTCTTTTTCCTAGGTAATAAATGTTTGACAAACTATTACTTGCATCAAACCATAGAGAGATGATTTAGGAATACAACTCACATCTCTATATGATGTAATCATACCATTAAGGATAATTTCATCCTCTTATGATTATTCAAATTCTTAGATACAAAATACTGATGTCCAAAACGACGTAAGTAAACTCATCATACAAAATAAATTCAAAAGACACTACCTATTGAGCTCCAAGAAATGATTTCACCTAACCCACTGTCTACAATTTATTCACTACCAAAGTTACACTTGAAAATGAAAATGAAAATTAATGTTCATTGATGACCAAAAGACATCAATGGGTCTAGAAAGTACAACAAACAAAAATATTGATAAGGGGGTGCAAAAAACATCCCCTAAAAGAACAATAGAAAAACCTAAATCCAAAGGAACAAAAATTAAAGTGTACACATCATAGAGTCAACTATATAATATAGCCCCAAAGTACTTGTCAAATAGGTACAAGTAAGAAGGGTCAGTCACCATCATCCTTGAAGCTAGGAATAGAATTTTCCACCATAAGAACATGTTTGATCATGTCACTTAGAGAATGGTCTAGAGTTACGAGCCATCAAGGAATGATTTGTGTGTCCTTTAGATGTTCCCTTAGGAGTGAGGGTGGAAGCAAGAACCGAGGTGGAAGCCAAGGTGAAATCTTTGTAGCATCTATGGACAAGGAATTCATTATAGTAAACAAGAAGTCAGTGATATGTCTATAAAACAATGTATCATGGTATTTCTATTGTTTGTAATCTCTAATCCTCATGACCCCCAAACCCAATCTAACTTGGACACTTAGTGAAGTGTGTTAAGGGACAATCCTTAATGGATTTGTGGTCCTCTATTTGGATTAGAATTGTTGAGCATTTGGTCATTTCAATAGTCATGATAGTTTGAAAGGAAGTAAGATAGACAATATTTGTGGAGGGATGTTGAAGCATGTGATCTTCGAAGGTAACCACATCCTAAAACCAAGCACCTGTAATTGAGGTATCTAAAAATGCAAAGGTGAACCCTGTGAATCCCTAAATATGTAGTAATATCTACCTTAGATTTAGCAATAAACATGGCACCAAAATACAGGTGTTCCTTTATCTCTAAAGCACATATGGAGCACATCGTATAATTTCATTATTTCTTGGGAGGATGTCATCATGCTCAACTACTATGAATGCACTTGAAGTTACCCAACAGGGTGGTAGTGATAGCTCAAGTGAATAATCAGGCTCTCATAGATATGGAGTAAGTCATCAAAGTAAAAGTTAATTTAGCATTAAGTGGTTTAGATAGCTCAATCCAAAAGATCCAATGTAGCTCCTATGGATGTCACCTTCGATATTTGTGTTAATATCCTCTTTTAGTGTTATTGGGGAGGCATCAAGAGAGATCTTATGAAGGTGTAGACTATTAATAGAAATGCTAACTATCTCCTGAAAAGAATGTGCCTCTGCAAAGTAGCAAGTTCATCTAACTCATTAGTCCAACGATGCTAATCTCTTGGAGGAGCAAAGAATTTTTTTATTAAAAATAAATATAAATAAAAAATAACTATCGCAACAAAAGTGTATGCCCAACCACCCACAATTTTATGGATGCACAAAAACCAATGTTTAACTCACCTTTCTAATGGTAACCATGGACCAAAACATAAATGAGGCTTCATTTATCATTTTGTCTTCCTTCACCTATATAAAAATATAATCAAGTTTATATATCTTTCAACCCCTAGGATCCTGATCAACAACTTTTGTATCAACTTGATAGTTAAAACATTACGTTGAAAGGAGATAAAACATCATGAATTTATGCAAAGCAATGTCAAAATGAAAAAAACCATCAAGTCCAAGTGTATCATGCAAATAACACAAACGAAAAGCATCCAATCACTTTATAGAGACAATAGAACATTGATGTCGTGTTGCATGTCATGTGAACAGGTTCCTAAGAAAGAGAACATTACCAATCAATTTTATTACAACCACATGGATCAATCCCATGAATTTGAACCAAAACAAAATCGATAAATAAAAAATAAATACAAAAACATATCGATGAAAAAATCTATGAAATATTCAAATTTGATTATAACAAGTGTAATATGGAAGTTTTTGCTTAGTACCTACCTCTTATGCAAAAAGTAATGAAAGCAAAAGTTAAAGAAAAAAGATAATAAAGAGGGAAATCGATATAAAAGCTCATGTTATAAGCAACAAAATTGCTTATATATGCATATTAAAAATATTTTGAAGTAATAATTGCGAATAATTCAAAGTGAAAAGTTAAAATAATCATAAAACATCTAAAACTTGTGAAAATGTATTATTTAATTAAAATAAGAGTGTTTTTTCCATGTATTTAGAAGTTAAAATATAATTAAAGAAATTTAAATATCGGTAACTATTGATAATGTTTAAACTATAATTTTAAATTATTAAAATGTTTTTAAAATATATAAATTGATGAATCCTCGGTACTCTATTCCATGAATATCATTGGCTCTTCTATCTTCTTCCTAATTTTGTCTTCAAATCTTTTGGTAGTTTTTATAAATATCCTTCGATGCCAACCCTTTGAGACAACTTTTCATATTCTAAATATTGTTAAAAAAATGTCTTGATTATGCTTCTAGAACACTTTGATTTATCGATCTTTCCTTCTCAATTTCACCTTAAACTTGCATTACCCTTCTTACCTTTTATCATCTTTTATTGCCTTGAGGCATACATCTTCTCAATCACCTTATTCTTAAGTACTAATTTACTTCATTTTTAATTTCTTACACATCATCTAATTTTATATTTTTTACCTCTATAAAAATAAATTCTTCCCACTTATGTCAGTTACTGATGCAGGAGTATCTGACCCTTTTCTAATTTAAAGAAGAATCCAGGAGGAGCGATGAAGACGTGGACAGTCAAGCTGGAAAACAGGAGGAAAATCTGCTCTAAAACAGATTTAAAGAGGATTTGATGGATTGTTATCTACGTGCATGTATTTTGGAGAACTTCGTTAGAGGAAAATCAGGAAAGGATCGGATCGATCCTTCCGATCTAACACTTCTTGTATAAATGTAATGTGATAGAGCGTGGGAGAGGCATGGGTGAGAAGAGTAAAATGTAGCGAACGCGATCTTGTTTCTAAGGCTGAAATGCCTTAGTCTGTACTGTTCTGTATAATATTTGATAATATGTTTTAGTGTTGTGTACGCCTGTGTAGATATATAACTGAGTAAATTTCTGTATTGTGAGCTTGTTAATCGACCATCGATCACTTCAGGATCGATGGCGATCTGAAATCACATGTAACTATTATATATAGAGGTCGATTATAACTTTGTGCGTGTAATGCGGATTGGGTTTATGTGGATTGATTGCCATAGTGGAAATTTGTGAGCAGAGGTGTAAATATTGAAACAAAGCCTGAGTAAAACGAAAGGACTATGGTGCAGAAGGATTCAATTTATGATCACGCAATCAATTTGAAAAGGAAGAGCAAGAGCGTTGATGCAAGCCGTTGATGCAATTGACGGATTTGTAAGTGAAAGGTCGTATGGTTCCAACGTTCTTATATAATCGTGAAATGCAGATTGGCTCTGTTAATTAAATACAGTCGAAGGTTCTTGAAAGCGAGATGCCGGATTGAACTGAGAGATGTTCGTAACACAATAGATCATGGGCATGAGATGTTATAAGCTTTATTGTTTAACGTTGAAGAATCAAACCAGCAGATCGACCAGCGTTATGAATCTGGTGATGCGCAGCGTTATGGTATCCAATACTGCGTTTTATATGTTTGAATGTTTATTAAGTTGTAGGAAGAAATCGATTCTTATAAGCGTTGGAGGAATTGTGTTTAGTGACATATAATTGCAGAGGTGCCAATATAGATCCACGGTTATAATTCAAAAGGCTTAAAAGCCTAAAATGCTTCCGACGGGACTTAATGGGTCATAACCCACAGGCCCAGGGACGAAATTTATACATGAAAGGAGATTTTGGCAATACCCCAAGATTTCTTTTCATCAAAGTGGTATCAAAGCAGGGAAAGTTTCCTGCGAGGAGAAGGATTCCAGAGAGAAAGAAGAAGATTTTGCAGAAGGAGGTACAGTTGGTTAAGCTGGAGATTTTGTGGTCTTACTGTCGCACAGAGATCGACAGTCGAAGGTGAGAAGATCGCAGCAAACCTAGAGCATGGAGTGTTCATATGGTTCCAAAGAAGAGAACGAAAAGGATGCCAAAAGACCGAGTGCGGAGGGCTTGGTGAGGTATCGTGTAATAGAGGAGACTGTTACTGCAGAGGTTGGTTGCAGCTCACAAAAGATCATGAAAGCAGTTCTACTGAAGAAATGCAGTGGGTAGAATTGCTAAGGACCAGGAGAAGTATATGACCAGGAGGTCATAAAAATTTGTTACCTCGGGAGTCTGATGCAGGAGCATCTGACCCTTTTCTAATTTAAAGAGGAATCCAGGAGGAGCGATGAAGACGTGCACAGTCAAGCTGGAAAACAGGAGGAAAATCTGCTCTAAAACATATTTAAAGAGGATTTGATGGATTATTATCTACATGCATGTATTTTGGAGAACTTCGTTAAAGGAAAATCAGGAAAGGATCGCATCGATCCTTCCGATCTAGCACTTCTTGTATAAACGTAATGTGATAGAGCGTGGGAGAGGCATGGGTGAGAAAAGTAAAATGTAGCGAACACGATCTTGTTTCTAAGGCTGAAATGCCTTAGTCTGTACTGTTCTGTATAATATTTGATAATATGTTTTAGTGTTGTGTACGACTGTGTAGATATATAACTGAGTAAATTTCTGTATTGTGAGCTTGTTAATCGACCATCGATCACTTCAGGATCGATGGCGATCTGAAATCTCATGTAACTGTTATATATAGAGGTCGATTATAACTTTGTGTGTGTAATGCGGATTGGGTTTATGTGGATTGATTGCCATAGTGGAAATTTGTGAGCAGAGGTGTAAATACTGAAACAAAGCCTGAGTAAAACGAAAGGACTGTGGTGCAGAAGGATTCAATTTATGATCACGCAATCAATTTGAAAAGGAAGAGCAAGAGCGTTGATGCAAGTCGTTGATGCAATTGACGGATTTGTAAGTGAAAGGTCGTATGGTTCCAACGTTCTTATATAATCGTGAAATGCAGATTGGCTCTGTTGATTAAATACAGTCGAAGGTTCTTGAAAGCGAGATGCCGGATTGAACCGAGAGATGTTCGTAACGCAATAGATCGCGGGCATGAGATGTTATAAGCTTTATTGTTTAACGTTGAAGAATCAAACCAGCAGATCGACCAGCGTTATGAATCTGGTGATGGGCAGCGTTATGGTATCTGATACTGCGTTTTATATGTTTGAATGTTTATTAAGTTGTAGGAAAAAATCGCTTCTCATAAGCGTTGGAGGAATTGTGTTTAGTGACATATAATAGCAGAGGTGCCAATATAGATCCACGGTTATAATTCAAACGGCTTAAAAGCCTAAAATGCTTCCAACAAGACTTAATAGGTCATAACCCACAAGCCCAGGGACGAAATTTATACATGAAAGGAGATTTTGGCAATACCCCAAGATTTCTTTTCATGAGTTACACCTCTTATGTATTTTCACATCATTCACATACCAATTTGATAATATGTTCCCCACCAAGTATGATATGTATGTTTGGAATCCGAAAGTAGACGTCATGTACATGATGTTGTATGATATGTATGTTTGGAATCCAAAAATAGCCATCATGTACATGATGCTTTAACCTTTCTTGTACTTGTACTCGTCTTCCGCCTTGGAAAAATAATCTATATTTTATTATTTATTACTTATACCAACAAAGGCATTACCACCATTCATTTTTCACGCATTTATCTCCTAGTTGATAGAAGTCAAATGCCAAGAAGCAAGATGCGGATGCGCATAGGACCATGATGAATCCCTATGTCATTATTTTAAAAATAATCCACGCATGTATCAAATTAAGTTGGATAATTAATTTTTTTCGACATTTAGTGGTGTGAGGATTTTTTATTTTGTTTTAAATCGTTTTAAACAATTTTTACTTCTGAACATTTGATTTAAAACCACATTCGCGAATCATCCACCAATCAAAAGATAAGAATTCAAATATTAAAAATTCAAAAATTATTTTTTTATTTTCAAAATAATAAATTTTATATTTATTTTTACAAAAACTTTAATACACCTTGTAAATTGTATTTAAAATTTTACAAATTAATTAAGAGTCTTTTTTACCGTAAATGAATATCTTCAAATCCAAGCAATTAGACAAAATTATTGAAAGTTAACGATTTTACATTTTAGGTTCTTTTTCCGAATTTTAGGTGAGCTTAGTTGGCACCTCTACGGTGACAGCTTGAAAGGCCAATGCCAATTGGAAACCCCACAAGATCAAACAGGGCACTTTAACTAGTTCCAGTTCAATCCAATGTTGGTAACATTGTTACCAATAATGATGTGATCTTAAGGTGCACAGGAAGGTAAAAGTAGATAAGAACTTCCACTAACATGTCTACCTCGCTAAAATGTTCGAATTGTTTTTAGAGAAACAGGGGCTTTTTCTTTAGAGATGTTTATCTTCTCTACGAAATGAAATGAAACGAAACAAAATTATTTTAACATCTACGAGACTAAAGATAACCTATGGGACAGATTGCTTCTTCATCTGGTTCTTGCATTTGGTCATTTTCCTATGAAGTCTCACAATAAACACTCCCAATTTCTCAACAAGCCCTTCACTGAATAGATTATCCCAAGAGCTAGCTGCCAAAATATCTGCATAACTTTCTCTGTTGTCTTTGAAGACCTCACATTCTAAAATGAAATGTTTTTCTGTTTCCACTTTTTCAGAAGAGCAAAAATTACACTCTTTCCTCCCACACTTCTTTTGGCATTTTCCAGCGCCCTGTTTCACAACGGAGTTGGTGAGAATTAGTCATTAATTGAGCAATAAGAATTTTGGCTCTCCAAGAAATATTGGCCCCTATGTACACTTTTTGTTGATGATTATCACTGGGATTAAACTCTTCAATATAGTATTTTTTTTCTTCCTAGCTTCTTCTCCCAAGTATGTTTGTGGAACTTATCAATAACAAAAGTTTTTCTCTTATCACTGGGATTAAACTCTTCAATATAGTATTTTTTTTCTTCCTAGCTCCTTCTCCCAAGTATGTTTGTGGAACTTATCAATAACAAAAGTTTTTCTCTTTACTATTTGTGGGACACATGCTCAAGCAAATACCTCATTTATTAAACCATTTGTTATTTTGCCGCATCAAAGTCTTCTTTCTTTTGCACAATATGTCATTAAACACAACTTTAGGTCATCTGCCCTCTTCCATTTGCTCAATTTTTTTTGAATACCTTATCACTCGCACTATAGCAATTGCTTCAATAGGAGCAGTGAATGTTTCACTTAACAAGATAGCACAAGGAACTGCACTTTTAATTTTGAATTTGTTTGTAATCAAACGCTTCTGAATTTTCTCAATTTGTTTCCACTGTATCTTGGATGTATTGCTCGCCCACAATTCACAACCGTAGAGAATCACCAAAATCACTAACCTTCCAAAATAAGAAGGTGGTGGTTGTAATAACTTAAATGCATACCATGATTTCCTGCCCTCAGTGCTTGACTTATGTAATGATAGCTCCCGGTATCATGGGCGTTAAAACACACTCTGATGATAATTACCTAGACGTATCACTTTCGATGACCATTCAAAAATGTACGGCTTGATGCTTTCCCACCATCACTTGACACAGCCAGATGGAGATGAAGGTTCCACTTACGTATTCAATGCATCTCATGTCTCTTTCCTTTTCTTTCTTGGGCTTGTTTCTGACCTTTTTATCGTTTGATTCTTAGATATTATATATTTTCTTGTTGATTGTACCTCAGATATTGGAACACGTTTTCTACACACTTTGAAGTTTGAACATCACAGACTATACGGTATTTTAATCCCATTGACCTACTTTTTGTCATCATTCATAAGACATTAATAAAAATTATCTTATTTCCTACAAGAGGTCAACATGATTGCATGCGTAGCAGGTTTGCCAAAGCAATAGGCTCGTTCAATTATATAGTTTCAATGGAATGAAACCATCTTTCTCATAAACTTGTTTCCAGTTCTGGCTATAAATTGCCCTGCAATATTTTTGTTTTTCAAAAATTCAGTCTCAAGATTAGGCAAGCAACAATAGTTGTATCCACCAAAAATAATATGATAGGAAAACATGCTACCCTTTAGCTCTTATAGAAAGATTAAAGATCCATCAAGCCATCCATTTAATAATAAGCCAAAAGTAATGTGAATATCTGAAGGCCACCTGTGTCCCGCCTATATTCCGTGTAAATGGAAGAAACCAAGAGGAAATGATAGATGATGTAAGATTTTATACATCCCTGAATTATATTGGTTGTTGAAAACCTTTTGATAAGAAACTTTTCTAACATAAATTTGATATTAAATTCTAGGGTGGAAAAACTAATTACCTCATCCATAATAACCAGACACACTCGATGACCAATTTGAGAAGGTAGGAGGGAGTACAACTAAGACTCAGCAAAAACTTGGCTGGTTTGAATGACATTAGTTTTTTCCTTTTCCCTTTTTTAGTAAATCCAAGTGATTTTTCGGCTCAGCCTTGCCAAGTCCAACTTCCAGGGCATCAAAAGCTCGCGAGTTACAAACAAGTACTCAGCAGTCAAACTCCCCATGGACAAGTGTGATTTACTGCTGATGAGGTTTTGTCAGGTCGATTAACTAACGTGGCCTTATCCACACATGCTAATAAAGAATACATAAGTTCTTGAATGTCCCCAATCAACATATAGTACTCTACATGATATATTGTATTGGTTGAACATTATGATCATAAGACACATACATACATTGTAGTGGTTGAACATTATAACCAGAAAACACATACACGCATTCGGATGTATATACCAGCAAATTGTTTAAGATGAAAGTCCTACCACAAAGTAGGGCTTTAGCATACAGATTGCATAATATAATAGGAAATTTGCAAATTAGCATCAATATGATAGAAATGCTGCCTTGCTCGAATGAACAAAAGAATATCATTCGACTGGTCAAAGCTCTTTTGCGAAAAGACCCGTATGAAAAAGGAAGGGGAGTTTCCCTTCATCTACTCTCCACTTTCCATTCTATTTGGTTATGTCATAATGTAGCACGGTAAAGATGTCTAGGTTAGAAGGCATAATATATGTAAATGCAAAGAATTATGAAACATGTGCAACGTTGATCTGGTAGAAATACTCATGAGATATATCGTAATTGCAATGAGCTGTTGTCAGCACCATTGCGAATTTCTCAACTAGCAACTACATTCTTTGGCTTCACCAAATCAGCACCAGTAACATACTTTGTTAGGAAAGAAACCAGACGAATAGGAGCCCCCATGACTGGGGCATCTGAGAATGGGCGAGTTTCAGAAGTCTTTTGAAAAGCCATATCCACAGGTTCTCTAACGGAGTTGAAAGTAATCTGTTTAACTTCCTCAACAGTTCCAATAGAATCAGAGACTGAAAGACCATTCTCTCCATCTTCTACTGTCACATGATCTTTGCTTTCCATGATTTCTACTATTTCTGATTCAGTGTAGGAAGTAACATCATTGTTAACAATACTAACAGAAGGATCATTAGTCACACCTACACCATTACTCAGCTTTGTACTTGAACTATTTTCCTTGAATGTCAATGGTGACAGTGCAGTGGCATCTTGAGCAGTTTCCTGTAGTCTAACTTTTGATTCTGCAAGAGAACTGCACTTTTTGTTGAGTTGATCAACAATGGTACTGAGTTGGTTAACCTGAAAACATTCATAATAAAGTTAAGAAAGCAGTTTCCATTAAAGCAATCCTAAGGACCAATACAAGATTTAAAATCCATATGATAAAGAGTAAAAGAAGACAAAAGACTTACTATATGTTGACTCCTGCAATCCTCTATCAAGAAGTTAAATGCTCATGATGTTTAACCAAATATTTAAATTGATTTTGCATTCACCTGTTTGCCTAAATTGTTGATTACTATTAATGTTTGAAAGGATTAAACCTTTGGGACGGCACTTCCAGTTTTCAGCAAATGCACAAGTCACTATCTTAGTCTAATGTATAGTAATGGTGGCATTAGCTTTATTAGATTACTATGTCGATTTTGGTAGGGTTATGTTGAGAACATGTCTAATATTCATTTAAGGCCACATGCTGACACTCTACTTGGAGTGTCGAGAGATTTAGAGAGCTTAAATATGGGAAAGTTACTCTCTTTATCATTGATGACTAGGTCGGCCTGGTCTCCTTTGCGCTAGTGCCCCAAAACCTAGAAGGATGTGAATAAAATTATAAATACACCTACAATCCTCATATGTAAAAAACATTCATTCATTATTTTGATCAAGTGTGATAAACATCAGGCAAGACTTCTCTATTTCTCTCTCCTTGTGCTATTTTGCTACCTGTTGTTTTGGTAAAAGCTGTGATAAATCTGAAGGGTTTCTATGTGATTGGATCAGGGCTTGATGAAGAGATCATCATAGACCTACTATCTAGTGTTCTCAACATAATATTAGAGCCAGTGTGACCCTTCCTGTCCTCTCCAATATTATTTTCGGGCCTCTCAGGTCTGAAAACTAGGGCTTTCAGCCATTTTTCTGGGACAGCAGCAGAATTCTGTGTTTTTATACGCCTTTCTATGACCATTGCTCTCCAACCCTTTATTGTAGAGGTGCAGATTGCTAAAATAATAGAAATATTTATTTATTTATTATTATTATTATTATTATTATTATTGACTGATGATTTTTACAACGAGGGCCCCTGGCTTAAATAGCCTCAGGTGCCTTTACATAAGGATCGTGATCTTTGGATTGTGCCCTTCTTCCTAATTAACTATAATTAATACAAGCTTAATCAATAATCCTATTCAAAACTCAAAACTCAAATGGAAGAATGACATCCTTTAGTATAAGGGACGAATTTATTTAAGTCCCACTTCCAAATTTAAAACCAAAGTTCTGAAGGAGTGTCATGATTCACCAGCAGCTGGACATGTGGTATTCTTCAAAACTTACTATAATATACGCCAATCATTTTTTTGGAAAGGGATATACAAGGAAATTCAAAAATATGTGGCAGAATGCGATAAATGCCAAAGAAACAAAAATGAAAAGAGTTTGACACCAAGATTGCTCCATCCCCTGCATATCCCAAACCAAAAGTGGGAAGAAATAGTGATGGACTTCATTGATGGGTTACCCATATCAAGCGGGAAGAATAAATTATAAAATCCTTCTGTTTGTATACCGACTCACTAAACATGCACACTTTATGGGCGTAAGGATTCAACAAAATAAATTGTCGAAATATTTTGCAAAAATATTTACAAATTGCATGGGTTTCCAAAGATCATTGTTAGTGATCGAGATGCCAAATTTAAGGGAAACTTTTGGAAGGAGTTCTTCAAACAAATTGGGACATCCCTCAACATGAGCTCAGCATATCACCCCCAAACAGATGGGCAAACTGAAATTGTCAATAAATGTTTGGAAGCATACCTTCATTTTTTTGTAACAGAAAAGCAGAACAAATGGTCTGACTGGTTACATCTGGCAGAATGGTGGTACAACTCCACTTATCACATTTCAGCAAAAATGACACCATTTCAAGCTCTCTATGGTTACGAGCCTCCAAAATGGAAGGAATTAGCCATAAATGATATAAAAATTCCAGCAATAAAAGATCAACTAGAGGAGAACCAAAAAGTCATTCAAACACTAAAGGAAAATCTCAATATTGCAAAAAACTGTATGAAAGCAAGCTAACCAACATAGATCAGAAAGAGAGTTTAGAGAAGGAGATTGGGTATATGCCAAGCTCCAACCTTACAAACAACTATCATTACAAAAAGAAGGAAAAAACAAGCTAGCTCCTAAGTTTCACGGACCATTTCAAATCATCAAGAAAATCAGTCAAGTAACTTATGGCTTGAAATTATCAGAAAAAAGTTGCGGCCATAACATTTTCCATGTTTCCTGTTTAAAAAGGATGTTGGGAAAACATCAAACAGCAAAAGCAAAACTTCCTACATTGAATAACGAAGGGGAAATTGTAGTAGAACCGGAAGCTATAATTGCCATGAGAGAAAGGCGATTACGTTCTCGAGTAATTAAAGAGTATCCTATCAAGTAGAAGAGCCTACCAAAAGAAGATGCTTCTTAGGAAATAGAAGATTTTCGTCAACAACATCCCTCGTGAGTCGTTACCTATGCTTTGAGGACAAAGCATTTTGTAAGGGGAAGGCAATGTTATGTATAAAAATTAACATGTATTAATTATAGCTAATTAGGAAGAAGAGCATGATCCAAAGATCACGACCATTATGTAAAGGTACCAAAGGCTATTTAAGCCATGGGGCCTCATTGTAAAATCATCATGCAATATATATTTACATTATTTCAGCAATCTGTGCCTCTACAACACTTTTGGTTTTTCCAGGAAACCTGAGTGCTATTTTTCAATGTTCCACGGGGACGCGTCCCCCAGGGTTGGGTGCACACACCCCTCACACCCCACGCACCTAGGGACGGGGAGTCTACTGGGGGTGCGTTTCCCCACGCACCCTTTTTGGGGAGTCTTGGGGAGACGCAAGGGGGTGCGTTTCCCCAGTGTGGGGGACGAGACTCCCCAAAAGGGGTGCGTCTGGGTGTTCCCCCTCAAAGCTTCAATGTCTAGTGCGTAATATACTAGTACGTTTTGCTTTCAATTTAGATTCTAGAACGATGAATGATGAATTTAATTTTAAAATCAATGTTGATTGTAGAATGATGAATGATGAATGATATGGAACAATGTATTTGAATATTTCATTATTGAATTTTTTTATTGAATCTCATGGTATGGATGAATAATGAGTATGTCATATGAATGATGTATGTATCAAAATAAATGATGAGGATGGATCAATGTATGTCATTATTTGATTCAATTATGAATTTAAATTTTATGTGTGGATCAAATTTCAATGTATTGGTATCCATATTACTATTAGTCTATTTAATATTTATGCTTTCATTATTGAACAATGAATATGAACTTGAATTTTTATATATATATATATATACCCCGACGCCCCCCCGCACCCCTGAAATTTCCCTAAAATTTGAGGGTACTCCCACACGTCCCCCCTGATCGTCTCCCAGCACCGGAGTCTTGGTGGAACATTGCTATTTTTTGCAAATAGTTGCTCTTGTAAGGAAACACACCCTCTCTCTCTCATTTTCTGGCCAAAACTCCCATCGTTTTTTGTTTCAGGGGTATTTCCAAAGGACTGCTTGTGGAAGAATTAACTGCAACATCATTTTACTTTTAGGGTTTCAAACTCCTCCCTGTACCTTCTTGGGTCTATACAGAGGATTCGTTAAAATTGATGACATCTGGATGATTCTTTGCCATAATCAATGGGGCTGTTATCTCTTGGGCAGATCTGATTCAGGAGCTTTCTATATGTTAAAATTTCCTCCAAACCCTAGGTCAATAATTTCTCTATGGTCTCATGTGAAATTACTTGCTGAAATTTATTTTTAAACATAAAATTTCAGACCATAGAATTATCACACAATTGCTGGAAAAATGAATCAGCAAAAGAAAAATCAATTTCCAAATACACAGCTGATTTGTCTGCCCTTCAAATCAGATTTTCATTAAAAATTATTCCAAACTTACAAGGGCTTCCCACACTAGGAAAACTCACCCACTAAGAAAATAATACAGCACCAAAACCTGGTTTCGTTGTGTGCTGTACAGCCTACACAAACTGCTGAATAACCCTCTGTGCCCTGCCGCCCATACAGCCAACACCTGCACCTCATATGGCCTCCATACGACTGCGACCTGCTGCTTGTGCTGTGCCCAGAAATCATATGGCCCTCCTAATATCAGCCCTCTCACTTGCTGTGTATGGCCACCTTCAAATTTCTGACTGTTTGGTCAATTATTCAACATGCTGCTATGTTCCTGCTGTCCTTGGTTTGCACACTAAGTGAACTCTCTATCTCTCTGTGCAACTGAGTTATTGTGGCTGTCACTGTCACTATGTCTTTTCATTTCACTTTCCTCTTCCTTTATAATTTTGAGTTGATGACTAAATCTCCAAATCCCTAATCACTAATTGAGAACAATGACTGAAACTAAATATCAAACTCAATTGAGATCAATGGTTGAGATTTATTTAGATCACTAGTGTAATTAAATTACACTTTTTTCATAGCTTAAAATTAAAAGGCTCTTCACTTTAATTTACTTTAACAAAGTGAATTATAAAATAGAAAGGACTTGGGACGATTTCATGTACGTTTGACACAAAACTTGTGAGGAAGTTCCTGTCCATGCTATAATAATCAACACTCCCTCTTAGCGAGGAAAGAATTATGTACCAATCGAAATTTGTCTCTATAATCTCAAACCTCCCTTTGACTAAGGGTTTGGTCAGTGTATCTATGACTTGCCGATCTATGGAGATATATTGAAGCTTCACTACTCCCTTTTGAATCCTATTTTGATTTCTATGTGCTTGGAGCTATCATGGAACATTGGACTCTAAGAGAGTTTGATACAACTCTGATTATCACAATATATCACCATAGGGTCCAACTCTTGATCAAACAATCATACAAGTAGCTTTTGAATCCAAATAGCCTCACAACTCACTATAATCACTGCCATATGCTCTACCTCTGTTGAACTGAGTGCCATAGAACTATGCTTCCTACTAAACCTAGATATCATCATCAATCCCAAACTAAAGCAGCACCCTAAGGTTCTCTTCATGTCTGTTGGATTGCCTGTGCAATCCGAGTCTATTTACCACTTCAACTTCACTTCACCATCTCCAAGATACCTTAGATGTTAATTTTAGGTATGTTCTATGCTTAGAGCAATTTATTTCAATTTTCACGGTTAGCTCAATATCTTTTCCAGATTAGCAATCACATCAGCATTAAAGTAAATTACAAATAGAACATAAACATAGATTGCAGAAGACAAGCCAAGACAAGAGGACACAAGATGTGGCGCTAGCCAGGGACAAACCCCAATGTGGGGAAACCCTTGCTCAATTCTTCTTATATGTTCTTCAATAGTTCAGCAGAGAGAGAGAGAAGAGAAATAGTACATATACAACAGAAGTCAACACTTTGACTTATCTAAATAAGAGCATAGATCATCTCTAAGAAGATGATACATGAGGTAGTTGAACTCAGTTGAAGACATGTTGCTTCAACTGATTCTCCAAGGTGACTCCATCGCCTTGCTGCACCTATCGTTGTGCTACTCCTCATCATCATGCTGCACCTCACCGTGTTGCACCATGTTGCACTCATCATCACTATGTTGCATCTCATCATGCTTCACCAATCATGACTGTACCCATCATTGTATTTACTATTGCATCATGTACCACTGCTCCACCATGAACCATTGCAGCACCAAGTATCATTGTTGCCCCAAGTACCATTGTTGCACTTTGCTGCACCATGTACTTGTTGTCCCATATGCCATTGTTGCACCATGCTTGCCACTGTTGTTCCATGTGGTATTGTTGCACCATGCTTGCCACTGTTGTCCCATGTGGCATTGTTGCACCATGCTTGCCATTGTTGTCCCATTGGAATTGCTGCACAATATTGTCACACTACTAGCACTGTTGTCCCACTGTTAGTGACATTGCCATATTGTTGTCCCATTATTAGTCATTGTTGCTCCTATGATTGCTTGCTGTCCCATTTGGGTTTGCAGCGTCGTGCTTGCTGTTGTCCCATTGTAACCTACAACAACCCCACAATCATGCCCCAAAACATACCTTGAACAACCTTAATGAACTGCGGCCTAGTCAAGGTAGATGGTTGCCTCCTCATGTTGTTGTTATAAGCATTTGGTAGCCCCTAACACTTCCACGATGGCCTGTTTTGGAGTGGCTAGGCCTGTGGCCTACCACAAACCTCTGTTGCACACTAAAAGCCTTCCAAAACATTCTTACCTTACCTTTTGTTGCCCTCAAACAATCTGTATTTCTCCTTTCCAAACTCGGCCTCCCTGCAAGTATGAACAGACCTCATTTAGAATAGCATATGGCAGTCAATCACTGCATCTAGGGTATTCTAGGACAGCAGCATTAAGCATGTGTTTAGGCCTCTCCATATAGCATTATGTTCCTCCTTTACTCAGCCTAGGAGCTTGCCCTCTCAACCCTAGAACCTTGGCCCTCCATCCATCAATTCGGTCTCTTGAAGTGGTCTGCGGCTAGGGCATCATGGACCTGCAGCTAGGGCATCATAGTAACCTTCCTTGACTGCGGCTAGGTATCCTTTTAGGGCTGCAGCTAGGGCTTGTTTAGCCTCCTCCATAGCTGAGTTAACACTCCTTCCATGACTGTGTTAATAGTAAGGACATCTTCTTTGGGTTAGCATATAGGTCCCTTACATAACTGCGGTTTGATCTCCATTGGGGCAGTGTAGATCAGCCTCCTTCCCTCCTGCATTTAGGGCTTCCTCTCCTAGATTTCTCTTCCACTAAAACCCAAAGCGAGTGAAGAGAAATCAAGAGTGAAATGACTCTCAAGTCATCTCCTTTTATACTAAAACGTTGAGCACATGTGTGGGTTATTTGATTGCTGGCCGACCTTGACGAATTGTCTTATAACACAAATAAATTCATAACTCCATGAATACTTATCGGAATCAAATGATCTTTAGATCAATCCTACACCTCTCTATGAGAGGAATCCAAGAAAAATATCAGTTGCCATAAATAAGATGACCCACATGGAGTTTGGCCCTAGTTGCCAATTTTAACATTAGACCATACTCCATTGTGCCCCTCATATATCTCAACACATGCTTCGCAGCTACCCAATGCTCTTTCCTTAACTCCACCATGAACTGACTCAAAGTATTCACTGCAAAACGATTCTCTCACCTAGTGTTGACCAAATACATCAAAGAACCAATAAGTTGCATGTACAACGTGGGATCCACCAAATATGAATTGAACTTGTCACCTTGTTTATATTGGTGATCATAGGTATGGCCTATTGAGAAACCAATAGGCTAGCAAATTAGGGTTGATTTCTCTTAATTGATAATTGCTTGTGAATATTTGTTGGCTTCTTATTTCTGTTATTATATTCTCTTGATCAAACAATTATCAAAACATAAAAACATGAAGATCACAAGAGACAAAGAACACAAAGATGTAGACTCCAAGCTGAGGGAAAACCCCACAAGGGGGAAAACCCAAACAACTCCTCTTCTTATAGAATCAGATCAAAGTGAGATATTTGTTAATCTAGGTTGTCATGAATGTCAATATGGCATAGATGAAGATGGCAAATATTCTTGTAATACATGAATAACCCTTTCATGGTGTTACCCTAACAGAACCCTAAGAAAACCCCATGAAGATAATGCATATTCCCTAGCTACATGACAAAATCCCTAAGTATTTATACCTTATGTTCTTGATCTATACCTAATACACATATCTCTTAAAAATCCCTAAGAAATCTAATTCTGGTATCCTAACCCTAACCTATGCATAATAGGAACCTTAGCTTTTTGTTGAATATACCATAAGATAGCAGCCCTATTATGTATTAGAAGATGAATGTATATGTTGACACTTGGATTAGGGAGTTGGAACTCCTCTTGTAAGCAGGCCTCAACTCACTCACCTTGGGCATGTCGTATACCTGTAGGCTTTAGTATGCTTTGAGAGGAAGAGATATCTTGTCAAAAGTAATCACAGAATGCAGTCAATAATTATATGTGCTTGAATCCTCTACTCCCTGAAAGGAAATAAGTATGCCTCAAGGAATGTTGGAAATTTAAATTGTATGTCTGCAATTATTGCTGCCCCAAAGAAAAAAATTAAAACAAAATTTAAATATGCAGGTTGTTCTACAGAGATTTAAGTCGACCCTCATGTCAGCTCTCTCTCCAATAGTCATGTCCTTTCAGATATGGTAAATTACTATAAATATAAACCACAGTTCCTCAGTTTTGACAAGAAAAATTCGGTGCAAAATACAGAGAATATAACGCAGCAAGAAGTTCACAACTCGTGAACTATAGGAGGCCGAGAAGAAGTGTTTAAGGGTAAATCTGAATTGGGTAATCTGAAGAACACCTTCGTACCTCACAGTGGTTCAGATATCCAACCCTCAGACCTGTTGCAGCCCAGTTTAGGGCTCGGACTTGTGTTGCAGCCTTGGATTGAGGCTCAGATCAGTTAAAAACAACCTTCAAACAGTGTTGACCTCCTGTGGCTGGTTTTCATTGATACATTGCAGTTCTGACGGCTAACAGAACCTCAGTCCAGTATTAAGAAGCCTCTATACCCTCGGACCTGTGACAGGAGTTTAATCTTCAAACCTATGACAAGAAGTTTAACTCTCGGACCACTTCACATCTTTGACTGAATAACTCAGATCACTTACAACACTTCAGTCTTGGTTTTGGTGCAGCATGGTGCGTTGGACAATGGTGTAGTGTGGTGCAAGGATTGCCATTGCTGAAGTCTTGGTGCAACATGGTGCGTTGGACAGTGGTGTAGTGTGGTGCAAGGATTGCCATTGCTGAAGTCTTGGTGCAACATGGTGCGTTGGACAGTGGTGTAGTGTGGTGCAAGGATTGCCATTGTTGAAGTCTTGGTGCAGCATGGTGCGTTGGACAGTGGTGTAGTGTGGTGCAAGGATTGTCATTGCTGAAGTCTTAGTGCAGCATGGTGCGTTGGACAGTGGTGTAGTGTGGTGCAAGGATTGTAATTGCTAAAGTCTTGGTGCAGCATGGTGCATTGGGCAGTGTGATATTTTGAATAGTGGTCTGATGCAATGAAGGATTATTGCTCATAGGAAAATTGAAGCTTGGGTCTGAAATTTATTGACCTGTGAAAAGAATAGTCACCTGGAACCTGTGATGTGTGGATGAGTAAGACTTGAAGAAGCCTTGTAAACATCCTTGGAGACATGATGTTGTGTTGAAGTCATCATGAAGTAAACTTGGAGGATTTGATTGGGTACCATGAAGAACAGTGGTGACACCTTCTATATGACAAGGTTGTCATTGATGATGTAAAGTGGAAGACTACAGTGAAGCTGAAGATTGACAGGGCTCGGTGAAGAAGATTTTGGGAGCCGTGAGTTACTACCAAACATATCTTGACGAAGTATTGCAGTGAGTTGGAGCTCAAGAGGTTGGAGCCTCAAAAAAACAAGGTTAGTGCCTTGGATAAGATAGGGTTGGAGCCCTAGAGAATCGGAGTCCTCAAGAAACCAGATTGGAGTTTGTACCAGAGAAGGGTTGGTGCATAGAGGTTGGAGCCTCTAAACGCAAGGTCGGTGCCTTGAGAAGATAGGGTTGGTGCCCTAGAGGTCAGAACCTCACAAAAGTACAAGTTGATGCTTGGCAACAGGTTGGAGCCTGGGCGATTGAAGATCAATGTCTTCATCTAGGGTTGAAGCCCTATATACATTGTACTTGATTTATTAAAGAAATTAATAAAAGCATTTATTCTTATTGTTCATTTTGTGTTCTAAATATCAGTGATCTAACTAGTAAAAGTCGCAATTGAAAAGAAATATTGATTCAGCCCCCTCTTAGAATTTCCAACAATATCCAAGACCTGAAAACCAAGACCAAGACTTTCCACAAGGTCCAAGTCAGCCCTCCTTCAAACCTTCCTCAACCAAGTCAAATACAACAAAGTCAACGTTGGTCAACGCTCTTCAAATCTGGTCAAACTCTAAATTTTACAGTAGATTAGAAATTTCGCACGTGGCAGATTTAGGGAAGAAAATCACAATTTTCTCTCCTTTGATCTTCGCTTTCTCTCCTTTGACTTTCACTCCTTATCTTGACTTTTTCATCGGCTTTTCTTCCTTTCGAATTGCATTGTATTTATCACTATACAGGATGTCGAAAAGGTTCCTTTCTGGGCCGACTTGTCCACGAGGGTTGACATGGTCTTGTGGAGGACAATTTACTCTTTTGACTCAAATAAAAATAATTTTCTTTTTCTTCAAGAAGTCCAAATGGAAATTTGACTGAAGTACAATTTTTTTTTACTTATGACAAATTTTCTTTTGACACGATAAACCCTAGAAGCACAAAGAACATGCTTTGACTAATGAAAATAATAATAATAATAAATTTCCGTTTTCTTCTTTTTGCTTTTACATGAAATACATACTAATACAAGTACAAAGATAATTATGAAGACCAAACCTAGTTACATTTTCAACATGGCCATAGGCTTGCAATCTTCCATCCAAAATCTCTTCATGATCTCATGTGCATGTTGCGAAATCAATAGGGCTACAATTGAAGTGATTTCTCTTAAACTTGATAACTACTTGTGATATTCTTTTACTTTTCTTTCTTATTAGCTTCTTCTTCTCTTATTATTATGTTGTTCTTATCATAAAACAACTACCAAAACATGAAGATCAATAGTACACAAGGACACAAGATGTAGGCTGCTAGCTAGGGCCAAAACCTCTCCTAGAGAGGAAAACCCACAAAAATCTCCTCTTCTTATAGATTCTTCAAATGACGAATTCCAAGACCTTTAGACCAAGACCAAGACCAAGTCAAACCTTCTAGAGGATGTGCTTCTTCTTACCAAGTCAAACCAAGTCAAATCTCTTCCAATTGAATCTCTTCCAATTGCAAAACTTCAACCCCCAGCTTCAGATTTCAACCCTCACTACAGGTCTGAAAATTTTGGCCCCTTGCAACTAGTTGCAACTTCGCACGTGTGGGTGAAGTAGGGCTCGTAAGGCTTCCTCCTTCCTTCACTTGGGTTGCTTCCTCTTCAAAGGCTTGTAGGTGACCAAATCAACTTCTTCTCTTCCAATTTCGACCCTTCCTTGATGACTTGGAAATTTTGGCCTTGATGCTGCAAAAACTGTAGCCTTCCTTCACACGTGAGGGAGAGAGAGTGTGTGTAAAATCAGAAATTTGACTTCCTTCTTCCTTCTAGTCCTTTGCTTACCTTTTTCCTTCTTGTTCTTGCTTCCTTGATGAATGAGTGAATGATTCTCCAAATGAGGTCGAATGGTCTCTTATATATAGCCTTTCTAGGAGGACAAATTTCCCTAATTAGGTTGAATTCTCCCACTGCCAAGCCGACTTGGTCTTGGAGGGGTAATTTGACACTTTTGACTCAAAAATAATTCTTTTGACATGTTACAAGATGCCCAATGGGGTCTTTTACATATGACAATGACTTTATTGACTTCTTGACTCTATGACAAACCCTAGAAGCACACAATGGGTGCTTGACCTAAAATAAATTGACCTTGAGCATGAAACCCATGCTATAAATAATAATAATAATATTTTTTTTCCTTTTTACAATATACAAGAATCAAGAGTACATATGAAGACCGAACCTAGTTACATATTTCAACACTCCCTCTTAACTAGGGAGGTATTCATAATGGTACAAGGACATTCTCATACTGAAGAGATCTCATAAGAAGAGTCGGATTGGTAAGCCATCTCATAAGCTATCTTTTCAGCTTATATCAATGCATCTCATCATATCAACCAGCATTGTCACATAGCAAGGCCTTGACTAATAGCTCTATCTCTCCACAAGATTAGAGCACAATGTTGAGGAGACAATGACTTATAGACACCATTATCATTGTCTCTCAAGGCACATACCCAATCCATATCACAAGGTATGTCCTTTTAGGACCATTGTTGTCTTGGATTAACACATCCTCAAGGAATTTCCTCTTCGACTACTCTTACCTATTGAATGCCCTACCTCATCCTCAAAGAGTATTGGAATTCAGATGCTTACCCAATCCTCCATTCTTTCTTCATAATGTGAAGACAAGAATGATGTGTCTATCTCTCCCTCTCAACTAGGGAGGAGATGTCAAAGTTTGTTTCTCAGATACACAAGCTTCTTATTAGGAAGATATTTTGTCAAAATATCAGCTACCTGCTCATTGGTGGAGATATACTGTAGCTGCACCACCCCATCTTGCACCAATTTTCGTATGTAATGATACTTGTTGTTTATGTGCTTCATCTTTGCATGGAATATGGGGTCTTCAGACAACCTTATGCAACTGGTGTTGTCACAATGTATAACTGTAGGGTCCATCGGTCCTTCAAACAAATTGGATAACAGCTTCCTTAACCAGACAACTTCTCTACTAACTTCACATGTTGCAATGTATTCAGCTTCAGCACTACTTAACATGCACACATCGCGATAAAATCGCGATAAAATCGTAAAATCGCTTTGCCGATTCAAAGCTCGATTAAATCCCGATCGCGATGTGTGCAACACTGCTACTTAATGCAACTGATTCTTTCTTTCTACTCATCCATGAGATCATAGAGGATCCCAAGCTAAAACATCCTTCGGTAGTGCTTCTTCCATTTGATTCACTGCCTCCCCAATCTGAATCAATATATCCCATTAGTTGGATATTGTTCTTTCCATCATACTTCAGGCAGTAATGTATTGTCCCTTGCAAATATCTCAATATATGCTTGGCTACTATCCAATGGTCATGTCTAGGCTCCATCTAAAATTGACTGAGAATATTCACTGCAAAACAAATATTTGGACATGTTCACAAGATACATCAAAGAGCCAACCAATTGCCTATAACTTGTAGGATCCGCAAGGCTTGGGTTTGAACTTCTCAACCTCTTCAAATTTGAGACCACGGGAGTTGTCATTGATTTGTTATCCATCATGCCAAACATTTGTAGTTTCTTAATTACATACTCTCCTTGACCTAGATATACTTCACCTGTTTTTTTCCAAACTTCCAACCCCAAGTAATAGTACATTAGCCCTATATCCTTCATATTGAATTATGTTGCCTATTGTTTCTTGCATTCTCATATACGACTTTCCACATCTGTAATGAGAAGGTCATCCACATATAGAAGAATTATCACTGGTTCACCCTTCATTACTTTGATATAAAGATTTGGATCTATAAAACTCTTTGAAAAACCCATTCTTTGTAGATATGTATCCATCCTAGCATACCAAGTCGATGGGGCTTGCTTAAGGCCATTAAGTGCCTTCTTTAGCCTACAAACATGAGTTTCTCTATTATGTACTTCAAATCCCAAGGGTTGTTCAATATATACTTCTTCATCAATGGTGCCATTCAGGAAAGTTGTCTTCACATCCATTTGATGGATGTTCCATCCCATAGTTGCTGCCAAGGAGACCAACGATCTTATAGTTGTGTATCTTGTTGTAGGTGCAAATGTTTCTTCATAATCAATGCCTTCTTGTTGAGAGAAACCTCTAGCCACAAACCTTTCTTTGTACTTGTCAATGCTTCCATCTGCTACATGCTTAATCTTGTAGAGCCATTTGGAAGTTACAACAAATTTTTCATTCAGCCTAGGAACAATTTCCCAAACTCCATTTTTCATTATAGACTGATATTCTTCTTTCATGGCATCTTTCCATTCTTGATGTTTGACAGCTTCTTCAAAAGAGGATGGTTCTGCTTCAATCAATTTTAGACTTTTTACTTTCCCTGAATGTTCCTTTAGTTGCTTCATGTCCTTCTGCTTCTTGAAGAGTTGATGTTAACCAAGTGGGTCTTTTACGAGTTTTAGGGATTATGACTTGCTGCACAGGTTCACTGGGACATTCTTCAAATATAGGTAATTCTTCATCATTGGAATCAATAGGATGATGTGGAATCAATAGGGACATCCTTAGACTACTTGTAGGCAATGTTTTCATGAAAAATCACATCTCTACTTCAATTCGGTGACCTTCCTTGATGTAGATCCTCTATGCCTTTGACGAGGTACTATAGCCAACAAATATGCCCTTTATGCTTGTAGGATCCAATTTCTTCCTTTTATCTTTTGGAATGTGAATGTAGACAGGGCAGCCAAATATCGAAGATGATCTACACTAGGTTTTCTTCCGGTAAATGCTTCTTCAGGAGTTATGTTGTCAAGTATCTTATGAGGAATTCGATTTTGAATATAGAACGTTGTTTTGGATGCTTCACCCCACAGGAATTGAGGTAAGTCTTGATCATGTAGATTTGTCCTAATGCATTCTTCAATTGTACGATTTTTCCTTTTTGCTACTCCATTTTGTTTTGGATTATATGAAATTATCAGCTCCCTCTTAATTCCAACATCCTTCCAAAAAGTTATGAGTTTCTAATATCCCAAACAGGATATTTGACTAATTTTGCATAAATCTAACCCAACCAAAGTTTTTCCATAATATTACCATTCATTTCACAAAACATTGCCATGTAAAAATATAATCCATAGAATACGGAAAAAAAAACAAGGTGAACAAGAACAATCTCAGCTTTCATTATAATAGATAAACTGGGGTTACATGCATATACAACCAATATAGCTTGAGATGAAAAGTTGGCCTCCAAGGTAATCTGTTGCACTACATCGGCCCTCCAAACTGACATGAACTGCACTACTAAGCTATCCTGTGAATTTTGGATGAATTCACCAAGGGGAGATGGGTACTCGCCCAATCTCACAAAATCACCCGAAGGTTTCTGTCTTGGGGCTACAAATGAAGTAGAGAATCGAGTTCTCAAACCTCTCATACAAGAAGAAAGATCAAATCCAAGATGTCACCTAATGGCCTCCTCCTCTTTTTATAGATCTGATGGACCACTCTAGATGCTCCTATTTTATTATTATTTTAATCATTGAGCACATTTCCCTCTTTTTCATTCACTTAAAATATCTTTTAAATGTGAGAAAATGGTAAATTGGCCACCATGCCTCCTCAGGCCACTGAAAATTCCCACTAACCATCCCATCCTGTATATCCTCTCGGAATGCCACCTTAAGCGTAATTAATTGAGTTAGGCACAATAATTCCAAGAGGATATGCTCCACCAATGTCTGCAAATACTACCTCCCTGCTAGTAGCCTACACATCTATATGCCCCTCATCAAGGGTTGGCCCCAAGGATCGTTACTCATCCTCCTCCACCATGGGCTCAACAGGCCACTGAAAATTCCCACTAACCATCCCATCCTGTATATCCTCTCGGAATGCCACCTTAAGTGTAATTAATTGAGTTAGGCACAATAATTCCAAGAGGATATGCTCCACCAATGTGTGCAAATACTACCTCCCTGCTAGTAGCCTACACATCTATATGCCCCTCATCAAGGGTTGGCCCCAAGGATCGTTACTCATCCTCCTCCACCATGGGCTCAACATGAGTCGTTCGCAAACTCTCCAAAAATGGCCCATCACACATACTGTTTTGCAGATGCTAACTCATCAAACATGGATGTATATCTGGGTTGCTGTCAACATCTCTACAGGTCTACTCAAGTTCCTCTATGTGCTCACCATGTTGGATCGCCATTGATAGCTCATCTCCCTGGTCTCCTCCCCGCATGGGAATAATCTGTTGCTCATCAAAGCTCTCCACTAGATAGTTATGCATATCACGGCTGCTGCCATCATCCCCCCATGCATGTTAATGCTCTTCAAAAGAATCCTCATCTAGAAGGTCATAATGAGTTTCCCCCTGATCTACCTCTGTCATCCCCTTTGTGTTACTGAAGCACGAGTGGTCAAGTCCCCAAGGTTCCTTGCAAATGAAGCAAAGACCCTTTCTCCTTAACTTGTTCCTGTTGCAGGTCCCATCAACTCTCAGCTGCTCCTCCCTAGTCAACTGCCTTCTGAGTAGATTTATGTTCTGCTCAACCAACCTTTCATTTTGCTCATAGACCTCTCTCCTCCAAATAGACAGCAATCGAAACTAAACTCCCGGCAAACAGCATCACGGCCTCTCATACATGATGATAAGATGGACTACATGTGTGTTTTGATTGAGTCAAGATGATGTCTCCTAATGCTGAAAAAGCATTGGAACATTTGCGGGATCAAGTCATCACACTCTAGATCAAACATGATTTCATAAGTCCTAGTCATAGCCATAATTTCCAAAACCTAAAGCTTCTTCCCAAATGTAGGACCCACGGAGTTATCCAAGTCTCGCAAGTTTTCAACCATCAGCTCAAAGACTCTCCTCATAACATCATCATTTAAAGAGCTATAGGGGCGGTCAGCATCATGATGCTACTAAGACAAGAGGCAACTGGAAGTGTGATCCCTTCACAAAGATACTCCAAAAACTTGGGTTGTATTAAAGCTAGCATGGCCAGTTTCAAAGCCCACATCAACTTCTTCCCCTCTAACTGGTTTATCTCGGAAGGGAATGTGTCTAGTTCTTCTAATTTAGAAAGGGCTTTTAATATAACCCTCATGTGCTTCAAGCTTGTCCCTAGTTCAAAGATTCTGAGTCCTATTTCTCGCCCCTCCTGCACATCTCTTGGTTGTTCCTTCTGAAGGATGGCATAGACCCTTCTTGAAAAAACATTGTTGTTCTGTTTGGGTTTTTGGTCTTCTGTATGGTTCAATTTCTTTAATCCCTTCAAGTGTTCTGTGAATTTCTCCATGTTTTAGCCCAATGATGGCAACAACATTTGTCATAATAAGGCCACTGTTTTTTCTTTGTTTTGTTGAACTGTTGTAGGTGTAAGTATAGTTTATTTGGCTCAGAGATGTATATATGATAAGCATTCCATATCAAAGAACATTTCTCCTCAATTACATCTGATTTTTATATGCTCACAAGAACATATACCAATCTACTCAATATTGATATGAAGGAAATAACATAGAAATTGAAACGCACAGACTTATAGATTAGTGAATGCAAGGTGAGTGGAACCTGCAATAGTTACAAGTCTGCACAGTAGTGAGAATAAAGCGTGTTTCTGGCAACTCGTCTTCAACATACGGCAAGCAACTCATCCCCTAGAAAATGTGCTTGATCTTATATAGAATTTGGCTCACCCTTTGATGAAATCAACTCGGCCTCTTAAATAAGTTGCTACAGGCATGACACCAATTCAGCCTCTTTAACAGAATAGGACTTCAGTCTAAAGAATTTCTCTCTCCCTTGACACTGTGATTTCTGAAAGTAACACAACTTCCTCCCTTAACTTAAATAACTCAGCATGGCAGATCTGCTCAGCCCAACTAAGCACTGAATTCTTCAGCAAATAACTTTCAGAACTGACACCTTTCAAAAATAATCCCCTGGTTTATTTATTAGATCAATATGGAAACAAATTTCCTCAGTCTGATGGAGAGGGAATCCTTGAGCTGATTCGATCCCTACAAATTGATTTCTTGAGAGGAATGAATCTGGTTATAATTGGGGTCACTGGTCAGTTCCAATTATGTCCCATCTGCTACAGGATAGACCTCAGCGTCTGAGTGGAATAAGCCATAGAAGGAATTTGCTCTGTCTTCTAGGCTTCAATGATTGTTGGCTGCCCCTTAAAACTGAACCTCTGCCTGATCATATATACGGATTGTCACCAACAATAGTGATGCTTAGAACTAGAAATTATCTCGCACCTCCGAATTTCTGTGAGATAAAGAGAAAACACACTCATAATTTCATTGAGATTGCTCTGCAAGGGAAATTATCCTGGGAATTTCGTCAATATTTTGGCCTCGATCTACAATAAGTTTCACTGTCAGAGAATGCGGGGGATTCCTTTCTGCACAGGTATTCCGCCTCTGCCCTTTTGATCAATTTCAGCAATGGACACAGCTTGCAGAATTTGACCACTTCGCAATATTTAATTCAGCCTCTGTCTGGAACAATTCTACCTTAATATAAGCATCCAATAAATCAGTCTCAGCCTTTATACATTCAGAATACTGCTCAGAAATTGCCTTTGTGGTAACACACAGCCTCAGAAATTAATGTACAGCAGCGTGATTATGCACAGGGAGGTATTCGGCTTCCTCAGTGTCCCTTTCAGAACTCGTGGTCAACACAGGGATGGAGACTCATCTTGTTGTGAGCAGACTTGGTCACTTTCAGCTGCAGAACTCGACACCTTGCACCACAACAAACTCATCACTTTTCAACAGCACTTTGAGCCCATGATATCAGATGCAAACTCATCCCCTGAAGTGTAAAGAAACACGGCCTATGGTGATGACAAAACCAGGTGCTAGCAATGCGATTCCACCCACAAGAAGTCTGGAGCTCGACTTCCCTCCAGTAAGCTCGGAGGTCCTTCAAACTCTGGATTTGACTTCCAAAAAGATGCATTCGACCTCGAAGGATTTATTTGCTTGAAACAAAGAACTACGCCAGTTCCAATATTGACGGCCTTCAATTTCTCGGCCTTGGCATGAACTCGGTCCCTTCTTGACGGCTCCATTTAAATTTCGGCCCAAAAAATAATTTGCCCGATTAATATTTGGCTACTCTAACTTGGCCCCTTTTTTAATTTGCTGGCTTCAATAATTTAATTTTTGGCCCTTTTCAAATAATCTTTCACGGCCCTTTTAATAAACTTAGTTTTGGCCCTTTTGAAAAAAATAATATTGCCCTTTGAATAAATAATTCCAAGTAATAAACTTTGGCTTTTATGTTAATTTGGCCAAAATAATTTATTTGACAGCGTGATAATTTCGGCCTTTTAAATTGAAGAATTTTGGCTTTTCAAAAAACTTTTGAAGAATTTTGGCTTTTCAAAAAACTTGGCAATTATCAAAACAAAATTAGATGACTCAAGGTGCACCATTGAAGGCGATGGGTATCAAGCTTTGCAACTTGATCTAGGGTTGGCGCTAGGGTTTTGGCATTGGGCACCATGGCAGGACACGCAGGGGGAGCGCTACTCCCTCCTACAGTGAAGTAGTTACAGACAGAAACAAGGGCGCGGGAAAGCAGAGTTTCAAGAAACCTCTGAAAAAGGCAACAAAGGCAAGAAACATGAAAGCTTTGGGAAGAAGCAAACCTCATGAACAGGAAGGGGAGCAGCAAGAAACTAGTAAGGAGAAGGAAAAAGGGGGTAGCAGTGAAAAACCTACTTCCATAAGGACAACTGGGATCTGCAAACCCAAGTCGAACATCATACCTTGGGTCATCTTAAGCGACCCAGCGCTACAAGCGCATAGGGATCATATGACGGAATATGCAGTCATATGCAAATTCATGGGGATATGGCCGACGGAGAGGGCGTTGCATGTATGGATAAGGAGCCACTAGAAGCCAAAAGGGGAATACACCTTCATCTGGGATCTAAAGGCTTCTTCACAGTAGTATTCACAAACCTAGAGGATAAAGACAGAGTGTTCGAAGGAGAACCTATGCTACGGCAAGCCTCTACATGCGGCCATGGATGATGAACTTTGTCCCAGAATGTGAGACATTCACATCGATACCGGTATGGATCAGACTATACTCCCTTCCTCTGGATTATTCGCTACTCAAAACTCTGAAAACAATAGGCAACACACTGGGGCATTTTCTAAAGATCTCAAATGCAACTCTAAAAGGTAAATATACCTCCTTCGCCCAGATATGTGTGGAAATGGATTTATTTGGAGCACTTCCGGATGTGATAATTTTAGAAGTATATGATAAAGAATGGGTGCAGGCAGTGGACTATGAGCACATCCCATTTAGGTGCGCAAATGCCATGAGCATGGGCATCTATATAGAGACTGCCCAACAAACAACATGGAGAGAAATGTGAATACCATTGTGGATAAAAATCCTGAGGGTTCTACCAAGGTTGGGGGCAAAAGGAAAGGCGGAAGGCGGCCGCAAAAGAAGACCAATGAGGAAAGACAATCGAGCCACAATAGCTTTAAGATCCTAGAAGAAGAAGGAAACAAAGAAACAAACCAGGAAATGGAGAACATTATCACTGAAAATGAAAAGGATGACAACATGGAAGATATCATAGATAACAGCCAACAAAAGGAGGATTTGCCAAGCAGTATGGAGATATATAGGGACCATGAGATGACTCCAAGTGAGGCGAGAACGGAGCACCATGAATTGCAGGAGATTTTAGATAGGGAAAATCTAGATCTAGAGAATTTTTGGAACAAGAGACGACCAAAGGAGTGAACTCCCTGCCAAAAGAGGAATTTGATAGGGTTCAGCAGCTCTTCCTATGGAGATCACAATCGAAGGGATCTGGAGTCAAAAGAAATCATGAAAGCCAAGAGCATAGAGGGGTCAAGATGATGGAGGAAACACAGGCACAATCTCCAAAGAACCCAGGCAGGAAAAGAGGAAGAAAAAGACAAAATGAGTTGCTGAACGAATGTGGGAAACTATTGATTAACTCAAGTAAGATGAAAGATATCACTAGTTATTCCTTTACAAACCTTTCTTAATGAAGCTCACAACCTGGAATATTAGAGGCATAGAAAATAGAAGGAAACAAAGAAATCTCAGTGATAGAATAAAAGAAGAGAAACCAAATATGATTTTTATCCAGGAGACAAAATGTTCAATGGATAAGATTAGAGAAATTCATAATAAATGGCTAATCAAGTATGAGTATCTAGAGGTTAAAACAAAAAACTTAGCGGGGGGGGTTCTCATGTTGTGGGATCCTCAGAAATTTGGAATCCTGGATGCTAAGGCATCTAGGAACTATCTTTCTTTGGTATGTCAACCTTTAGGAGATAAAGAGATCTACATGATTACAAATGTCTATGGACCTCAAAAGCAAGAAGACAAACTCAAGCTTCTCACCTCCCTTGAGGAACTAAGAGCAAGACACCCTAATATGCCCTGGATTGTTGCAGGAGATTTCAATATGATAAGATCTCTTACAGAGAAAAAAGGCGGTATCAGACAGCTAGGCAGAGACTCCATGGCCTTCCAAAACTTCATAATGAACATGGGGTTAGTGGACACTAAAACAATAAATGGGACCTTCACCTGGAACAACAAGAGGGGAGGGGCTTCACAAGTTGCCTCTAAACTAGACAGATTTATTATTTCAGAGGACCTCTTTCTCTCAGACCCTGCCATGACAGCGTCTATTCTTCCCTTTGGAGGTTCAGACCATTGGCCTGTACAGCTGGAAGCCACTTTTATGGGTACACCAAGAAACAGAGCTTTCAGGGTTGAAAATGCCTGGCTCTCTCACCCTGCATTCACCAGTAATATTGACAAATGGTGGAGAGAGGATCAAAATATTCAAGGCACTAGAATGTTCCTACTCCAACAGAAACTTAAACATATCAAAAATAGGCTTAAAGATTGGAACAAAAAGGAATTTGACAATATCTTCAAAGCCAAAAGAGAAGTTGCGCAGAAACTCCAAGAGATCAATCAGATCAGCGTCATAGAGGGTTTTACCGAAGAGCGGAAAAAGCTAGCTGATTCTTTGCAGGAAGAATGGGAAGATAGGTGCTTACAAGAGGAGATTTTCTGGAGACAGAAATCAAGGATACAATGGATGGGAGAGGGAGAAAGAAACATGAAGTTTCTTCAAAAAACCACTATGGATCACAAGGCACAAAACAGAATCACAAAGCTCAAGATTCTCAAGGGAGAGAACACATCTCTCACAGAGACATGGAAGCTGTCCTGGTACAATAGCAGAGGAGCCTCTACAGGATAGATCCAGGTTCATCAACCATTTCACTCAGTATATCCCTCAATTGGTTATTAGAGAGGACAACCACAATCTTAACAGGGCAGTGTCGGAAGAGGAGGTCAGTGAAGTGATCAATGAAATGCAAAATGGAAAAGCTCCAGGCCCGGATGGATTCAATGTAGACTTCTTCAAAGCCTGTTGGAAAACAGTCAAACAGGATATCCTTGAGGTGGTGGAAGACTCAAGAAGATCCAAAAAGGTTTTGAAGGCTTTTAATGCTTCCTTCATAGCTTTGATCCCAAAACAGGAAAAAGCCATGACTTCGGATGGTTTCAGACCCATAGCTTTATGCAATGTGGTGTATAAAATTATTTCCAAGGTAATCGCCAATAGACTCAAGCCCTTCCTACCAGCTCTCATCTCAGAGGAGCAAACGGGCTATGTGGAAGGAAGACAAATCCTCAATAACATCATCCAAGCGCATGAGGTGGTACACTCTCTCAAAAGCAACAAGCAAGCTGGTATGATCATTCAGCTGGACCTAGCGAAAGCTTACGACAAGCTAAGTTGGTCTTATATAAGGGCAGTTCTAAGAGCCTATGGCTTCGACCAAAACTAGATAAGTTGGGTTATGGCACTAGTTACCACGACCAGTTTTTCCATCCTGCTTAATGGCGCTCCTTCAAGACCCTTCACACCCTCCAGAGGTTTCAGACAAGGGGATCCGCTCTCACCCTTCCTCTTTGTTGTCATAATGGAAGGGCTAGGCAAAGCGATTAAAATGGCAAATGCTGAAGGAAGAATCCAGGGAATCAAACTCACCTTGGATGGAGCGACAAACACTCATCAACAATTTGTGGATGACACAATGCTGTAGGGCATACCCACAGTCAGGGAAGCCAGAACGATCAAACATATTTTGAATGACTTTGCTATGGTAGCTGGCACAGAGATAAGCCTCAACAAATCAAAAGTTTTTTTCTTTAACACTGACATTGCTATTCAGAAAAACATCACCAGAATTCTTGTGTTTCAAAGGGACCAGCTACCTTCCAAGTATCTGGGCATACCTATCACAGATAAACCTCTAAGCAAGGAAGTGTGGGAGCCAATAATAAATAAACTTCAGGACAAGATCAGGAAATGGACATGTAGGTCTTTAAATTTGGCGAGGCGCCTTGTGCTCACTCAGACTATCCTGCAGGCAATTCCCATGTTCATGCTCTCAGCTCTTCCTACTCCTAAAGGAATTAAGCAACAGATCAGAAGCATACAAAGGGATTTTCTATGGGATAGAGGAGAAGAGAAAAAGAAATGGACTTTAGTAGGCTGGGACAAGATCTGCAAACCCAAGAGCCATGGGGGCTTGGGGCTTCATGATCCTAAAACCCTCAGCAGAGTTTCGGGAGCTAAACTCTAGTGGAGGTGGATCAAGGAATCGGCAACTCCCTGGGCTAAGCTTTGGAAACAAAAATATGCCAAGAATTGGCAGGAGAAAGATCACATTCGAATGTCAGGGCATATTAAGGGCTCCCACATTTGGAAACTTGCCTGGGAAAATAAAGGCATTGTTCAGCAACATAGCTTCTAGGAGATTCGAGCTAGGAACCTAACACGATTTTGGGAGGATAACTGGAAACAGGAACCCAACTTGTACAAGGAGGAATTAGCAGCTCTCAAAAATGACATAGACAACAAAGGTCTACTTATGGTAAATGACTTCTGGGACCAGGTAAGGAACAATGGAAAATGGAGGATTTGGAAGGATCTAGGCCACAGTGAGGAGAGCCCTCTGAAGGCCCAGGCAGACTCTCTTGCTCAGGATCTAGAGCATAGGAGGATTCTAGTATCCTCCTTGCCTGATCAACTAAGATGGGGAAAGAACATCGAAGGAAACTTTAACCTCAAAGAAGCTAAACAGGTAGTAACAGGATTTAACTACCTAAACCCTGATCAAGTTTGGAAGAATCTTTGGCAAAGCCCCCACTGGATGAAATTAAATTTATTTATCTAGCTAGTTCATCAAAGGAAAATTTTAACTTGGGAGAACCTCCTGAAAAAAGGCTTCACTGGACCTTCCAAATGTTACCTTTGTGGCTCACAAGAGGAGACGATGGATCACCTTCTCAACCTCTGCCCTTTCACCTCTACCGTGTGGGAATGGGTGGCCTCAATCTTTAGGCACACTAATAGGGATAGGCTCAGCATCTCCAACACTTTGAAGAATTGGAGGAAAAACTTCTCAAGGAATGAAATCATTAATAAAGCCTGGACTCTGGTTCCAGGATTTGTCATCTGGAATGTTTGGAAAGAACGCAATAATCGGATCTTCAAGAACAAAGCAAGCAAGCCCCAGCATATAATTGACCAAATTTTAAGGCAGCTCAAAGACACAGTCAGCAGCTTGTTAAGGAAACTTTCTAAGGACCCTCCCCTGCCCCAAGATGCATGTATTCTACTACATTTGGGTCTCCAGTCTATAGGCCCACAGGGCATAATCAAAGGTGTGCGCCAAACAAATGCAGATATAAATATTTGGAAGCCTCCTCCACATGGCTTCTTAAAGGTCAACATAGATGGAGCATCTAAGGGCAATCCAGGGTTAGCAAGTTTTGGGGGTGTTATAAGAGATGAACATGGTCAAATAAAGGAGATCTTTCATGGCCACTTGGGGAAGGCCACTAATAACATGGCGGAACTCATGGCCTTAGAGCAATGCTTGGAAATCTTGGTGGATTCAAATTCACACAATGTCATCATTGAAGCAGATTCGGAATTGATTATTAGAGCGGCCAAGAAAATTTGCAATGGTACATCACTGGATAAAGTGTCGAAACACTGGAGGCTATCGCAGGTCTTTCATCGTATCTACACTCACCTGCAAACCCTTTGTCCATGTGAAAAGAAAAGCTAACATGTTAGCTAATCGTTTGGCGAATGAAGGAGTGATTAATAAGGAAAGGGACACTCGGCATGTTTGGGAGTTGTTACCACCAGGCAAACTGTTAGAGGATTGTCTCTGTCAGGCTGCCAAAGATAGGGATCGATGGATTGACAGGATGGATCGAGGAGGCTCAGGAGACAGGCGGGAGGATAGGGAAGCCTAAACTATTTGCCTGTTGTGTGGCAGCAGTCCGCAGATTGTATTGGCGTGAGGACCGATTCTGGAAATTTTGCAGGTTTGATCGGCCATCGATCACTGTAAGGATCGATGGCGATCCTTTGATTAACGAAATTTTGTTATATATGAGTGTCTGTGTGTTAAACAGAGTATGGCAGAGAAAATGGGGTTTAAGCGTAAATCCATTGTTAAGAAGAAGATCAGTGGCATAGGCAGAAAGGAACGAGAACCGTCTGATGGGATAGATCGACGGTCTTCGCATGGCGGAAGAGCGTGAAAGTTAATTCGCGAGGGAAGTGGTTTCTCGAACCATAAGTGGTATTTCGGGCAGGGTCTAAGTGGTAACCGGTTTTTCAAGGAAGGCCTCCGATTCCACTCATCAAGCGACACATAGCAGCGAGGAGGAGAGAGGAAACCACTTTTTCGGGCGGTTAATCCTCGTGCTACTTGTCCGCCCGAAATCATCGTGGACCGTTGGATCCATGAAGTGTAGATCAACGGTGGAGGTTACATCGTGCAAGTTGTCTAATCGGCAATCGGAGGAAGGAGAAGGAGTTGGATTGCGATTCGCCGATTTGCGATTAGGCGATAAGCCGATAGCTGTTGGATCGATGAAAGAGATGGATGGCAGAGATCAGGCCGATCGGAGATTGGTGTTCGGAGAGTGTAGTGGGAAGGCGATGGACTAGAAGTGCAGACCCGCCGATTTTTATGGTTGCGGATGTAAAATGTTTGAAGTCCGACCTTAAGTGTTGCGGGTCGGGTTTCTGTGTATTTCCTGTGTAATCCATATTTTCCGATAGAGTGAATGGTTCCGAGTTTTAAGGGCTTAAAGCCATTAACGCTTCCGATAGGTTTTGTGGGCCATAACCCACAGGCCTCTGGATCGAGTTTTGGTAAACGAAAGGGTTTTTTGGTTTACCCTGTAACATATGTAATGTACTAGTTCGGTTAATAGAAGGCTCCATTCTTACTTGACCAAAAAAAAAAAACTTGGCAATTATCTCTTCCTCAAGCAATTTCGAGCTTTGTAAAACACTACAACTCAAACAACTGCAATAATCTTTAATCAGATAATCCGCAGACTTGGCTCAAAAAAACAATTTGCAATAAAAACCTTCATGCTGGCAGGAACACCATACCACTATAATATCCCAAACGGGATATTTGACTAATTTTGCATAAATCTAACTCAACCAAAATTTTTCCATAAAATTACCATTCACTTAACAGAGCATTGCCACGTAAAAATATAATCCATAGAATACGGAAAAAATAACGAGGTAAACAGGGACAATCTTAGCTTTTATTATAATAGATAAACTGGAGTTACATGTATATACAACCAATATAGCTTGAAATGAAAAGTTGGTTTCCAAAATAATCTGTTGCATTGCATCGGCTCTCCGCCCTCCAAACTGACATGAACTGCACTGCTAAGCTCCCCGTGAATTCTGAGTGAATTCACCAAGGGGGATGGATACTTTCCCAATCTCACAGAATCACCTGAGGGTTTCCGTCTTGGGGCTACAAATGAAGTAGAGAACCAGGTCCTCAAACCTCTCATACAAGAAGAAAGATCAAATCCAAGATGTCTCATAATGGCCTCTTCCTCTTTTTATAGATTTGATGGACCCCTCTAGATGCTCCTATTTTATCATTATTTTAATCATTGAGCACATTTCCTGCTTTTTAATTCAATTAAAATATATTTTTAATGAGGGAAAAATGGTAAATTGGCCACCATGTCTTCTCAGGCCATTGAAAATCCCCACTAACCATCTCATCCTATAGACCTTCTCTTCTGGTTCCAACGAGCTATTACACTAAGGTGTTATGTCAAATATTCCTCTCAGAATGTCACCTTAAGCGTAATTAATTGAGTTAAGCACAATAATACTCTCGCTTTATGGGAATTATCAGCATGCAATGGAACGATAAGCGAGTTGTGCGGAATCAATCCTCATGATGGAAGATGGCAAGTGAACTCCTCCAAACCTCATAAAACATCTCCAAAAGCCTTTGGGCCCGCTAATGAAATAAACATGCACTTGTGACTATCTGCCTCCAACCATGAAAGTCCATCCTAACAATGTCATAAGAAACACTAGAAAAAGGAACATCACAGAGTTCTTTTGATGTGTATTCCCCTCCATTGTCAAATCTTAACACTTTTATCTTCTTTTATGTCAGATTCTCCACTTCTGCTTTGAATTCTTGAAATTTATCAAATAATTCATCTTTGGACTTAAGTAAATAAATATAGGTCTTTCGTGAGTGGTTATCAAGGAAAGTCACGTAGTATAAATGACCTCCAAGAGATTTTGTAGTCATACAACCATAAACATCAGAGTGAACAAGATCCAAGATTTCCTTAGGTCATGAAGCACTACTTCCAAAGGGTTTCTTTACATTTTTACCTAGTGCACATCCCTTGCAAATTCCTTCATGCTCTTCCTTTAGTTTAGGGATGCCATTTACCATAGTATTTAAGGATGGTAAGATTTTGTAATGAAGGTGTCCAAACCTTCTATGCCAAAATTCACATGGATTGATTTCAAGGAGAACCAGGCTTGAGAGAAAGGTGTAAGTAGTCTGTAGAGCCTTCCCTCACGAATCCTAATGATTTTTGCATTATAAATGCTAGAACCCTTACCCCATACCATAACTTTTCCATTTACAAAAGAAATTTTATCCCCTTTATCTTTTAAACAAGAAATATAAAGCAATTTTTTCTTCAAACCTGGGACATATAGTATGTTGTTGACGTTGAGAAAGCAAGGGGCAACTTAATTAGGTTATTTCTCTTACTTTGATAATTGTTTGTGGTGTTCTTTCTAAGTTGCAGGAAACGTGGCCCTAGGGGGCGTTTCGCCAGGGGAAACGAAACGAAACGCGTTTCCCCGTACCGTACGGCCTGGAAACGTTTTCGGCCGTACGGCCACGTTTCCCGGCCACGTTTCCCGAAACGGAAACGTGGCCGTATGGCCGGAAACGCGTTTCCAGGCCGTAAGGGCCACGTTTCCCCAAAAAAAAACATTTGTTTTTTAAATTTTTTTTTCTAATGTAGATCTCTTACATTTGTTTGCCCTAGTGTTGATAAGCAGTTCATGGTAATGTTAAATTCTTAAAGTAAAAGTGATATTCTCCTTTATTTTTCATTTTCATCCTTTTACTTAAATTTTTAACATTACCATGAAATGACTCAGGATGTTTGAGAGTGGTTTCGCCGTCATTGGATTTCATATGGAGAAAGTAGAATTTTAGATCTTACTCAAAATCCAGCAGACTTATCAGTTTTTCAAGATTTCAGGATTGGGGGGATTTCAATGTTTCCATTGGATTTTATCATGTACTAGGGTATGGAACTTGTATTTAATCGAGAGAATCAAAGCCCTCTATGCAAGGGAGACTCCCAATAATCAAGAGAATGTAGGGTACTAGTGTATGAAACTTGTATTTAATCAAAAGCACTAAGGTCATTCGATTATGTAGGAGGAGACTCCCAATCAACCACGAGACAAAAAATTAGAAATTTCTCGTGGCTGATTTTGGATATTTCTATTTTCATTATGTGATTATTCATGAGTAAATGTGATGTAAATTTAGATACTTATAGTCTATGCATTGACAATTGACAATTTTATCATAATGTAATAAATTAGAATGTATCATATATGCTTTATGATTGCACATATTTCTTAAATTATATATATATATATATATATATTCGCATTTCCCCGTTTCCAAAATTTGGGGAGGAGCGTTTCGTATTCGTTTCGCTTCCCGTTTCCCCGTTTCGTGCAACCTTGTGTTCTTTTACTTAACTCAATGCACTTGTAATTAATTTCTTCTTTCACTTGGTTATTATTGAGTTCTTATCATCAAACAGCAACCAAACTATGAAGATCAATGAGACAAGAGGACACAAAATGTAGGTTGCTAGCCAGTGCCAAAACCTCTCCTCTTGAGAGGAAAACACATAAGAATTCTTCTCTTCTTATAGAATTTTCAAATGATGAATTCTAAGACCTATGACCCAAAACCAAGACAAACCTTTTGATGAAATTGCTTCCCACAAAGTCAACACAAGTCAAACACTTCTTCGTCTGCAACAAATTTCGGCTCCTTCAATTCTACAACTTTTCGGCCTCCTAGACCTGCAATTTTTGGCTCTGAGTAGTTACTACACCTTTGCAGGTGCGACTGTCTTTTAGGGTAAAATCAAGTCTTTTTCTTCTTTGCTAGCCTTGCTCTTCTCTTCTAAGGTACTTGGCCTCTTTCCTTGATCTCTTTGCTTCCAAACTTTGGCTTCTTTTGATGAGTCTACAATTTGGTCTTCCTGCAATCACAATGATGCCATAATCTTGCACATGTGAAGGATGAAGACCCAAAAACAGTCCTTTAACACTTCATTTTCTTCTTCCTTTGTTCTCCTTCTCTTAGCTACGTATTCCTTGTCTTTCAATGAACTTCCTGGATGCTCCTTGATGAGGTCGAGTTCTTCTCTATATATAAGCTTCTTATGGAGGTCGAACAGCCCTAATGAAGCCAACTTCACTACTAGGAGGCCAACTTGTTTCTTGTAGGCCGACTTGGTCTTAGAGGGAGTCTTTTGACTCTTTTTTACTCTACATAAATTTCTTTTACATGATACAAAGTGCCCAATAGGGTCTTTCATATATGACAATGACTCAATTGACTTCTTAACTCTATGACAAACCCTAGAAGCACTCAATGGGTGCTTTACCTACAAATAAAATGACCTTGAGCATGAAACCCATGCTACAAAAATAATCTAAGTCACAAGACACATCCTTAGGGATCTCGTGTCTCGTATTTCGCGTGTCGGACATGACACGGCCCATAAAACGTGTCTGACATGTTTTTCAATGTGCCCTAAAATCAGGACACTTGTTTGGGTCGTGTCGGACATGTGCCCTAATGTGTCATGATTTTACGACACATGTCCCACTAAAATCCCAACGTAAAAAGCATCACGCCTTGATTTTTTTTGTCAACTTTGTGTATGTTCATGAGGCGTTAACCAACATGGGTGTTAATGACCCAGTGCTAGAGCCAATCACTTTTGATGATGATTCTCTTGAGGGATCATCCTCCACACCAACAAATGCACCAGATCTTGGATTAGGCATAGAAGAGGAGGATGGAGCAAAGTCAGATGGCAGTGGTAGTGATGGTGATTATGACATGGAGGACCTAGACATAGAGTCGTGACTAGTGAGTCATGACCAGTACCACTGACGAGTTGTGATATTCCTACCTATTTGGTATCTATTGTATTTTGTATATTCCAATAGCATTCCCTCGGTGTCCATGTAATACATTTTGATTTTGATGACTTAATGAAAAATCTGCAATTTATGGTTTGAATCTCTAAGTTCTAAATTTATAGTTTTATTTTATCAATCATGGTATTTCAAAATTTCTAATTTCTTATGTGCTTCAACAATTGTTAATAACATGAACAATGGACATTGAACAGTGAACATCATTGATGTAGTAAATTAATAAACTAACTAGTTCTAAAATTGTAAAGTTATAAATACTAAATTAGTAAATTACTAAAAGGATATCATAACCATTCATATTTGTGGTGTTCTAATTTCTAAAAAAATATGGATCAAGCACCATATATATATAACGTGTCCCCTGTGTCCTATTTCCAAGGTCACTGTGTCCCATGTCAGATACTCGTATTTACGTGTCCTTTGTCTCTCGTGTCATGTGACTTAGAAAATTATAATAATAATTTTCCTTCACTTTTACAATATACAAGAATCAAGAATACATTTCATATTTATGAAGACTGAACATAGTTATATATTTCAACACTCCCTCTTAACTAGGGAGGTATTCATAATACATACAAGGTAATTGAACATTCTCATATTGAAGAATTCTCATAAGAAGAATTGGATTGGTAAGCAATCTCATAAGCCATGTATTCAGCATATATCAGTGCATCTAAGCATATCAACCAGCATTGTCACATAGCAAGGCCTCGACTAACAACTTTATCTCTCCACAAGATCAGAGCACAATGTTGGGCAGACAATGATTTATAGACACCTTCATCATTGTCTCTCAAGGCACACACCCCATCTGGATGTTCACAAGGTATGTCCTTCTAGGACCATTTCTATCTTGGATTAACACATCCTCAAGGAATTTCCTCTTCGACTACTCTTCCCTATTGGATGCCCTACCTCATCCTCAAAGAGTATTGGAAACTAGATGCTTACCCAATCCTCCAATCCTTCTGCATAGCATTAAAAAAAGAACGATGTGTCTATCTCTCCCTCTTAACTAGGGAGGATCTAATAATTCCTATAAAAGCAATATACCTAAGCTCCCTCTTAACCAAGGAATTGTCTTCAACAACAGCTATTTGCTCTTCGATGAAGATCATGGTACTATTAGCTACTTGTAGGGCTCCTTCTTTTGGCATAATGACATGAACTTCAACTTCTTCATCATGGAGCCTTCTTCTTCTAGAAATTCTTTGTAGGGCATCGGCCATCTTCTCCATCACTTCCCTTCAACAAAACATAGTGTTGAACCAATAGTCATGTCATCCTTCTCTTCATCAGAAAGTGATCTTCTAGTCCACATCTATCTATCCTTCATACAACTACCTCTTCCAAGTCATGTTTCTTTCAAGATCTTCCATCCAATCTCATGAGTAATAGTTGTAGGAAACTTTCTACAACCCTCTTTCGATAGCCCTGTTTCAACCCAACTAGATGATTTCTCAAAAATCAAAATGAACATTAAATCAAAGTTACCTCTTTATGATGGCCTTTTGTCATGACATCAGCTTCTTGCAACATCAACATCCTTTCGCATATTGTATGAATCCATCTCCATCACATACACAACCAAGGTTCTCCTTTTCCAGCATACATGTCAGGGTCTTTGTACCTTCTTTATGGAGATGTCATAGCTAATCCTTCTAGTTCAGATGTTGGTTACTTATCTTATCTTACGTGACTATAGATGCATCTTTCATGAAATCTTCTTTCATCCTTTTCACATATTGCTTCTGCAAGATTTTCTATTCATAGTTCCTTCACCATAGGAACCATAGTTGCCAACCACCTCATATTTTTTATGAGGTCATATTATGTTGATTCCATCTCGTCAATATATAGAAGAGTTCAAGGCACATTGTCTACATGCCTTCATGTATCATTCTAATTGAAGAGTTTTTTCCTTTTCAATCATGCTCATGGGATAGATCATTCAACCATTCTAATATGATGACATGACTTTATCTATCTATTACCAAATGTTTACATACCTCTTCCTTCATGTGGTCATCTAGACTTCCTTTTAGTAGCTTCCTTTCCTTGCTTGAAGATTAGAATACTTCAACCAACTTGATATGTTGCACATCTTTGTCATCATACCATCATCCTTCCAAACTGTGGATTCCATACTAGATGGAATGTAGACTATATGCAAGATGCTTCTTCTACGTAGAGGTGAATCTTTTAACAAAGATTCCAATGGAGGATCTTGATGATCCTCATTCTGCAAATGCTAATGATAATGAAGTGAGACAAACTTTTATCTTCCTATTTCGCTAGATGACCTTCTCCAACCATAAAACTACTTACTTGGGTTGTCCTTCTATGCTTCCAATGACGATGCCATGAGTTACTTCCCTTCTATCATGTACTATGATTGCTTCAACCATATAGACTTCTACTTTGGCTATCTTTCCATGCATTTATGATGATGTCATCTCAATCTTTTGCTATAATGCATCCTATCATACTTGTGATGTTTTCTATCATAACTGTTATCTTCTACAAATTGAAAAGAACTAAGTATATAATGTTATCTCTGTCATAGCAGAGGTATTTTACTTCCTCCTCCTTTGACTTCTTCTTTTCTAGTTCTTCCACTTCTTCGGTGACATGGGTTTCATTTCTTTCCTTTCTCTTCTTGTTGTCCTTCTTGAGTTTAGGACAATTCCTTTTGAAATGCCCATATTCATTACACTCATAGCATTGAATTTTAGACATATCAATTTTCTTTTGAAACTTCTTTCGAGGCTCAAACTTTCCAAATTTTCCTTTCTTCCTTGCCATAGTTGCATATGCTTGTGTTTGTTCATTTGATCCAACATCGTTCTTCGCCTTCAATCTAGTTTCTTCAATCTTGCATAATGACCACAGATCACTGAATGGAGTGGTTTCCTTTTTACCATAGATGCTTGATACAAAGTTTCCCCATTCATCAAGTAGTGCATTAAGCACAACGGTGGTCATTTCACAATTAGACATTAGTTCTCCCAGTTCTTGTAGTTGATCTCTTATTTGAGATACCCTCATATGGTATGAGGCTACCCCTTTTTCCTTTGATACCTTCATCTTGTATAGTTCGGTTCTTAACGATATAATTTCTCCTGCAGTGCTTACAGAAAATAATTCTACCAACTTTTCAAAGATCTCTTTCCTTGTCTTCAGCTTTGCTACATAAGGTATGAGAGAATCTTTGATGACTCAGTAAGGATTCTTTGAGCCCTTATTCCTCCTTTTATGTACTTTGATAGTGCTTGAGATTGCTCAAGAAGGTTTGGTGATTGATCCCGTGACATATTCACTAACTTCATTTTCTATGAGGATCAAATCTATTCTCTTCTTCTATGCAAGGTAATTCGATGACCCAACAAGTTTTTGTTCTCCTTGCAGAAAGAAGTTATCATGGATTGAGACATAAAATATAGAATACTCACTTGTCAAGTGAAGATGCTCCTTTGATGATATCTTCAACTTGATGCATTTTTTATGATGTTGACTTCCACTACTCCTTTGTTGCTGACGATTGAAGATGCCTCCTTGATGATGATTGCCTTCTTGATGATTTTCTTACTTCAATGCTTCAAGTGTAGAGTCCTTCTTTTAATGGAGGTAAGGTCTTTGAGGTCTTCTTTCTTCCTTCCAAGAGTTGTGATGATGTGATCCTTGTGATGTGATGGATAGTCCTTCTTGATGCTTTGATTTTCTTTATCCTCTCCTTGTGATCAACCTTTATGTATCCTTATTCAATTGGATTATCTTCACGCTGCCTCTTCTTGTTGTTGTAGTCACCTTAGCTCTGATACCATGTTGAGAAATCAAGGGGCAACTTAATTAGGCGATTTCTCTTACTTTGATAACTGCTTGTGATGTTCGTTTACTTGATGTACTTGTAATTGATTTTTTCTTTCACATGATTATTATTGTCTTATTATCATCAAACAACTACCAAAGATCAATGAGACAAAAGGACACAAAATGTAAGCTACTAGCCAGGGCCAAAACCTCTCCTCTTGAGAGGAAAACCCACAAGAATTCTTTTCTTCTTATAGAATCTTCAAATGATGAATTCCAAGACCTATGACCCAAGACCAAAACCGAGTAAAACCTATTCTTGATGAACTTGTTTCTCACAAAGTCAACCCAAGTCAAACACTTCTTCCTTTGCAACAAATTTCGGCTCCTTTAATTCTGCAACTTTTCGACCTCCTAGACCTGCAATTTTCGGCCCCCAGTAGTTACTGCACCTTTGCACGTGTGACAGTCTTTTAGGGTAAAATTAAGTCTTTTTCTTCTTCACTAGGCTTGCTCTTCTCTTCCAAGGTACTCAACCTCTTTCCTTGATCTCTTTGCTTCCAAACGTCGGCTTCTTTTGATGAGTCTACAATTCGGTCTTCCTGCAGTCACAATGATGCCCTAACCTCGCACATGTGAAGGATGAAGGCCCAAAAAACACTCTTAACACTTCACTTTCTTCTTCCTTTGTTCTCCTTCTCTTCGCTAGGTATTCCTTGCCTTTCAACGACCTTCTTGGATGCTCCTTGATGAGGTCAAGTTCTTCTCTATATATAGGCTTCTTATGGAGGTCGAATAGCCCTAATGAGGCCTTCACTGCTAAGAGGCCGACTTGTTTCTTGTTGGCCGACTTGGTCTTGGAGGGGGTCTTTTGACTCTAAATAAATTTCTTTTACATGATACAAAGTGCCCAATGGGGTCTTTCATATATGACAATGACTCATTTGACTTCTTGACACTATGAAAACCCCTAGAAGCACTCAATGGGTGCTTGACCTACAAATAAAATGATCTTGAGCATGAAACCCATGCTACAAAAATAATAATAATAATTTTCCTTCCTTTTTACAATATACAAGAATCAAGAGTACATTTCATATTTATGAAGTCCGAACCTAGTTACCTATTTCAACAGTTGAGATGTACGTTTCCTCCATCTTCCAACTGCAACATGGTTGATCCAATTCCTTTGACTGCATAGTTCTTCTTGTCTCCAAGCTCGACTGGATGAGAAGATATTCATTTTGATAGAGTCTTTAGCTGTTCATGTTCGCCTGTCATATGCCTAGAAGCTCCATTGTCAATTACCCATATGTTATCATCTTCAAAAGTACCTGTAAGTGCTGAGAATAATCCTTTGTTCTTTGTAGAGGAGGTCTTGGTTATGTAGTTCTTGATAGATAATAAGAGATCCCCAAATGTTTTGATGCCTTGCTTGAGATGTGTTGTCATCATGGAGAATTGCTTCAATGAGAACTTCTTCAAGGATGTAGTGATCTTCATTATGCCCTTTGTCAACCTTAGCTCTAATACCATGTTGAGAAATTAATAGGGCTACAATTGAAGTGATTTTTCTTAAACTTAATAATTGCTTGTGATATTATTTTACTTTTCTTTCTTATTAGCTTCTTCTTCTCTTATTATTATGTTGTTTTTATCATCAAACAACTACCAAAACATCAAGATCAATAGGACACAAGGACACAAGATGTAGGCTGCTAATCAGGGCCAAAACCTCTCCAAGAGAATAAAACCCACAAAAATCTCTTCTTAAAGATTCTTCAAATGACATAGTCCAAGACCTTTAGACCAAGACCAAGACCCTTCCAAGACCAAGTCAAACCTTCTAGAGGATGAGCTTCTTCTTACCAAGTCAAACCAAGTCAAATCTCTTCCAATTGCAAAACTTCGACCCCCAACTTCAGATTCTGGCCCTCACTACATGTCTGAAATTTTTGACCCCCTGCAAGTAGTTGCAACTTCGCATGTGTGAGTGAATTAGGGCTCCTAAGGCTTCATCTTTCCTTTGCTTGGGTTGCTTCCTCTTCCAAGGCTTGTAGGTAACCAAATCAGCTTCTTCTCTTCCAATTTCAACCCTTCCTTGATGACTTGGAAATTTCGGCCTTGATACTGCAGAAACCCTAGCCTTCCTTTGTGTGTGTGAGAGAGAGCGTAAAAATCAGAAGTTTTGAATCCCTTCCTCCTACTCCTTCGCTGGCCTTTTTCCTTCTTGTTCTAACTTCCTTGATGAATGAGTGATTGATTCTCAAAATGAGGTTGATTGGTCTCTTATATATAGCCTTTCCAGGAGGGTGAATTTCCCTAATTAGACCAACTTCTCCACTACCAAGCCGACTTGGTTTTGGAGGGGTAATTTGACACTTTCGACTCAAAAATAATTCTTTTGACATGTTACAAGATTCCCAATGGAGCCTTTTACATATGACAATGACTCTATTGGCTTCTTCACTCTATGACAAACCCTAGAAGCAGACAGTAAAATAAAATGGCCTTATGCATGAAACCCATGCTATAAAAAATAAAAATAAAATTTTTCTTTTCTTTTTACAATATACAAGAATCAAGAGTACATATGAAGACCGAACCTAGTTACATATTTCAACATTGCATACTCCCCCTGTCCAAGGAAAATCTCCCCTGGTCTCTACCAAGACTCCAACCCCAAGGCATAATGCATCAAGCTAATGTCCATCTCTAATTCAACTTCCAAATCCACTTCGCACACCGCTATGAGCTTGTCTACACCCATGAGAAAAAAAAAAAACATATATGTACAACACCAAAATAAGTAGATCAATCGCAACAACTATGACACAAGTTGGAATCTACTTCACTTTTGGTGAAGCCCATGGTTAGCAAATATTTGTTAATCATGGAATAGCATGCTCTTGGTGCTTTCTTAAGTCTGTACAAGGCTTTCTTAATCCTACCCACATGAATGATGAGACTCCTTCCCATGTACCTCAAAGCCTTCAGATTTCTCTATATACACCTCTTCCTCAATGACCCCATTAAGGAATTGTCTTCACATCCATCTAATGTATCTTACATCCTATGATTGAGACAATAAGCATCACAACTCTAATAGAAATGTACCTAGCAACTTGAGCAAAAGTCTCCTCATTGCCCACTCCCTCTTTTTGGGAGTACCCACTCACCACAAACCTTGACTTGAATTTCTCAATGCTACCATCTGCAACATGCTTGATCTTGAAGAGCCATCTAGAACTCACCACTGCCTTCCCCTCCAATCTTGACACAATGTCCACACACCATTATTCATAATGGAGTTGTAGGTCCTCCACCATGGCATTTCACCATACATGTTGGTTTGCTACCTCCTGAAAACTAGAAGGCTCATAAACAATGATGCTACTCATCAGTGCCATATAAGTTGTAAACTTTTTTGGAGGCTTGCTCTCCCTAAGTGTGCTCCTAGGAGCCTCAACATACCCCTAAGTATCCCTCAATGTCTATATAAACTACTGAAATTTTTACAAGATGTACAGTAGATACAATTTTTTTCCAGATAGTTACTTCCTAATGATTTTCAAACAATATTTTTATGTCACTGATATAATTGAGCAATTACACTTCAGAAAATATCAACAGTAAATGCAGCAGAAACAATAAGATCATAGAAAGACACCCATGCATGATAGAGACAATATTTTTACCTTTGGAAACCCAGTGTTGGAAGAAAACCCAAGGTAATTTTGAGGAAGAAAACTAGCCAAAATAACCAAAAGTCAATGTTGGTCAAACAGTCAACTTTTTGACCCTTCAGTCAATGACTTGTTGTCAATAGTCCGCACATTTGGCCTTACAGTGAACTCACATGTGCAAGTCCATACTGTGGTCAAACAATCAATACTTTGGACAAACGGATTTGGTCAACGCCAAATCAAAACTCGATCAAATTGACATAAAGTCAAGTTGGTCAATGCCCAGTCAACCTAGCCTCCTCTGCACATGCAGTTGTCCAAGAGAGAGAGAGAGAGAGAGAGAGAGAAAACTTACTCTTGCTTGTGTTGAAAACTGTAAATAGGTCCGGTCTTCATAATGACATGTGTAATTGTGATTTTATGTATTTAATGTAAAGAAGAAAAATAAAATTATTATTGTAATGCTTGTCTCATGGGTTTTATGAGCAAGGAATTCTATTTTTAGGTAAGGCTCCCATTGTGAGCCCTTAGGATTGGTCATAAAGTCAAACTGAGTCAATGTCATGTATGAAGGACACTTCTTGGGCATGTTATATACATTAAAGAAGAAAAATAAAATTATTATTGTAATGCTTGTCACATGGGTTTCATGAGCAAGGGAATTTATTTTTAGGTACGGATCCCATTGTGAGCCCCTTAGGATTGGTCATAAAGTCAAATTGAGTCAATAACATGTATGAAGGACCCTTCTTGAGCAGGTTACATATTTGCATAAGTCATTAAAAGAATAAAAAGGCCCTCCAAGACCAAGCTAAAGCATCTCCTTCAAGTCAGCTTCAAAATAGAGTAATGGATCTACACTAAAGGACATGTCGGCTCACCCACAGTTTAGGTCAGCTTATTTGATGGGCAAACCACTATAAATAGGGTAGCTCGACCTCATTTTAGAAACAAAATTTCTGTGAAGGAGAAGTCTGCAATAAAAAGTGCGAGAATCACTAAGAAAGGAGTCTAATAATCAGCAAGGAGGCGGAGGCACATATCGAAGCATTTGGCATTGTTTTTGGGCTAGTATCTTCACACGTGTGACAGGAAAACTAGGGTTTCTGCAGTGGTGTTATAACAGTCCAAGAGGAAGCAATTAAAGGATCTCCAAATCAGCTCTATTGCTAGCCGAGTTCACTTAGAAAAGTCTCCAAATACAACAAAGAAAGGAAACACCTCCAAACTTGTTCCTACTCCTCCAACATGTGAGATTGTAGAAGTACGAATTGCAGATCTGTGGAAAAGAGGCCGAAAATTTCAGGGTAGCAGAGAAGTGCAATGCAAGAAGAAGTTTTGACTAGTGTTGACTTGGTCAAGAAGAAGGCAGAAAAGGAAGGATCTTGTGACTTGGTCTTGGAGAGGCAAATAGGTCAAGGGGTCTAGGTCTAGATCTTGGTATTCATCAATTGAAGTCTCTATTAGAAGAAGAATTCGTTTGGGATTTCCTCTCAAGTGGGAGAGATTTTGGCCCTAGCAGATAGCCTACATTTTGTGTATGCTTTGGTAGTTGTTTGATGAAGAACACTATACTAATTTAACTAAAGAGAAGACCCTAATCTATTGAAGTAAAAATCATTCACAAGCAGTTACAATTAATAGAGAAATCATCTAATCTTGATGCCCTAGATTTCTCAACATGGCATCAGAGCTAAGGTAACAAAGTCACAGAAGGGCATCTTATCAAGAGTCACTCAAGGATTAAATCTTAAGAAAGACATCAAAGCAAATCTAAGAAGATAATCAACAAAGTCAAGATCTACAAGGAAGTGACAAAACCCTAGATCGAAGAAAAGATTTACATCAAAAGAAAGTCTCGGGAACCTCCAATCATCATCAAAAGACCACAAAGACCCTCATCAAGTTAAAGAAATCTACAAATCAAGGGAGCTTGAAGTTCATTCATTCAAGGGAAGCAAAGGATGTTGTCATCATCTTCAAAAGGTTACAAGGCACTCTCGTTAAAGCAAGGATTTCATCTCAAAGGAAAATCCTTACCCTTCAAGAAAATCATCCACGCAGTATCAATACATCATCAAGGAGTCATCATCAATCATCACCAAAAGCAATCTCTCTCTCTATGAAGGATCATTCTTGAAGAAAACTATCTTCATCAAGGAGAAGTTTTCTATTATCTATATCATCATCAAAATCAAGGAAGCAGCAAGTAGAAGAAGCATCTTATCAAGTAAGTATATTTATGTCCACATCTGAATCTGTCAAAATGTCTTTTTGCAAGGAAAGCAACAAATTGGTTGGGGCTTCAAACTATCTTGCATGGAAGAAGAGGACAAATCTAAATCTCATTGAAAATGAGGTCATGGATCATGTCAAAGGATCTATCACCAAACCAGCGAAAGAAGATGCTCAAGCACTTGCAAAGTTTATGAAAGGGGAAGTTAGGGCTCAAAGGATTCTCATAGAATCCATCAAGGATCCCCTCATTCCATATGTATCCAAACTTGACATCTAAAAAGAAATATATGACAAATTGGTAGAGTTGTTTTTTGTAAGCACTGCAAAAGAAGTTATCTCTCTAAGACAAGAACTCTACAAGCTAAGGAATAGCCTCATACTTTATGAGGATATCTGAATAAGGGATCAACTTCAAGACTTAGGAGAAGTAATGTCTGACAAAGAGATGACCACTGTAGTACTAAATGAACTACCAGAGGAGTGGGTTAACTGTACCTCAAGCATTTATGGAAAGAAAGAAGCTACTCCATTCCAGGATCTATGGTCACTATGCAAGATTGAAGAAACCAGGCTGAAGACTAAAACTGATGTGGGAACCAGTGAGAAAAATCAAGCATATGTTGCTATGACAAAGAGGAGGAAAGTTTGGAAAATTTGGTTCTCAGAAAAAAGAGAAGGAACATGGCTAAGGTTTAATGCTATGGATGTCAAGAATATGGGCATTACAAAAGAGATTGTCCTAAGCACAAGAAGGACAATAACAAAAGATGTAGAGAAGAAACCCATATTACCAAAGAAGTAGAGGAAGCTGAAAAGAAGAAGTCCAAGAAAGAGGAAGTAAGAGATCTCTACTATGATTGAGATAGTCTTCCTCACCTAGTTCTTTTCTAGTTACGGTTTTCAAGTTTTTCAATTGTAAGATATGGTTGTCATGAATCACTAAGAAAATGATAGGATGCATCACGGCATCATAAAAGCATTAAAAGCAAGAGCTTGTGACATCATCATAGACAAGCATGTAAGATGTTGAAGTCTATGACAGTCATCCATGGAAGAATATAGCTCTTGGAAACCTCATTAGAAATATAAGTGGTACTTATGGGAAAAAGAAAAAGGTCATCTAGTACAAAGCTCATCATACATCAGTCGAAAGAAAACATCTGCTGGATGAGGATACTCAAGATACTCTATTGGAATCTTCTTTGAAAGGTTCACCAATCAAAAGGAAGCAAGTGTTTCATCAAGAGTTCCAACTTGTGGGAATTCATGGGATGATGGTATGATGACAAGCAGATCAAGGGATTGAAGTTCTTTTAATCAAGGAGGTTGTTGAAGCAAGTCTGGATGACATAAAGGAAAATGAGGTATGTATGCTTGTATTTGATACTATAAAGTCATGTCATATGGTTGCAAGTAACATGGATCAATGCTCTATCTCGAGAGCATGATCAAAAGAAAGGATCTCCTCCCTTTAAAGGATGCAGGAAGGCATGGATCACACATTGAATATGTCCTCATATGAAATATGAGGTGATTGACAAAATTGGGGAGCTATGATTGAAAGTTCCTAGAAGAAATGTGTGAAGAAAGAAAGGACAAGATCATGAAATAAGCAACCATGAAAAAGGACAATCAACATTTGAGGACTAAGAGATTGAATATGATATCTCCATGAAAGATATGAAGACCCCGGTAAAGTCTGGAAAAAGAAATAGACCCTTGACAGTATATATCTTTTGGAGATGTGTCAATGCGTATGCAGGATGCTGATGCAAACTAGAAGATGTCATGATGAAGGACCATCACAAAGGTAATTTTGACTTAATGTTCATTTAATATTTTTATGATATCTGGATGGGTTTATGCAGGACTGCCAAGGGAAGAGTTGTGGATGTCTTCCACAACTGATAACCATGTAGTAGGATGAAATATCCTTAAGGAAACATGGCATGAAGAAGGCAGTATGAGATAAAGGAAGACCAGATATGGATTAATGGATCACTTTCCAATGAAAGGAATGATGACATGACAGACTCGTGGATGAAAGTGATGGATGGTTTATGCCCTACGAAGAAGTCTCGAAAGATGTAGACTCTATGACAAAGAAGAAATTCATGACATCAAAGGAAGGAGTTCTACAAGAAGTTGGTTGTCCCATGATCTCCACCTAAAGAGTTGTTGAAAGCAAGTCCCTGATCAAGAGGGAGCTTGGTCAAGTCCCTGATTAAGAGGGAGCTTGGGTACATTCCTTTATGGAATGGGTTGGTCATCCCTGGTTAAGAGGAAGTGACAGTTATGGTTCTCTACCTCATGTGTCATGCACTAGACCAGGACTAACAGCGATAAGTCATAGTGAAAGCCATGAGGAGAGAGAAAGACACATCATTCTTGTCTTCACTTGGGAAGACAGAATGGAGGATTAGGTAAACATCTGGCATCTAATACTCTTTGAGGATGACTCTTTGAGGATGAGTTAGGGCATCCAAGATAAGAGTAGTCATAAAGGACCAATATTCTTTGAGGACTGGGAATCCAAGATAAGAATAGTCCTGGTGGAACACACTCTGAAACCCGAGTAGGGTATGTTCCGAGAGAGACGTTGATGAGGGTGTCTATACATCACTGGTCTCGCCAGCATTATACTCTGATCTTGTGGAGAGATAGAGTTGTTAGTCAAGGCCTTGCTATGTGACAATGTTGGTTGATATGATGCTATACAGATGGGTTACCAATTTGACCCTTCTTATGAGAATTCTTCAGATTGTGAATGTCCAAGTACCTTGTATGGATTATGAATACCTCCCTAGTTAAGAGGGAGTGTTGAAAAGTGTAACTAGGTTCGGTCTTCATAATGACATGTGTAATTGTGATTTTATGTATTTAACGTAAAGAAGAAAAATAAAATTATTATTGTAAGGCTTGTCTCATGGGTTTCATGAGCAAGGAATTTTAATTTTAGGTAAGGCTCCCATTGTGAGCCCTTAGGATTGGTCATAAAGTCAAATTTAGTCAATGTCATGTATGAAGGACCCTTCTTGGGCAAGTTACATATTTGTATAAGTCATTAAAAGAATAAAAAGGCCCTCCAAGACTAAGCTAAAGCATCTCTTTCAAGTCGGCTTCAAAATAGAGTAATGGATCTACACCAAAGGACATGTCGGCTCACCCACAGTTTAGGTCGGCTTATTTGATGGGCAAACCACTATAAATAGGGCAACTCGACATCATTTCAAAGACATAATTTCGAAGAACTCTGCAATAGAAAGTGCGAGAATCATTAAGAAAGGAGTCTAATAATTAGCGAGGAGGAGGATCATATCGAAGCATTTGGCACTGTTTTTGGGCTAGTATCTTCACACGTTTGACAGAAAAACTAGGGTTTCTGCAGTGGTGTTATAACAGTCCAAGAGGAAGCAATTAAAGGATCTCCAAATCAGCTCTATTGCTAGCCGAGTTCACATAGAACAGTGTCCAAATATAACGAAGAAAGGAAACACCTCCAAACTTGTTCCTACTCCTCCCACGTGTGAGATTGCAAAGTATGAACTGCAGATCTGCGGAAAAGAGGCCGAAAATTTCAGGGTAGCCGAGAAGTGCAGTACAAATTAGTTTTGACTAGTGTTGACTTGGTCAAGAAGAAGGCAGAAAAGGAAGGATCTCGTGACTTGGTCTTAGAGAGGCAAATAGGTCAAGGGTCTAGGTCTTGGTCTTGGTATTCATCAATTGAAGTATCTATAAGAAGAAAAATTCATTTGGGTTTTCCTCTTAAGTGGGAGAGGTTTTGGCCCTAGCTGATAGCCTACATTGTGTCTCTTGTCTCTTTATTGTTTATGCTTTGGTAGTTGTTTGATGAAGAACACTATACTAATCTAACTAAAGAGAAGATCCTCATCTATTTAAGTAAAAAGCATTCACAAGCAGTTATAATTAATAGAGAAATCATCTAATCTTAATGCCCTAGATTTCTCAATAGCTTGGTGGAGAAAATGAGATGTCACATCATCAAGTTATACTTGTCAAATGGAGCAAAATTATCCAAGGGACACAACCTTTTAATGGCTAGCTAACTTGACTTTCCTGAGTCGACTTGATTTCATAAAAAATAAAATGTATATATTTTATCTTGGTCGACTTGATTTAATAAAAAAAAAAATTTATATATTTTATCTAGGTTGACTTGAAGACTTCTTAGCCATGCAAGAATACCTCTCGATGCTGCAAAAACAATTAACATAAACCATTAAGGTCTCTAGACAAAAGTGGAAGGAGCTACCAACTCCTCCTCACCTGAAGGTTGACTTTCTGAACTAAAAGTTGTTAGTGTCCTGTATATACTAGTCTCAACCTTCGGAACCTTCTACTCCTCGTCCTCTGCCACTATAATGGGCTCATGTGACTTCCTGGATGAAAAGTCCTCCTCCAACTTCACATCCCTACTCACCATTGTTTTCCTCTATGTTGAAATAAAAATCCTATAAGCCTTGGAGATCTCATTATACCCCACAAAAAAACCCTTCAGACAAGAGGCCACTAACTTCATCCTCTTCTCTACAAGTACATGTATGTATATTGGACAACCAAAGATGCGAAAATGACTCACCTCTAGCTTCACACCATTGAATGCCTCCTCTGATCTTGTCTCCCAAGACCTTGTGAGGACCCTTGTTCTAGATGTAGACTATCGTATTATATACCTTAACCCAAAGAAACACCGGGAAACCCCGATCATGGATCATGGCCTTTGCAACCCCTATGATAGACCAATTCTTCGTCTTTGCAAACCCATTTTACTATGGGTTGTATGATATTGTTTGCTTCCTCTTAATCTTCCCTTCCTGCAGAAATCCTTCAAGTCATTAAAGGTATACTCACCCCCATTGTTTGACCGAAACACCTTGACCTTCTTTCCTATCTAACTCCCCACCATAGTCTTAAACTTTGCATCCTTGGTCTTCAAGAAATAGATCCATGTCTTATGAAAGTAATCATCAATAACTAAGACATAATACATGCCTCCCTATGCTGACTCTACTGACATAAGTCCATACATATTTGAATGAATCAATTCCAAAATCTCCTTGGGCCTATGCTTGTTGCTTGGGAAGGCAGCCTTGGCATACTTGCCAAGTGTGCACCTTCTACATATGCCCTATTACTCAATGCTAAAATCTAGAAGATCTATGACCATCTCCCTCAAAATTAGCAATGTTGTATAATACAAGTGCCCCTCTTTTGTACCACAACTCACACAAGCTATCATTCCTATGAACTAGAGCTCGAACAAGCTCACCTTGTAACCTATACAGATTACCTTATCTAACCCCAATCACCCGAGTTGTGTCTGAGCTAGATCCTTTTAGCCTGATAGATACTTGTCCTTTCTTGAATTCCACGACAACACCCTTATCCTCCAAGACTGAAAACTAAAAGTAATTTTTTCTTGAGCCCTATAACAAACAACACGCCCTTCTAGTCAAAATAGCTCACTTACTCAAGTTGGAATGAAATAAAACCAACTCTAGCTAATGAATACTTGGCATCATCACCAAGCTCTATGTGTATTGTTGAGCCCTGCTATGTTAGACTTATAAATAACTATCGAGTTGATGTCATATGACGACATGCCCCGTTGTCCACATACCACGCATTCCTTGCAGCTGTGCTTGTAGAAAGGCAAGAAATGAATGAGAAGTCCTCAAACTTTGCAAAAACTTGCTCGTCTAACTTTTTGTTGAGATTGCCACCTACATCTAGTGTTGCTTCCCTTTGCCCTTCTTCTCTAGACACTGTGATGCATAATGTCCATGCTTATGAGATATGAAGCGATTGATTTTACCCAAGTCCTTCTTCTTCTCTAGTTGTTAGGCCAACTCCTCATTCTTTCCTTTACCTTTATTAGAACCTTTTCATTTTCCCTTGTTTGATCGACTAGGGTCGAGTTGTCATCACCTCCCTTCTTGATGACTTTAGATTTTGTTTGAGTTTCCTCATAAATAAAACCATCCCACAGTCTCTCTAAGTTCTGAAGCTTCTCGTAAGCACAAACTCCCTGGATGATTGGTTCCCAAAAACATGGGAAATAATTTAATGTCATGCTCATTAGCTCATCATCCTCCACCTACTCCCCAACTACTGCAAGTTGACCATGGATTTTGTTGAAATATGGTACCTGCAGTTGATATTTAAGTCAAAAAAATCAAAGGAAAACAAATTATTATTTTATTGTTCATGTATGCTTCAAAATTGTCAGGCCAGCCCGACCAGTTGAAGGGGTTTGACACTTGGGAAAAACCCACATGATAAGACACATATAAATCGAAATTTTGACCTCCTCATTTTGGCATCTCATCACTAAATTGGATTTGCTCAAGAAGTTTTATGTTCACGCGTGCGAAGGAGGAAGAAGACATTTTGACCAACTAAATTTGACCTATTCTACTTATGTTTTACCAGCGTTGACTTTGACTATTTTATGGGTTGGTTGATGAAATCTTTGACTAGTTTATTGGAGCGAATATTTTGGCATCTTTGACTGAAGGTTGACATATTTTCTGGCCAGAAATTTTGTGCGTTGACTTTTCTATTTTGACTAGCTTTGACCGCAAGTCAAACTAGGCAATTTGATTGAATTTTTCTATGGAGTAGCAAGGCTGAAATTCGGCCCCTTTGAGCTCAGTTGACTAGAAGCAGCAAAACGCCAAATTTCAGCCTCTTTGACTAGATTTGACTTGTGAGCAAAAATTTGACTCTCTCTCTTTTGACTTGGTTTGACTTGGAATATGGTACGGTCAATGGGATGATAATTTGACTAGAAAAATAGATGTACATTTTGATTGAATTAGACAATTTCTCCTAAGAAAAGATTTGTTGGGTTTTCCCCCATTAAGGGTTTTCCCAGGATAATTTTTTTTGGCTCTTGTGCATCATTGTTTTACTATGATCTCTACTGCTCTACTGCATTTATGGTTGAAATTTTCTGAATTTTAATTGCTTAATGATTTGAAATGTGCTAAAGATATAATTGTATCATTGGAAGTAATTATATGGCAGAAAATTTGTGCTTGTCTAAATTGCACTTAAAAATCAACATGGTTTCAAAGCTTTGGTGAAGGAAAAAGGGCATTGAGATCACTCTTAAAAGATGCCTACTTTTGCAATCTAATTGTTTAACCAAATCTATGACCATGGGTTCCTATACTAAGACAAAAAAACAAGTTGGAAAGTGCTACAAACTTCAGGGCATGGAAGACAAGGATTGCTCTTATTCTTGTAGAAAACGATCTTTTGGATCATGTGAAGGGCAAGGTTACTGAACCACACGATGATGACAGGAAAAAGAGATACAAGAATAATGAAACCACAGCCATGAGGATTATTGTGGAATCCATCATAAGTCATCTAATTCCATATGGTTCAGGTTTGGATTCTTCAAATAAGATGTATGATGCCCTAGTTGGATTGTATAGCATTAATAACATTGCTCAGAAAATGAGTTTGAAGAATGAACATCACAATGTTAAAATGACAAAGGATGATATGTGGCTTCATATTTCATGAGGATCTCTTAATTAAGAGATAAACTTCAAACTATTGATGAATTTATTCCTGCATGGCAATGGGGGGTGATGCTTGCTTCCCTTATCTGCTTCACTCCCTGATTTGGTACTATGACCTTGCATGTCAGTATGGGTACATAAAAACTTTTACAACAATTAATCACCAAAATTGTAAGCCCAAGATCACAAGTCAAAGCATTGTAACAACCACATGAGGTTTTGTAATATGCATCCTAATCCTATGTCTTCTTGTTGAGTTTATATCTTGTTGTCTTTGTCAAACCATGGTTGATCCCTTGCAGTGCACTTTGGGAGCATCTCATCCTGTATAGGATTGGAAAGCCTTACGTGATATTACTTGAGAACTCATGGTTTTATAGGAGACTATTTTTGTAGGGGTGATCACTAGTTTATGGTCCAATCCAATCTGCATGAAGGTGCACATATGTCTACACCACATGGTTATAGTCTATAGAGTATGTAGGTGGCTTTGGCTCTGGTGTAGTATTCCTTATATAGCTCATGCATGGCAGTCTCATTTTTTTACCACTTTCACATTTCCCAAGGTAGTACATGATTCCTAGTGCAAATTGGTCTTGTTGACCACTTTGTGTCAATGCCCCCATAACAATTCATCATGTATGTAACAACCTAGGTAACCATGGTATTTTGATGACAATTTCTACCTTACGAGGTTTTTTGTCTCACTGATTCATCTGTGTCTCTAGACACAAATGATCGGCAGTGTTTTTCCCTCCAACCTCACCCCCAAAGCTAGGGTGGATTTTGTCATCAAGTTATTAAGTAAATCCTAATGTTTTTTTATCGAGTCTTTGTAAAAGTAATTTGGTAATAATCCTAGCTAATTGGCTAGATTATTTTATTACAGATTACTTGGTTTACTAGATCATATTTTGTGTCGCAGAAATGGGTAAATGTTGAGGGTCTATAGCGAACGGGTGTTCCCCCTTCATGTATTAAATTGTAAAATATTCATGTAAAAAATATTTAGTTCATGGTCCCTCATAATTAGACACCATGGCTAAGTATTAGGGGGTTGGAAAAATAATTAATCCCCTCATAAGTCAATTAATTAAATTTTCTAGCAGAATTAAATTAAAATCCTAAGCCAAAAAATTAATTGATTTTGTTCTCCAATGGTGAAATTCACGGGTTTTAAAGAAGTTAATTTTTAGAGGTCCCTGGCCAAGGAAATATTGAGGAAATCAAGAAATTTTGGACCTTGGGTCTTGGTCGTTAAGTCAAAGTCAAATTTTTTATGAAATTAACTCAAAATAATTAAAAATCAAGTAAATGATAAATTCGATTTTTCCTCAAAAATTAAATAATTTCGACGGTGATGATTAAAGATTAATTAAATTTTTATGAACGATTGAGATTAATTTGACAGGGATCAAGCCAACTAGTCATTGGAGATTTTACCTATAAATTAGAGGTCAGTGTCAGTCTGTCTTTTCATCTGATCTTTGAATCGTGTACTAAGCTCTCAAGCTCTCTTGTATACTTTTTCGAAATTAATGCAAAAGTCTTTGGGGTTTCAACGTGCGGTGGTGTTCCTCTTCATGAATTTATGGTAATATTGTTTTAATTCCTGCTTAATGTTATGTGAAAACTATCAATCAATAGCTCTCTTAGAATAATCTGAATACAGGTATCTTATTCAGTTTGTTGGATCTAGGGTAACATTTTTAATTTTGATCGAAGTAGCAGGTATCTCTATTTCTTCAAAATTTCATTGTTGTTCTATTTCTCTACTTGGTTTGATGGTTGATCTAGTGTTTGCAGGAGATCTCTCAGGTTTTCGTTGAGCGTTTGGGGATAGTCCTCGATTGGACCAGCCAACTCTCAGCATATATTTTCTGAAGAGCCTACATCATATAAGCTCCAGGATTTATCTTAAGATTAAAAAAAAATTCTGCAGGGTGTTTTTTGGGCTAGTACCTCTCAAAAATTTCAAAAAATTTTCTAAATATTTGTGGAAAAATTGATAAATCTAGCTAGTAAGAACCCTAGATTATCGGATCTGGGAGCGAAGTTGGACTCATACTCCTCAGATCTGATAAATCTATCATCTTTGTGCATAGATCTGAAAATTTTTTATATAGATTTGGAAAAAAAATTCTAACTTTGGTTTCTGGGGTTTTTCTTATTTTTGTATATCTGGGTTTTGGGTGTTTTTTTCGTTTTTGTAGGTGCGGATCTGACAGAAGATTTTTTATTTGAAGCCAGATCTAGACCTTGGAGGGTAAGATCTGGCCTCAATACTATTTTGCATGGACATTATTCAAAGTTATTCACAGTTCGAGGGTTTCAAAATTTAGATCTAGGGATTTCATGAGTTTTCCTGAGAGGATTTGAAGCAGGAATATATCATTTTAAAAATATAAATTTCTGGAAAGTTTTTTAAGGTTGTTGGGCTACCGTTTGCTGCCCTGAAGTCCTTTAAAATTTTGTTGCCTGCAGTTTTTTTCTTTCCATTTTCTGTTGCGTTTTTCCCCTCTAGAAAAATTCGATTTTTTTTCCTTTCTCCCTCTTCCGTGTGGGTTTCTCTCTGCCTACGTTTTTGTTTTCTTTCCATTTTCTACTGCGTTTTTTCCCTTCTCTGGAAAAATTCAATTTTTTTCCTTTCTCCCTCTTCTGTGTGGGTTTCTCTCTACCTGCGTTTTGGGGTTTCTCCTCATCTCTATGTTTTTCCTCCATCAACTCCCCCTCTGCGCGTCCCTCTCATTCTTCTCTCCCTTCCCTTGTTGCCCGCATTTCCTTCTTCCCTCGATGTCCCTTTTTCTCTCCACGCAGCTCTTGGCAGCCTCTCTGCATCCTCCTTGTTTTGTTGCCTGAGCTCTCCTCTATTCCACTGCCCAGGCTCTTCCGTGCGTAATCCATCCCTCGCCCTCAATACTACATTCTCCCTTGAAGCTCAACCCTCTACGCACAGTCTCATCTCCTTCGTTGTCGTTGCTTCTCCTCTTCAAACCTACAGACAAACAATATGAATTCCACTTTGATCTTCTCTTTTACCTTTCGTTTTAATCTTTGCTTTTGTGTTAGGGTTAGGTTTCTAATAATTCAATTTTTTTTAGGTTTGTTTTTTATGTTTGTTTTAACTTTTGTTTAAAAAAAAAATAAAAAAACAAAAACAAAAACTTTAAATTTTTTATTTTAATTTTTTTTGTGACTTTGACTTCTTTTTCCTTTTTTCCTTCTTTTTTAAGAAATCGAATTTCATTTTTAATTTTGCTTTTCCTTTTTGTTTTGATTTTTTTAATGACATTTTGATTGTTTGAGACAACAAAAAAAAAAAAACGATTTCCATTTTTTTAATGTGGCTTTGATGTTTTAAAGAATTAAATCAAAAGAGAACTTTGTACTTTCACATTAAAATTATAAAATTTTTATGTGGCATTTGGCCCATTAAAAAATTAATTTATTAAGCCTTTTAAGTTTTTACTTTTGTTACATTAAAAAACTTAATTAATCATTCGCCATATTAAAATCATCATTCATGAACCTTAGCACATTAAAATTGTCGAGGGAACAATATAAACTTTTATCTAAAGTTCCTTCTTGGAGTTTTTTTTTGAGTTAAGGGTTTAGGATTTTAAATTTAAAGGGAAAATTTTGTGGTATTAAAAATTTTAATTTCTCTATCGTCAAACATGTTTAAATAATTTTTAAATCATCTCTAAAGATTGACTATAGGAAAGCAAGAATTTTTTCTAGATTGGGGTCACTTAAGAAAAATCATTTTTATTCTGGAATTATTTGAATTGCTTAGCATTTGAATTTCATGGTTCTTCATGGTATTTAAATTTTCGAAATTTAATTGCTAGAGTATTTTGCATGCTAAGGTTTTGAGCATTTTCTTATGCTTGACATCTATTGAGATTGTTTGTCGTTGAATTAGTTCTAAGCGTGATTTAATTACTTGAATTATTTGATGTTTATTGCATGTTAAATATTTTGCGAATATTTCGAGTAATTATTAAAGTACTCTGTCATGGAATTGTGATAAATTGCATATCTTTTGTTTCCTAAACTGAGTATTTTTTGAGCATCTGATATTAAATTGTGAAGAAGCTTTTGTTCTCTTTGAGCTATTATTGTATTAAAAAGATTTGAAGTAAGCTTGTGGTTTAATTGTGATACTGCTAAGAAGTTTATCTTTCAATCTTTGTCTAGTGAAGTGAACATTTCATTTTGGTGATTGAGAGCTTTGATAGATCGCGACATAAGCGCTTCTAATCCTCGAATCTAACTTCATCTCATCTTCTAATCATATCATGCATTTTGCGTTTTAAGTTAGTTCTTCATAATTAAAATTTACTTCTAAGCATCAGCTTGGTCGATAGAGAGATAGGTATCCATCCATCTTTGCTTGAGAACCCTGTTTTCAATAGTACTTAAAATGGTGACCTTGCAGTCGTCAGAGCCACAATTCTCTGCAGTGTCGGAGGCACTAACTGGGTATGTTAGATTTTTAGGAGAGGTATCATTAAGCACACCTTAGTGTGCTTCACCTTATCTTATCTTTGCTAATTACTATAAAATTAGGCTCAATATAAAAGGGATCGAAGGGTTAAAACTTAGATAGGCATTTAATTAAATTATCCAAGATTCTTACATCTCAAATTAGTTTTAGGATCTGCATTCCACATAAGATAATTATTCATCCAAACCGCAGTTGCTAATCAAATATTGGGTCCTAAATTTCCTAGCAAGATTGTTGACTCCATAAGGCACTGGTATCAATCGTTTTAATCTAATCGAATCTTATAAGTCTTGCTAAAATTAAATCAAGTACTTGGTCGCTTCATTGTGTCTCCCGAACTGGTTGGTTCCCAACTAGTTCTCCTTCACTCCATTTCCATAAGGTCTACCCCCCTTAGCTTGCTATAGGGAGACAGCTTAAACGGAGAGATTGGGGATCAAGGTGACAACCCCCATTCTGAGTTGTTGTCGCGGTGCTTAGACATTCTGTGTGACAACAGGTCTCAATAGTCAAAACGTTAACTTGGTCTCAAAATGTTCAATTTAATGAGGAGTCCATGCCACGTTGAATTTTTTCAATCAGAGGTGGCAGTGGCTAGTTACAGCTTGGTCAAACTTGGTCAACAGGTCAAGCAAGTTTCCAAGTGATAGAATAGGGGTAGCGTGGGGTAGAATAATGCATGCATTACATCAAAAGAGGCCTACTCAACAAGAGGAACAAAACCCATGTTTCATATTTTCCAAATCCTCAAGGGCGTTAGAGATAATCCACTTGGGTGTGATGACGTGGCAAGGCAAAATTTCCAAGTAGCATAACAGGGGCAAATTTTGATAGAATTTGGCATAGAATATGTCAAAATTGGTCTAAGGGAAGAGAGGAACAAAACCCAAGTCTTGGTTTCTCTAAATTCCCAAGGGATTTAGAGATCCATCACATGGCATGATGATGTCGCAAACAATGATGATGTCACAACACAAGGCATAATTTGGTCAAACGAAGCAAGACCTAGATGAAATTAGTCTGAGTTACAGCAAACCTAGGTTGCAGAGTTGGTAAATTCATCAAAAAATTAGGGAACTACTAAAAGGTAATGTTCCACCAAGTTTCCAAGATAGGGGGATGCGAGAACGAGGAGGCACATTAGGGGGGGATGTTAAAGCACCCCCCAAATTAGTCTGAGTTACAGCAAACCTAGGTTGCAGAGTTGGTAAATTCAACAAAAAATTAGGGAACTACTAAAAGATAATGTTCCACTAAGTTTCCAAGATAGGGGGATGCGAGAACGAGGAGGCACATAGGGGGGATGTGGAAGCACCCCCCAAATTTGCCTTTTTTAGGCAAATTTTGGGGGACGGGGGGATGTCAAGGTATGTGTGTGTGTATTATAAACGTCATTCAAATTCAATTTTGAAGTACATTGATTCATATATCATAAATGATTCAATGAAATAGAAATAGTAAACATTCTATACACATTGATTTAAGTTCATTATTCATTATTCTATAATCTAAAAATATTAATCAAAATAGTAGATACTAAAGTCTGAAGACTAGAATAGTAAATTGAAATTATTCAAGCTAAAAAATAATAAAAAGCAACGAGTCAAAGAGTCTAAGGTCATTAGTGTCTAGAGTTATAACTCAAAAGTTAAAACTAAAAATGAACAATGAATAATGAACCAACATAATCATAACTAGAGTGATCAAACCAGTCAACCCCAAAACTAGGAATTAGAAAAAAAAAAAAAAACATGGACCAAAAAAATGGTCGACCAAAAAATACATAAATATTCAAATTTCGAAAAAGAAAAATGTAAATATTCATGTGCATCCATATGAATCCAAACCGTTAGACACAAATATGCAAAGTTTCTCATATATATAGTTGGGGTGCATATCAGTGTTGTTAAAATCGCGATATTATCGTATAATCGCGATATTTTCAACAAAAAGATAAAATCGCACTTAGTACTCCAAAAATAATAATAATAAAAATAAAAAATAAAAATTGCGGGAAAAAAATTAATAAATATTTTTTTTTTTTGAGGAGGAGGAGGTGACCCAAGCTACCCCTATCACAAGTAGAAGATGTGGTCTACCTCCTGTAGCTCCTAGTTCTTCAGCTTCTAGAGCACAGCAGACTCCATAGTCTACTGCGGCCTGCCAACTCCACCGACATCTACATCTAGAGGGGCAAAGGAAATCAGTAGTATTAGACTTTAGTTATTTGGTTCATTTCATTGTATATGACATTATGACTCATGATATGAGATACATTATTATATTTTTGTTGATATTTTGAGGTTGAGTTGGGACTCAGGAGTCAGGACTTACTATTCAGGACATGATTCACTGTTATGTGTGATTTTAGCACTAGAAATGATATTAAACATCTTATATATTAGTTCTTTTATCATATTTATGTGTCAATGTATTTATTTTATGTTGTAGATGGTTTAGATATTAAAAAAATTGAAAAAAAATGAATATTTTTGTACCAAACGATTTTTTCCCGATTATTACCGATTTTTTCCCGATTATTACGATTTTTTCCTCGCGCCGATATTATCCCGATAACGATTAGTGCAACATTGGTGCATATAACCAAAATAGCATTGAGTGCAATCCATATTTGTACCAAAAATACATCAACAAAGAGGCTCTAGACGGCCTCTATAATCCGAACAAAAAAAAAAATCATGCTATAATAAATAACTATATATCATCAAAATCATTGGATATATTGGATCCCCACCAACAATATCACCCTCTAAACATCAAAATAAAATAGAAAAAGCTTAACATGTCAAGTCGAAATTTTGTTTGAGCGATAGGTACAATTGTACTAGGGTCATGACCGAGGACTTCAGTAATCAAGCCACCAACATCAACATACATAGAGGGTTATGTGCTCTTGATTAAATGCTAGTTCCATGTCCTCATATACGATATAATCCAACGAAAATGTTGCAGTCCCCCAAATTTGGAAATCCTTAAAACTGTTAAGTCTACTATATTTTGAGTGGGATCTGAATCTAAAATTCTACTTTCTCCATATAAAATATAGTGAGCTCAGAACCACTATGAATCATCCTAAATCAATTAATGGTAATGTTAAAAATTTAAGTAAAAGGATGAAAATGAAAGATAAAGGAGAATGTCATTTTTAAATTAAGAATTTAACATTACCATTAATTACATAGCATTAGTACAGCCCTAGGGTTGAATATCAGGTTTCCTCACTCATAAATTATTGTTTTCAAACAAAACTCAAGGGGGAAGCCAACCTCTTTTGAGGGGGGGTGTCCACAAGCACCCATTTTGGGGAAACGTTTCACCCTATGTCTCCCCAATTTTCCCTAAAAGGAGGACATGGGTAAATGTTTCCCCAGACATCCCACATCCCAAAAGCGTGGGAAATATGGGGAGCGTGAGCCCCATTCTAGGGGACACATACCCATGAAATACTAGAAAAAGGTCGTCAAGTTCGAGTTAGTAAAAGAAAAAGTCAATTCAAACTAGCCATTAGAGGGTCTAACTAGTCATTGGATACTTCATGGGCCAAATAGTTGAATAATGGACCAAGAAAGTAGCTGTTAGAAGACAAATTATTCCTCCAAATGACCAAGTCGAATTTCCTCCAAGGCAAATAAGTGGAACATTGAGCTACTATTATGTACTATTTTTCTTCTTTAACCATATCAGACCATTAGCAAAGGGATTCACAGACCAAATTGGGAAATCTAGCCAAGTCAATCCCTTGGAGGGCAATTAAAAAATTGTAATGAAATATTTTATGAGTAAAATTACTTAGTCAACAACTTGTGCATGATTAGTAAACTAATATTGAGGGAGAGTCCAACTAACTGTTATCTAGTTGTTGCAAATTGTTCTATAAAAAGCTAGCTTGATCTGAATTGGATCCATAGAAGACTGTCAAAGAGCCATGACTGAATTAGGTCGAACAAATCTCTAAAGAAATCCAAAACAGCAAGCAAAAACACCCTGAACCAGTGGCAATGGCAGCCAACGTGGAACAACGAGGACCTCAGTCAAAGCGCGCTAACCGAGGCCCATGGAAACCGTGCGGGAGGCCAAAGTAGCCCCTGGGAGCCTCGGAATGGGAAAAGGAAGAGGTTTTTGATCATTGCTAGGCGAACAGGGCCATAATGGAAAAGCCCGAGCACTCGGTCGTGTGGGGGAACCGGAGGACTGCGGGCGGAAAAAAGAAAAAGCGCTAAACGTACACGGCAGGACCCGTGCTCTAGAAACCGATGGTTTTGATCGGGGCGCTCTTGAATGGTAAGAGGTTTTGGACAGGAGCGAAGCGATTCCATACATTGATCGACGCGTGGCAGGCGAAGGTGAGAGAAAACCGTCGTTGATCGCGTGCTATGGGTCAAGCAAGTCAACCGCGCGAAATGTGCGTATGACGTCGGATCTGGAGGGCCCAGATCGAATGGCTGAGATCGCGCCCGATGGAAAGAAGTGGAATCGATAGGAAATTTAGCTGCATTCTAAAGGGGTTTGGAATCTATTTGACTGCCACGGTGGAGGAAGAACGCATCCACAGCGTAACTGAAGAAACGAACCGACGAAGCATGCTGGCGCCATTTAGAGGAGGACAAGTGGCCACTCCCTCAGCGTTCATGATGACGCCAAACGCAGGGAACTCCAAGCGCAGCTGCAGAAGGTGAATCGGCACAGGCGGAAGAGGAACCGAACAGGCATAGAGATCGAATGGCTAAAGCCATGAACAAAGACAATCGAATTAATTAGAGTTGGAGTTAGAGTTGAGTAGAGTCCAAGCGACCAAAAGAGATAGTGAACAATGAACCCTGAGAGGAGGACTGAACACAGAGAACAATAAAGCAAAGCAAAAGGGACAGAGGGCCGAGCTGACCATAGGCAGCGTCGAGCACCAGAGAGTTTGAAGATTCAAGCCATCCCATAGAGGAATCTGTCTGGACTGAGCATCACGTTTGGCTCTTTCCACTGTAGACCAAAAGGTCACAAAGCTGGTAAGAAGAAGAAGAAGAGTATGTGTACTCCAGTGGCTTGGGAAATCCAAGAACCACCCTGCCAAGCAAAAACCTGCTTCAGGTGAACTCACATTGAGTCCCTGTATTGTAAATTCTCTGCCCAAAGGCACAATAAAACAAGGCCACCACTGAAAGTTGGACCGAAGACGTAGCCCTGGAGAATAGGGTGAACTCCTTATTAAAATTGTTTGTGTCTTTGTGTTGCTTACTGTATTTCTTTGTTGTCTTTCCATTTTATTGTCTATGTATTGGCAATATGATCGATCCGTTGTTTCAATAACATAGAACACACACCAACACATGAGTCTGTAATACCTTAGTTTAATAAATCTTTAATTGATGTCACTCATAGGGTGAATATCAGATCAAGTGGTATCAAAGCTCTAGGCTGTAAGGTTAAACAAGCTTGTGTTGGTTTAGCTGTGAATGCTCACAAGATCAAAGCTCAAGTTAGGAGAAGGAGAGTTGGTGGAAACTAATCCTGAAATTGGGAGAGTCTATTCTCGAAAGACAATGTCAGAAGAAGGTTCTGTAGGGCCAGACCCTCAATTCATAGAGAGTTTCCTAGCTATAAAGTCTATGGTTGAATAAATGTACAGAGACTTTAGAAAGCAAAAGGTGGAAGATGCATCAGGCTCTAAGCAAGAGAAAGAAGAAGATGAGTCTCACTTCCATGACAACTCCAAAGGAAAGGGGAAAGACGAAAAATTTCTCACACCTCCTAATAGCCCTGTGCATAATAAGAAAGCATCTTTGATTAAGTTAGATGTTAAATTTGATTGCCTATATATGATGGAGAGCTAAATGCTGAAAAATTGGACAATTGGATTAGACAAATTGATGTGTATTGCAGGGTACAGAACATAAACTCAGCCAAGAGTAAGATTTCGCTGGCAAGCCTACGCCTAGGAGGCACTGCCTTGGTTTGGTGGGAAGGTAGAACCCAAGCTAATATGAAAAGACATGGTAAGATCATCTCTGTCTAGAGTGACTTTATTTCTGCACTCAAAAAGAAGTTTTATCCATTGGCCTACATGCAACAAGCCATGATGAGTTGGCAAACTCTTCGGCAGTTGAAGGGGCAAAGTGTGCAAGGGTATACTCAAGAGTTCAAAAGGAGAGCATTGATGTTGGGTATCTCACTAGACTCACCAGAGACTCTTTTGAAGTACATTGGTGGTGTACACAGCTACATGAGGCATACCATCCTCATGTTTAATCCCACTAGTATAGATGAGGTATCTGTACAAGCTACTCATCTAGAGGCTAGAGGAAAGAACGGCAACCCAGAAGTTGGGGGACCATCCCAACCCACTGTAAGCAAGAGCAAGGAGAAAAGAAAACAGAAGTGGAAAGCAAGGAAGGCTAACACTGCACAAAAAGCCAAAGCTTCATGCACTCACTGTAAAAAGGAAGGGCATGATGATGAGCATTGTTAGATTCTGCATCCAGAGCTGAGACCTAAAAAGTCCGAGGGCAAGAAGAAAAAGACAGCTGCAGCTATTCAGAGAGATTTGGGGTCAGATTCGGTAGATGAAACAACTATAGCAACCACAGGTATAAGAGGTAAGAATTCTGAAGCATCTACTAGTAATTCTGCTCAATCTGTTATTGATGAAGAAAATGAGAGAAAAAGACATGAGCTTTTCCATATTCGAGTTATTTCCAAAAATCAAAAGATTGTTACTCTGTTTGATAGTGGCTCTCAAGTAAATTTGATTTCTGAAGCAATTGTAAAGAAATTGGGATTAGCAACTACACCTCACAAGAAACCATACCCATTAGGATGGTTGAATGATAAAGCACAACTACAAGTGACTAGACAGTGCAAACTCAAGGTTTCTTTTGGGTCAGCCTTTGTAGATGAGGTTGAGTTAGACATAATTCGTTTGGATATATGTGCAATTGTTTTAAGAAGTCCTTACTTGTATGATAGAAAGGCTATTTTCTATAGAGCTGAGAACAAGTATCTACTGGTTAAAGATGGAATCGAATACTTTGTAAGAGCTCATAAGCTCAAGAATAATTATACTCTCATAAACTCAGGACAGATGAAAAGAATGATTAATTCATGCAAACAATTCTTACTGATGGTTGTAAAGGAAAAGAAACCTGATAAAACCAATGTATTTGAGGGCTGTAATGCTGAACAGCAAGCTGATATAGAAAAGGTTGTTTCAGAGTATGATGTCTTGTTTCAAGAACCTAAAGGTCTGCCACCCAAAAAGGGAATAGTACATGATATTATTTTGCAGCAAGATGTTCCATTGCCTAACATTAGGATGTACAGGTTTTCTGCTTTAGAGAATGCTGAAATCAAGAAGCAGGTGCAGGAGTTGCTCGAGAAGGGCTTCATCAGACCTAACACATCACCATGTGGGTCACCAATCGTTTTGGTGAGAAAGAAAGATGGCTCTTAGAGAATGTGCATTGACTATCAAGCAGTGAATAAGATAACAATCAAGAATCATTATCCCCTTCCTCGCATAGATGATCTTTTAGATCAATTGAAAGAAGTTGTTTATTTCACCAAGCTGGATTTGCACAGTGGATACCATCAGGTCAGAGTTGCAGAGCAAGATGCATGGAAGACTGCTTTCAAAACAAAGCAGGGATTGTATGAATGGTTGGTTATGCATTTTGGCTTAACTAATGCTCCTGCTACTTTCATGGATTAATGAATGATGTACTCAGACCTTTTCTTGGTGATTTTGTTATTGTGTATCTGGGTGACATTCTGATTTTTAGTAAAATGTGAGAAGAACATTTAAAGCATGTTAAGCAGACATTAGATGTTTTGAAAAGAGAAAAACTTTATGTTAAACTCTCAAAATGTGAATTTGGCAAAACATCTCTAAACTACTTGGGTCATGTAGTAGGGGGAGGCGAATTGAAAATAGATCCCTCTAAAGTGGCAGTCATTTTAAACTGGCCTAAACCCAAGTCTGCTACAGAAGTGAGAAGCTTCCTAGGAGCAGCACAATATTGGAGGAAGTTCATTTCTAACTTCTCCTCGATTGCAGCTCCCTTACATGCTTTAACAGAACTGAATAAGGTGTTTCAGTGGGGAGGCAAACATCAGAAAACCTTCGACAGCTTGAAAGAGAAAATAAGTACAGCACCTGTACTAGCACTGCCTGATTTACAAAGACCATTTGAGATCCAAACTGATGCCAGTGACTATGCCATGGGAGCAGTGTTGACACAGCACGGTAAACCCATATGTTATCATTCTGAGACTTTTAATCCTGCAGTAGTTAACTATCGTACATATGATAAAGAATTGTATGCATTAGTCAAAGTGTGAAAAAGTGGAAACATTATTTAATGGGCAAAGAGACAGTAATACATACTGATCATCAACCACTTCAATATCTACACTCCCAAACTAAGTTGCAGCAATCAAGACATTACAAGTGGATGGGTTTTCTACATCAGTTTCACTTAGTCATCAAATATAAAAAGGGCATACATAACAAGGTTGCAGATATGTTATCTAGACCCACTATAAATGCATCTACCATACTTAAGCATAATTCAGTGCTACATGAAACCTACATTGAACAATATGCTCAGGATATGGATTTTAAAGATGTATATGCAACTTTGAGTCAAGGCAAAAGAGTGGAAGAATTGGACTATCATGTAAAGGACCGACTCTTATATCATTGTGGAAAACTCTGCATTCCACAAACTGAGAGGATAAAGATAATTAGGGAAGCACACACTTCTCTGATATCAAGTCACTTTGGGGTAAGTAAAACAATTGCACAACTGCAAAGATTCTGCTATTAGCTGAAAATGAATGAGACAGTTTCTAGATATGTAAGAGGGTGTGCCATGTGTGTTAAAAGCAAGCCCAGCAATAGAAAACTAGGCTTGTACACTCCATTGCCAGTTCCTTCTCACCCTTGGGAAAGTGTTTCCATGGATTTTGTTGGAGGACTGCAGAAATCTAGGAAAGGTCATGATTATCTATATGTTGTTGTGGATAGGTTCAGCAAAATGTGTATTTTGATACCTTGTAGTAAACAGATCATAGCTGAACAGACTGCAAAATTGTTCTTCGAACATGTATGGGTTCATTTTGGATTACCCACTTCCATTGTATCTGATCGAGACACCCGATTTGTGGGGAAGTTTTGGTCTAGTCTGTGGGAACTAATGGACACCAAGTTGAAGAAAAGCACAGCTTTTCATCCACAAACAGATGGCTAGACAGAAGTAGTAAACAGGACAGTGATCTAGTTACTGAGAGGATATTGCAGTAAACATCCTAAGCTTTGGGATGAACATTTGTGTTATGTGCAGCATGCTTACAATAGAGCCAAACACTCTTCTACACAGAGATTTCCTTTTGAGACCTGTTTTGGTTTCACACCAAGGTCTCCTTTGGATTTTGTCTTTGGTAAAGATACCAAGGTTGATAGACACAGTGATGTGGACAAGGCAACTAGGTTCATTGAACGGATCCAGGAGATCCACTAGGCAGTACAGGAACAGCTGGAAAAGAGCCAGGCCAAGTATAAGGCTAAGCATGATGAGCATCGGATGGAGCATAGTTTTCAAGTTGGAGACCAAGTCTGGCTGTCTATCAGCAAAGACTGGATGCAAGGTGAACGTAAAAAGCTAAAGCCTATCAGGTATGGACCTTTTAGGATACTTGAGAAGATTGGTGAAAATTCTTTTCGCCTTGATTTACCAGCTTACATGCACATCTACTCAGTCGTAAATGCAGATTGCCTGAAGTTGTTTGAACCTTCGATGATTGAGGACCATGAAGAGCAAAGTCAATTGCCTTTTATTGATGACCTGCTACCTGAATACCTCAATGAGTTGCAGGAAGACACAGTGTTGGACAGGAAGATGAGGACAACACGCAAGGGAGATGTTGAGTACCTCATAATTGGGCTCAAAGGTTCAAAGCCGAGCAGCGCAAAGTGGATTGAGATTGGATAGGTGAGAAAACAGTATCCTCACTTAGTCGATGCTTGAAAACCAACTTTTGGTGGTCCAAAAGCTTTTTCAGTGGGAAGGTCGTGATCCGAATTGGATCCATAAAAGACTGTCAAAGAACCATGACTAAATCAGGTCAAACAAATCTCTAAAGAAATCCAAAACAGCGATCAAAAACACCCTGAACCAGTGGCAATGACAGCCAACGTGGAACAACGAGGACCTCGATCAAAGCACGCTGACCGAGGCCCATGGAGACCGCGCGGGAGGCCAAAGTAGCCCCTAGGAGCCCTGGAATGGGAAAAGGAAGAGGTTTTTGATCATCACTAGGCGAACAGGGCCATAATGGAAAAGCCCGAGCACTCGGTCACGTGGGGGAACTGGAGGACCGCGGGCGAAAAAAGGGAAAAGCGCTAAACGTACACGGCGGGACCCACGCTCTGGAAACCGGCGATTTTGATCGGGGCGCCCTTGAACAGTAAGAGGTTTTGGACAGGAGTGGAGCGATTCCATACACTGATCGACGCGTGGCACGGGGAGGTGAGAGAAAACTGTCGTTGATCGCGCGTTATCGGTCGAGCAAGTCAACTGCGCGAAACGTATGTATGACGTCGGATCTGGAGGGTCCAAATCAGACAACTGAGATCGCGCCCAATGGAAAAAAGCAGAATCGACAAGAAATTCAGTTGCGTTCTAAAGGGGTTTGGAATCCGTTTGACCGCCACGGAGGAGGAAGAACGCATCCACGGCGTAACTGAAAAAACAAACCGACGAAGCATGCTGAGGCCATTTAGAGGAGGACAAGTGGCCACTCCCTAAGCGTTCATGATGACGCCGAACGCAGGAAACTCCAAGCGCAGCTGCAGAAGGTGAATCGGCACAGGCGGAAGAGGAACCGAACAGGCATAGGGATCGAATGGCTAAAGCCATGAACAGAGATAGTCGAATCAGTTAGAGTTGAGTAGAGTCCAAGCGACCAAGAGAGACAGTGAATAGTGAACCCTGAGAGGAGGACTGAACACAGAGAACAGTAAAGCAAAGTAGAAGAGACAGAGGGCCGAGCTGACCATAGGCAGCGTCGAGCACCAGAGAGCTTGAAGATTCAAGCCATCCCATAGAGGAATTTGTCTGGACTAAGCATCACATTTGGCTCTTTCCACTGTAGACCAAAAGGTCACAGAACTGGTAGGGAGAAGAAGGGTTTGTGTACTCCAATGACTTGGTAAATCCAAGAACCACCCTGCCAAGCAAAAACCTGCTTCAGGTGAACTCACATTGAGTCCCTGTATTGTAAATTCTCTGCCCAAAGGCACAATAAAACAAGGCCACCACTGAAAGCTGGACCGGAGACGTAGCCCTGGAGAATAGGGTGAACTCCTTATTAAAATTGTTTGTGTCTTTGTGTTGCTTACTGTATTTCTCTGTTGTCTTTCCATTTTATTGTCTGTGTATTAGCAATCTGATCGATCCGTTGTTTCAATAACACAGAACACACACCAGCACATGAGTCTGTAATACCTTAGTTTAATAAATCTTTAACTGATGTCACTCATAGGGTGAATATTCGATCATAGCCTCCCCTCATTTTGTTGTTGTTGTCATATGAGATTTGTATCATCAAATAATAAAGAGCTTACTTTTGCAAACCATTGCCTATAATTTATATATACATTATGTGGAGTGGTTTTTATCTTCATTTTTTTCATTGATCTTATGTTATTGGAGTTTAACCTAATAAACTTAATAATCAATAAAACCACACAGAAGTTAACATATCATGCCATTGAGGGGTTCCATAGTCACATGGAACAAGAAAATTAGGGGGCAACCCCACTTGGTCTTTTTGTTTTATAGGTGGATCAAACCAACTAACTAAACCATTCTGAAGGGGAGCTTCAAATTGTGCAGGATTTCATATACATCTTCACACATGATCTAAGACCAGAGATACCACACTGAAGAGAGCGCTCCGAGTTGGGCTTTAACTTTTTTAAGAGTATTACGCTAATAGTGGGGGTAACTTCTCCTTGAGACTAAACCCACTAACTTGATTTATCAAGCTAGATCGACCTAAGAAGGTGTTGATTTCACTCTCCCACAAGGGTGAGGTAAGTTGGGCATAGGTATAAACTCAACAACCAATTTTTCTACAAAAATTCTAAATCTTTTATTTTAAGCATTAGTTTAGGATTTAAGTGTTCATTGGTTTATTCTTTTATTTATGTTGTTAGCAAGCATTGCCTTGGGGAAGTTATATTATTTGCACATTTTATACCTGTATCTAGTTGAATTCTTTTGCAGATCCAAGGATTTATTGGTTGTAGCATACATGATCTGCAACAAAGACAGTGATTTCAGCACTTTTCCAAGTTACACCTCAAAAATCCCACATTTTAACTTTATCTTGCTAAATATTGTCTATCTCACTATTTAGAGTTGAGTTTGTTTCATTTCCAGTCACATTTAAAGTTAAATTCCAAATCTGGAAATTCTTGGGCCATTTTTCCCAAGAGTGTTTTACCAAAATTCCTCCTTCCTCCTCCTATATATGTGTGAGCCTCTCATTCTCCCTTTACACTCACTTGTGCAATGTGAAAGGAGAGTATGAACTTGAGAAAGAGAGAGTTAGAGAGACTAAAGAAGAATTGTGTGTGTGAGAGAGAGAGAGTCTGGAAGAGTACAAGCAAATCTTGGTGAGCCAAAGTGATTAAGTTTATGCATCAACTACTACTATCAGAGATCTTCTTCAGATTTGGGTGGACTTCTTCTTTCTCTCATTGTATTTTGTATCTCTGCTAAACAATTAATTTCTAATAGAAGAAAAATCTAGTTGGGTTTTCCCCTTGTGGGTTTTGCCCTGGTCATTGGGCCTAAATTCTTTGTATCCCTTTGTGTTATAGGTTGTCTTCATTTTTGCGAATGGTTTATATGGTGTATGTTCTACCTACAATTGCTTAACTAATACTGCAGAAGAAAGAAGTTTTGGAATAAGTAATCGTTACAGCATAGAACTTCATAATTTCAACATGGTATGAGAGCTTTGGTGAAGACAAGTCCAAGAAGTCAAGATTTTATCCCTTCCCATTTTCTGCAGAAATATCACTTGCTACCCCAACTCATTTTCTGCTGAAATTTCTCTTGTTTCCCTTCTATTTGTAGCTCATTTTCTACTGAAAAATCAGTTGTCTCTTCTATTTGCAGCGCATTTTCTACCGGCAAATCACTTGTTGCCTCTTCTATTTGTAGCTCATTTTTTGCTGAAAAATCACTAGTTGTCCACTCTATTTAAAACCCATTTTCTGCTGCAATATCAAGTGTTGTCCACTCTATTTGCAAGCCTTATCTGCTGAAATATCTCTTGTTGTTCCTTCTACTCGCTGCTCATTTTCTGTTGAAATATCTCTTCTTTTTTGTTGTTGAAATATCTCATTTACTATTGAAATATCTCTTATTGTCTCTTTCTATTATCTATTGAAACATTGAGCAAATCAAGATGTCTTCCTTTAAGAATGAAGAGAAGTTGGTTGATGCTTCAAACTTCTTCCCTTGGAAGGCTAGATTGGATATTACTCTTGAGGAACATGATGTTCAAGAGTATGTTGAAAGAGAGATAGTAGAACTAGCTGAAAACTCCAATGCTGCTATCAAGGCCAGATACAAGAAAGGAGAAGTCAACGCTAAAAAGATTATCCTTGATTCTCTTGGAGACCACCTCATCACTTATGTCTCCAATTTGAAGAAAGCCAAAGAAATGTATGACAAGTTGATTGGAATGTATCAAGTGAACAACTTGAATCAAATTCTCGCTTTGAAGAATCAACTCAAGGATATTAAGATGAACAGAGGAGAGACCATTCAAACATATTTCATGAGGATATCAAAACTCAAAGATCAGTTGTTGACTTCTGGTGAAGTTGTTTCTGATAAAGATCTGGTGTTAATTATGCTTGGAGGACTTCCTTCTTCTTGGTAAACTTTTATTACAACCATCAGTAATAATGACAAGTTTCCTACATTTGATGAGCACCTGGGAAAGTGTAATCAAGAAGAGGTCAGAATGATTTCCAGAGGAAGAATTCTCAAGCATGAGGAGGGAGAAGAAAGGAAAGAAGAAGAAAGGAACAAGAGGCCATCACTATTCAAAGAAACCTCGTTCCCAACAGTTCCTTTAAATGGAGCAGAGACTTAACAAAAATCCAATGCTACAACTGCCATAAGAATGGCCACTATGCCCATGATTATCCAGAAAATAGAAGAGCGCCAAGACCCAACATCAACAATCATTCCAATGAATCTGATTATAGAAGAAGAAGAGAAGATCCCTCTTCTCGTAAAGAGAGCTTTCGTCCTTCAAGGAACCCAAGGTATCATAACAATGCAGTTGAAACTCAATCAAAATACTTTCTTGTTTCTGCTTTTGCTAGTTCCTCTCCTGTAGATTCCTGTGACAACTGGTTGGTTGATAATGATGCCTCAAGGCACTTTACTAGTTATAAAGAAGTGCTCTCCAATCTAGTTGAAAGGGAGACAGATTTGAAAATCATTCTTGAAGATAATTCTATATATCCTATAAAGGGATCTGGATTTGTTTCTTTCCATCAGGATCAAGGTAAAACTATTTCACTTCAAGAAGCTTTGTACGTACCTGGTTTGAAAAAGAGTCTTGTATCCATATTTGCTTTAGAAGATAAAGGAAAGAAAGTTGTTTTTATAAATGGTAAAGTTCTAACATGGCCGATGAGATCTAGCATGAGAGATGCCTTCACTCTATGATCAAGATGTGAAAGCTTGTACAAAGTCAATGGAAGACCAATTCATGCGCTATTCCATGATAGCAATCATCAAAGTGAACTTTGGCACCTAAGGTTCGCTCATTTTCACTATAAAGCATTACCTCATGTCAGAAAGATGGTTTCTAGAATGTCGGAGATCATATCTGATCATGATGGTGTTTGTCAAGGGTGCACAAGTGGAAAGCAAGTGAAGGGACCATTCCCTTCAAGCAAAAGCAAAACCAATCAATCATTGCATCTTGTACATTCTAATTAACGTGGACCAATGCCCATAACTTCTCTTGGTGGTTACTTGTATTATATAATCTTTGGGGATGATTTTTCTCGCAAGACATGGATTTATTTTCTGAAAAATAAAAGTCAAGCATTTAACATGTTCAAAGATTACAAAGCTCTTGTAGAAAAACAACCTTGAAAGCAAATTAAAATCTTCAGATCTGACAATGGAGGAGAGTTCACTTCCAATGATTTCATTGACTTTTCCAAAGAAGTTGGAATCAGAAAAGAGACAATTGTTCCATATAACCCAGAACAAAATGGTGTGGCCAAGAGAAAGAATAGAACTGTCATGAAAGAAATCAAAGTTATGTTGCATGATAAAACACTACCAAAGTTTCTATGGGGAGACGTTGCTAACACAGCAGTCTATGTACAAAATAGATCTACTCACAATGCCCTAAACAACAAGACTCCTAAAGATGTCTTCGCTGGTGAAAAGCCCGAAGTTGGGCACCTGAGGATCTTTGGTTGTCCTATCTACTTCCATGTGCCAAAAGAAAATAGGAACAAGCTAGAAGCTTCAGGTAAGAAAGGTACGTTTGTTGGTTATTGTGAGAATTCTAAAGGTTACAGAATATACGTACATGGTCAAAGAAATATAGAGTTTAGCAGGGATGTAACATTTGATGAAGATGCAGCTCTTGGAAAGGCAAGAGACACTCCTCTTCCTCCTGCTAATGTTGATAGACAAGATGATGCATTTGAAATACAAGAAGATCCTGAGGTTGAAACTGATCTTGCTAATGAACCCAAGGAGCCCATGGACCCCTTGGATCCTCCTCCATGTGATCAACCTACTAAAAAGAGGCCATTATGGCTTCGTGACACTCTTTAAGATGTTGATAAACATGTTTCCCCCAAAGGAACCTTTAGAGAAAGAAAGAAACCATGTCGGTTCCAGGGATATGTTGTAGCCATGAGCAACATTATTCAAGTTGAACCATGCACTTTTGAAGAAGTTGTGAAAGATCAAGTGTGGAAAGATGCAATTGCTAAAGAATATGAGTCCATTATTCATAATGATATATGGGAAGTAGTTCCAAGACCCCAAGATAAATATGTTGTCTTCTGAATGGTTGTATAAAATTAAACATGGTGCAAATTGCAGTATTGAAAAATATAAAGCTAGATTTGTAGCCAAAGGTTTCTCTCGAGAAGAGGGAATAGACTATGATGAGATCTTTGCACCAATTGCCCATTATAAAACCATCCAATCCATTGTGTCTCTAGTTGAGAGCCAAGGATGTGCTCTTCACCAAATGGATGTGAAGATTGCTTTTTCGCATGGCTACCTGAAGGAAGAAATATTTGTGGGAAAACCACAAGGCTTTGAAGTACATGACTGGAAAACTCATGTGTGTAGACTAAAGAAATCCCTCTATGGTTTAAAGCAAGCTCCAAGAGATTGGTATGCCCGCATTGACAGCTTCTTGATGAAGTTTGCTTTTACTAGAAGTAAAGCATATCCAAATCTTTACTTCTAGACAATCCAAGGTATGCCTTTGATTTTGGTGTTGTATGTTGATGATTTATTTATGACCGATAGTGAACCTCTTATTCTCCAATGTAAGAAGGAGTTAGCTTCCGAATTTGAAATGAAAGATCTTCATTTAATGCACTACTTTATGGGTCTTGAACTATGGCAGAAACGTTGTGAAATTTTCATTTCTCAAGGAAAATATGTTGTCAAACTACTTGAAAGACTTGGTATGACAAAATGTAATCCATGAATACTCCAATGGAGATGAACTTCAAGAAGATGTGTGGGTGAAGTTGCAAGTCCTGATTTGGCAAATCCTTCAAAGTATTGACAACTGATTGGGGCATTGATGTTCTTAGTGAACATTAGACCGGACATATGTTTTGCGGTCAATATTTTGAGCCAATATATGATTAAACCATCTCATGCAAGCTGGATTGTTGCAAATCATGTGCTGAGATACTTGCATGGGACCATCAATCTGGGATTGAAATATACTACCGGTGATATAAGACTACATGGATTCTCAAATGTTGACTCGGTTGGTAACTCTATTGATAGAAAAAGCACTTCTAAGTGTTGCTTCAACTTAGGGTTTGCCATGATATCTTGGATCTGCAGGACGCAAAATTTTATAGCGCCCAGCATGGTTGAAGTTGAGTACATTGCTACTAGCATGGCTAGTTGTGAGGCAGTATGGCTGAGGAAGCTCTTTGGAGAGTTGTTTGAGCATGTTCTGGACACAACAGTAATTTACTGCGACAATAAGAGTGGGATTCGACTTGCAAAAAATCTTGTGTTCCATGACAAGTCCAAGCATATTGAGATCAAATATCACTATATCCGGGATATGGTGCAGAGAGGAGCAGTAAGACTCCATCATATAGCGACTAATGACCAAATCGTCGACATTCTTACCAAGTTTTTGTCGAAAGGAAAGTTCTTGGTTTTCAGAGAGCATCTTGGGTTAATAGATGTGAGCCTTCCTAGAGAGGGTAGTCATAGGTGATGAGCCTTGGATGTGCAAGATCATTGTCATGTGTTGACAAGTGGATCCCCCCAAGCAGTGATGAGCCTTGGATGTGCGAGATCCTTTTCATGTGTTGACAAGTGAATCCCCCAAGAAGAGATGAGACTTGGTTGAGTGAGATCATTTCCATGTGTTGACAAGTGGATCCCCCCAACCAACGATGAGACTTGGTTGTGCGAGATCCTTATCATGCGTTGACCAGTGGATCCCGCCAAGCAGAGATGTGACTTGGTTGTGAGAGATCCTTATCAAGTGAGTTATCCCCCCAAGCAGAGATATGACTTGGTTGTGTGAGATCCTTGACAAGCGGATTATCCCCCAAGCAATGATAAGACTTGGTTGTGCAAGATCCTTGTCATATGTTGGCAAGTGGCAATTCCCCCAAGTGAATATAGGGTGATGGATGAATCTCCCCTGTGATGATTCTTCTTCATTAGATTGTAACATCATTGTTCCAAAGCAGAGATTACAGAGATCCATGTGTCAAAGAGAAATCTTTCCCTAGTTGAGAGGGAGTGTTGAAAATTGGCAGCTAAGAGATGAATTTCCTTGAATGAAAATTCATTTATGACTATTCTAAAGTGACTTTCTAAAAATAGAAAGTCATGTCTATCATTGCCACCATGGCTTTCCAAAATTAGTAAGTCACCTTTGTTTCAAAGGGTAATAATATATATATGATGGAAAATCACTTAACTTATCCTTAATCAATCTCAATTGTTTAATGTTTAATTCAATCACCAATATTATTATTATTATTATCATCATCTATGTTGCATGAGTTTCTGGAATGGGAGAACGTTGCGAATTTGGGTATGGGTATCGGGAACAGCTAGAAGTTTCCCCAAAATTTACAGGAAACAGATGATCAAGAGCGGCAATATTAAGCAAAAGAAAAAAAAGTTATATAATTTAAAATTCTTATATTTTTTTAACCTTTAAATTAACTTTTAATATAATAATAATTATTCTTACATTGTTTATTATTTATTATTTATGTAAAACGAGATTAATTTATTATTTATTTGTTGCTTATTATTTATTACTTGAATTTTATGTAAAAATAGATTAATAAGGTCACTATTGCTTCATTCTCAATTTTAATAGCACAATTATATATTGTTTGGACAGACAAATAGGATTCATTCACATACAATGCCTCAACATATCGTCGTGAAATCTCGTACGGTCCAATATCTTCTTTTCTCAGTACTGAGAACACCTACAGGGGCAATTATCGCGGCACATTTTAAATCAACAACACACATCGTATTTTAATCAGATTTTCAGACCTTCAAATATCCAATCTCTATGCATTTGATCGTCTGGACTAAGGGGAGGGTAGGATTTACCTTACATAAATCAACACTGCACACTGCATTGTTTATTCAGATTTTCAAATACCCAATCTCTACACATCTGATTGCCTAGACCAAGCGGTCAAGTAGTGGCTAGGGTTTACCTAACGATGCCTTCCTGCAGAAGCTAACTTTGTTTTATTTGTACTGAATTGGATGAAGGTACGAGAGACCGGTCGAACCCTAGGAGCTTGTGATCGTGGACTTCTTCGTGAGTACAAAATCGCAAGGGTTTGCATGCACGAAAAGAATACGAATTGAATACATTTAATATAAATATCACCACTCTAATTTTATAGAGGGAATGTGTGGTTGTTGAGAACAACTGAATCATTGCAATGATAATAAAGTGGCAAAATGGGACGGGAGAAAACAAGTGTTCGCAACCTACCAAACTGATTCACGAGTGGGTCTCAACAGATAATTGGTTCCTCTCGATCGCTAGTAAGTAGACCAGTGAACAAAAGAATATATAAATGAGACAGGGAGGGAGCGATTCATAGGTTTGCAAGTACATAGTCTTCAAGATGATGAAGATGCTTACCTCATATTTGATGATGATTTGATGATGTTGAACATGATGGAAAGTGGGAGTTGTGAGAACCTTGATGGCATTTAAGTTCAATAAATGACCTTGTTGCCATGTGAAGGAATAATATTCCTGAAATTTTGGAAGATCTAGATTCTCTGATGAATTGTTGATGCAAAGAGAAGAGCTTGTTTGACTCGAAGACTAAAATAGTTGTTGGACTTATCCCCAAGTCACTTGGATAAAGAAAAGTGTATATCTCCCTAGTTGAGAAGGAAATTGAAGAGAAGTGAATGACTTGATGAAAAGGTCACAAGGACGTTTGAGATCGGAGAATAGTTGAAGCATTACTAATAGATATTCGTGGATGTCAAAGTTTTAAACAAAACATGGATGTTTTGGAAGAAGTGCTAAAGCTGAGTTTGGAGTTGCCGTAGAAGTTAACTTCCAACGAAAATGTGGTTGGATAATATGATGATGACCTAAGCAGCATCAATGTATTTAAGAACCCAGAAGGTTTGAGTTAACTATATATATATATATATATATATATATATATATATATATATATATATATATATATATATCGAAAGTTTATTACTAATTGGGGTTGTGAGGATCTCTCCATAAGAAGGTTGAACATTTCGAAGCATGCTTGGACTAGTGGATATCTGATTTAGTTTATAGGGAGAGATGAAGCATCTTAGGGCGACAAGACGCTTGGGAGGACATCTGGTTGGCCTATGTGTTGATGCCTAGATCCCAAAGTAGGGAGAGAGGTGTTGGTCTTAAGCTCCAACCTTGGATACGCACCTAGATCCCTGGGTTGGTGTTAGAGCTAAACCCTGATGGTACCTAGAGTGGCTAAAGCTTGGAACACACCTTAGTCCCACCTGATTAGATACCTTGGTCAAGTATCTAATTTGTAGCACTACGTGTGTTATGACTCTTCATATCATTTTGAGATCTTCCATGTACGTATGTATATATGTAATTATGAATAACTCCCTAGTGAAGAGGGAGTGTTGAAGAATGTAACTAGTGTCGGTCTTCATTATTGTATTTAAGTCATGATGTAATGTATTTATCAAAAGAAAGAAAAAAAAAAAATTATTGTAAAAATAAATTGACTTATTAAAGCATTGGTTTCATGCTTGGGTCAATGGTCAAATAGGTCAAAGCACCCTTTAAGTGCTCTTGGATTTTTGTTGAGGCAAAGTCATTATGCAAGAGACCCTTCTTGGGTTCATTGTGTCAAAGAAAGAAAATTTCTATGTCAAAATTGTGTCTTATCCTCCTCCATCAAGTCGGTTTTGTCCTCTATCAAGTCGGCCTCTCCTACCATTCATGTCAACCCCAATAGAATAGGCAGAAACAACTATATATAGCAAAGTAAACTCAACCTAGTTGGAGAAGAGACAAATAAGTTCTATATGCGACTTTTAAGTGATGTGAAGTAGCCTAAAGAAGGAAGTTATAATTGCAGGAGAAGACTGTTATGAATAATATATATATATATATATATATATATAGTAAGAATAACATAAATATTTCTAAGACATAAACAACGATTAATTAACTAATAATTAGTAGGAAGAGGCATGTCTCTACAAAACGACTATTTGTGAAAGGGTACTTCCTGACTATATATACAGGGCCCTTTCTACCAATTGTATCATCATTCGTCACACATTTTATATATAATAATATTCTTGTATCTCAATGGAGATCTTTATATTCCAAGTCTTCTGGAGTGTTTAACTTGAAGAACGAACTTTGTTCATTCCATTTGGTATCAAAGTTGTTCGATCCTCTAGTCGCAACCGCTGCACAGAGCCAGTTTGATCCAGGTCTTTAACCATTGAAATTCGTTAACTTCGTTGTCGTTGAAGTGTTTCGCTACAAACTTTTGGAGTTTCTTCGTTGCTGAGTTCGTCAAAGGCCCTTGGCCATTATTAAAAAAAAAAAAAGGTATATATAGTTACAAACAAAACAAAAAAATTTGAAAAAATAAAAACAAAAGTTAAAAAATAAAAAATAAAAAGAAATAAAAAATAAAAAAATAAAAGTAAAATAAAAAAATAATAATAATAATAATAAATTGTAAAAAAAATGATATATGAAAAAGGAAAAATTTAAAAATCAAAATCAAAATATATATTATAAAAAATTTAATAAATAAAACAAACAAACAAAAGAATTTGTTGTCGTCCAACAGCAAGTTGCGGCAAGCAGCCACAATCCCTGATATCTACCCTGTCGTCACTGCTCTGATCGATACCCCGCCCCATACCACTCTCTTTCACATTGTCTTCTTCCCACCTGTAATCTGCAACACTGTCATTTAAACCAGCGAACTGTCATTTCAAATAACTCATCGATTGAATCATGAATGAATGAATGAAATTTTTTAACGTCCACGAGACTAGATATAGTCTATGGGACCACTAGCTTCCCTGTTTTTTGCCTTTTGCAATTCAATCCTCTTATTATTCAAATTAATGATGAGCTGACCCAACCTTCTAACAGTCCCCTCACTGAAAAGACAATGCCAAGGAACCGTTGTTAACATACTGTTGTAACTGTCTCTGATGTCTCTGAAAGCATCACATTCCAAAATGAAATGTTTTTCTGATTCCATTGCCCTAGAAGTGCAAAAAGTACACACCCGCTCTTCCCAAGCTTCTTTAGGCCTTTTCCACCGACCTGTTTCGCATCGTAGTTGATGCGAGTTAGTTCTTAATTGAGCAATAAGAATCTTTGCTCTCCATGGAATGCTAGCTCCAATGTACTCTTTTTGTTGGAGATCACACGTGGGGTTGAATTCTTGAACATAGTACTTCTTCTTTCTACCCAACTCTTTTCCCCATATATGCTTACGAAACTTCTCCATAACATAACTCTTTAAATCCTTGCTATTTGTGGGACATGCATTGAGGAAAATATTCCATTTTTGCATCCATTTTTTGTCTTGTCTCATCCATGATTTCTTTCTTTCACTCATTCCTTCATTGAAAATAACTTTAAGCCATCTACCTTCTCCCATTTTCCCAATTCTTTGAAGATACCTCATGAGACGCACCATAGCAATTGCTTCGATGGAAGTTGCTCCTGTTTCACTCAACATTATCTCATAAGACACCAAACTTTTTATTTTAAACTTGCTCATGATCAAACGTTTTTGGATTTTCTCAATTTGCTTCCATTTTGAGACAGGGATGCTGCTAGCCCACAATTCACACCCATATAATATCACTGGACAAACTAGGAGCCCAAAAAGCACTTTAATTGTTTTCAAATCCCATAACTCTGTCTCTCTACATCTATTTTGAAGAGCATATAATGTTTTCCACCCTCCTAAAATTATCTTATTTCTGCAGTGCTCCCGATTAAGCTTGTTGTTGAAATCAATCCCGGGGTACTTGTATTCATTTACTTCTTCAAGAATGTTTCCTTCAAAGAAGAACGTATGTTGGCTCTGCTTCTTTTTATTTGAAAAAATCATTATTTTGGTCTTGTTGATATTGACTTGCATTATTACTATCGTTCGTACAGCAACAACGTACCAAGCAGGGTATTTTTTATTGTTCTTCTTTGCTGCAGCAAAATTAAATTACAGCACTGTGTTTGTACAGCTGTACCACCCATCCATCTGTCTCACCCTTGTCGTACAGTCACACCTTTTTACCTTTATTTGTTCTATTATATTAATATGAAAAGTAATGAATTTTCATACAATCTAAGGGAAGGAAAAACAAAATCGATATTATTTCAATTGTTATAAGAGTTGCTTAATTTTAATTTAAGTTATAAGAAGTAAATACTACAGCAAGATAAACGGTAGTTAAAGCCAGGATAACACGTGGGATTTGGAAAAATAACTAATAAAGTAATACATATTGAATTGGGGTTATTATAAAGTGAAAAAGAATATTCAAATTTTAAAAAGAAATTGAAAAATTAAAAGACGAAGGGAAACAATAATTTTTCGAGAAAAAGTCAGAAGTCGGGATATGAGGTTTTATTTTGGAGTTAATTAAACATATTTTTAAACCAAGTAAAGTATAGAGGAATTTTAAAAGTTTTTATTATATTAAAAGAAAGAAAGAAAGAAAAAAACAATAGAGGAATTTTAAAAGTTTTTATTATATTAAAAGAAAGAAAGAAAGAAAAAAACAATGAGAGATTTTTACATAAGGTTTATATATTTATTCAATCCAAACCTTTAAGGAGTTTAAAAAAAAAAAATCAACAAATAAATTAAAAGGAAAAATATATTATTGGAAAGTTCCTTATTATAGAGTATTTAAAAATTAAAAATTAAAAAAAAAAAAGAATTTGAAGTTGTGAAAAAACTAAGGAGATACCAATTAGTTTCAAGCACTAATTTGAAGTTATTAAAGGAGAATTTAGAATATTTAAGTAAAGTTATTTTAAGGGTATTTAAAAAAAAAAAAAAAAAAAAACAAAATAATTTAAAGTTGTGAAGAAACTAAGGAGATACCAATTAGTTCCAAGCGCTAATTTGAAGTTATTAAAAGAGAATTTAGAATATTTAAGTAAAGTTATTTTAAGGGTTTATAGAAAAGAAGGGATTACTTTTAAAACCTAAATTCATCCTAAGGAAGCAAAATGGAGCCGAATATGGAAATGAACGCTGAAAGATTTCCAGAAACTAAATATAATTATGCATCATTGTTATTTAGAATTAAAGGATCTATTGCAGGAAAAGATGTTACTATCGCTATCTCGCCAGCTGAAAATAAAAATTATATAAAACCTAAAATCGCAAACCAATTAGTGATTCCCGAGTCAAATATAATTGAAAAATTTGACTGTTTTAACAACAAAATATATGACATAACCAATTTACAATTAAACGTTGGAGATTATACATTCGTATCACAATTCTCAATTCAAACCCTATGGAGCGATCAAGGTGACATTATTTTGGGGTCACCTTGGATGGAAACACTGGGATCCGTCATCTTAAATACGAAAAGAAAAATTTAACATTTTCTTACAGGAAGAAGAAAATAACACTCCAAGATGTTACACTGAAGCAATATTCAGTAACGCCAAAAGATATATCAAATATTTCAAAAGTAATCTTTCAAGAAGGTAAAAAAGTATTACAAAATATGCAAAATGAAATTGACAAGATCACTTTTGACAAAAATGAAGAAGTTCCTCGCCTTAAAGACAATAGTGAAAAATTATTGACACAAATTAAGAAGCTTAAGAAGGACAAGAAGTCATTGGAAAACAAGGTGCAACAGTTTATCGAGAAGGAAGCATCAAATGTAGAAGTCCAAGTGGAAGAGAAAGTAACAGATACTGATCCAGTGAATGTCACAACTCAAGAAGAAGACATATCAGTTAAAGAAAAAACACACTCAGATGTTGAGACGAAGGAAATTCCAAGTGAAGATTTTGTAACCAACTCGACGACATTGGAACCTAAAGTAAAATTAGAATCTACCCATACACATGACAAGGGAAATCAAAGGAACTCTTTATCTACATCTCAATCACAAGAACATACATCTCAATCAATCTACGAATTTGTATCACTTAGAACATAAACAACAAACTTATGTTCCGAAGAACACTGAAGTGCGCACAACTCAGTGCAGTGATAACAGTTCATCACAAGTTTCCAATCACTGCAAGATTCAACAGAAGATTAATTTAAGATGGTCTGATCCCTTCTCAGTGTGACAATTTTGTTTGTCACTTAGAGGATCATATCAACTTGTATCGACAAATATGACTGACCCAAGACGAGACGACATTCGTAGCAGAATAAAAAATCAAGCCCTTTCATCAACAAGCTTTAAGGACAAATCTTTTTGGAGGAGGAAGGCAATGTTATGAATAAATTATATATACAGAGAGAGACATATAGTAAGCATAATATAAATAATAGTAAGACATAAACAACGATTAATTAACTAATAATTAGTAGGAAGAGGCATGTCCCTATAGACATGACTCTTCGTGAAAGGGTACTTCCTGACTATATATACAGGGCCCTCTCTACCAATTGTATCATCATTCTTCATACATTTTATATATAATAATATTCTTGTATCTCAATGGAGATCTTTATATTCCAAGTCTTCTAGAGTATTTAACTTGAAGAACAAACTCTGTTCGTTCCAAAGACCGAAGTTATTGTTAAGGGTCAAAGGTATAGCACTGCAGGACCGAAGCTTCTATTGCAGGAAAGGGCGAACGTACAACACTACAAGGCCGAAGTTACTGTTGCAAGAGAGGGCCGAGGGTACAGTATTAAAGGACCGAATTACAGTTGCAGAAAGAGCTGAGTTTGTTATGAAGCAAGCAAAGTTGCGAGGCTAAGGACATTGACTTGATGGATGGAGGATGATCTTAGTCTAAAGGGTCTTGGATATGTCTCAACTTGATTTGATTTTGTTGAAGAAAATATTTGACTGGGTTTTCCCCTCAAAGTGAAGTTTTGCCCTGGTTGAGTGCCTACATCTTGTGTCCCTTTTCTCGTGTTTGTGATCTTTTTTTTGGCATTTGTCTTGATAATGGAAAGAACACTAATATAATTTAGAAAGACTAAATGATATCACAAGAACTTGTCAAGTTCAGAGAAATCATTTAATGAACCCTAATCTAAATGTTGCCCTAGATTTCTCAACATTTGGTCCAATCGGTCAACTTAACCAACTTCGATTCTAAGTCAAATGAGTTTAAAAATAATGGTTCCAACCTATCCCTCGCATTTCCACTATTTGGTTTTCCAATGGTTGGCTTCTACAAAATTCTGACCTTTCCCTTACAGTTCAGTGTTATTTCAGGTTGCCAACCATGTCAAGAATATAATGTTTGCCTAAATTCTCCATCTATTCTTAGTTATAAGCAATGTTGCATGACTCGTAATCGTATAAGAGTCAGCTGGCTATTGACTCAGCGACCCGTATAAGACTCGGGAACGACTCGTATAAGACTTGGCAAAATTTTCCCTCCATTTTCCCTTTCCCTCCACATGATCTCCAACAACAACAACAACAAAAATCAAATTTTGACGGTCTCCACGGGTCTTATGCGGGTCCTATGTGTGTCATATATGGTTCTTCACGGGTTCAATGTGGGTAGCCAAGTTTTATGTGGGTTTTGGCGGGTACGGGTAGAAAACGCGGGTTCTATGCGAGTGACCCATCTTGCTATAAAACCCGTCAAGACCCACAAGTACTCGCGGATCTTATAAGAGTCGTGCTACACTGGTAATAAGGTGTGTGTCGTGCACATGATTTTGATAATTAAATCATACACATGAGCACAAAGTAACCCCAAGGAAAAGTATTCATATGTATTAAGCCATTTAATTATGTGGCAAACAGTTTCCCCCTGTCCAGCAGCTGTCCACTAAAAATTAATGATAAATTTCACACCATTATTGGTTTCATAAACGCTGTTCAACATATGGAACGATAATCTAAAAATTTCTACATAAAAAGGTTTCAATCTTTGCACTTCCATTCATATAAGACTGCAAATATTCTACAGATAAAATTTGAGAAGTTACATTAAATGATCATGCATACCTTTTCCATAAGTTCAGTGTTTTCAATTACTAGTTTCTCAACTATGGCAGCAGCTGCCTCTTTCTGCATGCGTGAATCCTCTGCAATTCGAGCTGCCTCTGCTACTGGATCCTTTGCAGAACCCCCACCAAGCCATTCCTGCAAGTATCTCAATCACAAAAAGAAATGCCGGTGAAAAATGAGGAGAAGACAGACCCATTTCAGACTTCACTAGGACTGTAGGACAGACTTTAAACAATTATCTTCATCATTTTTCCCCGTACAGATCTCAATCCTTAAAAACAGCCTCTCTAGATGCTGATGATTCACAAATTGCATACTTGGTTATCATCAGGAATGAAGGATAACATTTGAACCCCCATTTAGAACATGGAAAAACATAGAACAGCAGGAAAATGTAAGATCAGTCCTCCATGAAAAAATAAGTGCAACCATCAGCCTATGAACAACAGGGACAGTATAACAGGAAAACAGAAAGATGAGAAAAAATACTTTTGAAACTTCTGGAGTGGCGGCAATGGCAATATCCTGCTCAAGTTGAGAATGAGCTGTAGAATTTTTCTCAAGTTGCTGCATCCTAGTTTGGACTGCAACTCTCTGGGCTGTCAAATTTTGGTTCTCTAATGAAAGAGTTTCCAAAGACAACTTCATCTCTTCAACCTTTCAGGTTATGCAGTATACGATTGCATCAGATTCTTCAGCATAATAAGCATCAATATAAAATACAATATATTTGAGATTTAAACACTAAATTACTGGAAACTTCAAGGTAAAAAATCAAAAGTTTGTCTTGAACAATAAAAAACCAACAGTTTCATCTTGAACAATAATATTAGAAACGCTACTTGTAAAATCATTCTCGACATTAAGTTGAACCGGAAACTATCAGAGCACTTTTCCATAGAATAGCCAACAACTTTGAGGACATAATGATTCAATACTATAACGGGATATGCTATAGCCTATATACAGTACAGCCATCAACAAATGTCTGCTTATTGTCTAATAAGTACAAACAAAAAAGCTCTGCATATCTTTTCAGCTTTCCATCTTGTATCCCATATAGGTGAAATTTAGGAACATCATACAAGTCACTCGGTCACAATTATTACATTATTTTTCACATGCTGCTTCGAAAAAATATCAGCTCTGGTTAAGAGGGGCTCAGCTGGTTGGTAAAGCAGAGTGTTATCATTCCCTAAAAAGTGTTTGAGGAGAAGCTTCGGACTTTCTCAACCAGGCCTTCATTAAAATCATTCCAAGGGAGAGTGCAAGCAATTCCATTAGTAGATGGTGTGCTGTAATATACCCAGTACTCTTTATCCACCATTGACAATATGGAGTACTTCTTAAAACTACCTATTTCCATCAATTGCTTGCTCTGATACCAATGTACTCAACATCCATACTACACACTTAATTCACATGGAATTTAACTTTGATACCAAATTTCCTCACTATCCTACTATTGACTAATTAATGAATGCAGATATAACAATGCAGGCTCATACAAACACAATTAAATCATTCATAGATATAGATGCGGACTTATATATGCAAACAATATTGCATAACCACAAACCAATTCTTAACATAAACAACATTAAATCAACATAAACATAATTGAATCATAACATCTATCTTTCTAGGAATTTAATCACCAGCTAGTCGTAGATGATGGACGATCCACCTAACCATAGACTCTCAGTTACCTTTGAAATTTCGCAAGAGGTCACCCCTGAGCTAAGGCTATGAGTCCACAATGACAAAAACTCCTATGGCTCGCTCTAACTCTTGCACATGGCCCAATTCTCGAAAATTCACTATCTACAAACTCTTACAACTATCCCAATCCACCAAGTGCTCCTTCCCCGTCACTCTGCACAACCCAAGGAATGGGATCCCTTTCTCTGCCACACAATCCCTCAGGCTTACCCACTTCTGTGAATAGCTCCAATGGCTGGCTCTAACTCTTGCACATGGCCCAATTCTCGAAAATTCACTATCTACAAACTCATATAACTATCCCAATCCACCAATGCTCCTTCCCCGTCACTCTACACAACCCAAGGAATGGGATCCCTTTCTCTGCCACACAATCCCTCAGGCTTACCCACTTCTGTGAATAGCTCCAATGGCTCGCTCTAACTCTTACACATGGCCCAATTCTCGAAAATTCACTATCTACAAACTCTTATAACTATCCCAATCCACCAGTGCTCCTTCCCTGTCACTCTACACAACCCAAGGAATGGGATCCCTTTCTCTGCCACACAATCCCTCAGGCTTACCCACTTATGTGAATAGCTCCAACACAGACTGGCCAAGAAATCTTATGGCTGGGGGCTCCAAGGATTCTCAGCTGTAATTTTAGTCTTATCTAATGACAACAATTTCCCACACATAGGGTCATAATTTCCACATGCATTCATTTTCCATAATTTCTATTACAGCATTAATGTTGTAGCTTAGGCTTTGAGACAAGACTTCTATTAGAATGAGCATTCAATCCCTTTTGCATGCCCAAAATTATGGAATATATTGGCATGCCCATAATAACCCATGTGTCTTCATGAGAAGTACACGTTATTCTCTTGAAAATTAATACCAAGGTCTAAGGATTTAGGAAACATAAAGCAATTGATTAATAAAGTTAAGGTAAAGAATTTAGACTCACAATAAAATAATATTATCTTATTTTGGCCCTTTTGAGCCCCATAAGCCCCCTGTTTTATTCTCTCGTGGAATCATAGCCCCCATTCTTTTGTCCTTCTTCATCAGCAGCTTGTGATGTATTTTTAATTTTTTAGTATTTTTAATGTAGCATTTAGATATTACATCATTGTTTGGCTCTCAATGTTTCATCATGTACACATATACATGGCTATTTTGGGGATCAAAATTAGCGGTATTATATTCCCTGCTTCTATATCTTCCACCATCTTTGGTGCACATCACTATTATATACAATAAATTTTACATCAAAATTTCAAAACAAATGTGCATATTCCTCCTTCATCACATCGTCTAACTTCCATGTTGCTTTTTCACAGTGGTAATGGGGCCATTGGACATTTACCTACCTTATGACTATGTCCTGGAACATCTTGACCTTCCTATTGTTGAGAAATCAATGCATAGTTATTAGGGTTTTGATTCCTCTTTTATTGATAATTACTTGTGATTTGAGTTGGCTTCTTTACTTCTTTATTATGTTATATTTCGTCAAGCAATTACGAAATCAAAAATGCATGAAAATCACAACAACAAGAGACACAAGATGTAGGCACTCGGCTAGGGCAAAACCCTTCTCCTAGGGGAAAATCCAATCAAACTCTTCTTCTATAATAGAACCAAGTCAAAGTGAGACAATCCAAGACCTTTTGACCAAGACAAAGACCTCCTCCAATCACCAAGTCAGCCCTCCTTCCAGGTAGACAAACTCTGCCAAAGTCAACAAGAGTCAAGTCCTTCAAAACTGCTTCAATCTGCAACTTCGGCTCCCTGCAACTCAGAATTTCAGACCTGCAGTCACTGCAGAAATTTCGGCCCCTATAACTTGCCCAGAAACCCTAAAAATCTCGCACGTGTGAGAGAGAAGATGCCCAAAAACTTTGATTTTGTTCTTCCTTTGATTTGACCTTCTTTCTCCTTGACTTTGCACTTTTTTTCTCTTCCTTCACTACAAATTGAACTTGTTGATGGATGGATGCCAAATAGGTCGAGTTCTCCTTCTATTTATATTGCTTCCACAGGGTTGAATTGCCCCAAACAGGGTCGACTTCATCAAGGCAAGGCCGACTTGGTGAGGAGGTGAAATATGACTAGTTTTGACTCAAAATATTTTTTCTTTACATGATACAAAAGCCCAAGAAGGGTCTAATAAATATGACAATGACTCTTACGACTCAAGAAAACCCTAGAAGCGTACAATGGAGGCATCTAATAAACAAGTAAAAGGACCATGAAACCCATGCTTTAAACTAATTTTCTTTTTCCTTCTTTTTCAATTTTATAATAAATACATAATGATAAAGTACAATAGCACTTATAAAGACCGATCATAGTTACAATTTCAACACCTATCCAATCTACATGCTAGCTACACCTATAAATCTCTTTCTAATTCTACCTAAATCAAAGTCTAACCAATGACATGGCTAGGATCACACACATACTTTTACAACAGTGTCACCTGAAATATATTAAGCACTCTTATGGCAGTGGGAAATGCAAGCATGTATGAAATTGGTCCTATCTCAGCCAATATTTCAAATGGAGCACAATAATTGGCTACTAGCTTAGTGCATCTTCCCATCCTCAAAAAGTTTTTCCTTGGTCTCACTTTCAAAAACACATGCTCTCCAACATTAAATTACCTTGGTTTCCTACATTTATCTGCATAGCTCTTCTACCTATCCTATGCTGCCTTAAAATTCAGCTTAATCTTTAACTATTTGCTCTTTCATTTCTCTAAGTAACTCTAGTCCCAACTAACCAGGGCCTAGAGTATTGCACTTTCTATCATATAAAGTTTCAAATGGGTTGTTGTTTAGTGAAACTTGATATACATTATTGTAGGCAAATTCAACTAAATGCAAGTTCCCACTTGGATGGCTTGTCCATAACATACATTCTTAGCATGTCTTCAATCACTTGGTTAATTCTCTATGTTTGTCTGTTTGTGGATGATAGACTACGCTAAAAATTCAAAATTGTACCAAAACCTTTGAATAATCCCTTCCAAAAGTTTGAAATATCTTTTGATCTCACTCTAAAACAATTGCCTGAGGTACTCTGATGCAAGAGCATTCGGCTCAGAAATATCATTGTATTTTAGTAGACATAGGGGGTCTTCTGTTTTAAGGAAGTTGGTTTCCTATGCATCAAATTAATGTAATTTTAATGTTAATGAGTGATTTTATGAGAATAGGATCTAATTAAGTATTGAGAGGCATATTGTAAATGTTCTCGAATGAAGGGGAACATGAGAGAATTAGGATAGTTGAGAGTTCATAGGGATTGATAGATTGGAAATTAATTGTAGATCTTAAATTAGGAATTAGTTCATAATTTCTGGGATTGAGAGGATTCTTAGGATTTAGTTGAAATTATTAAGGATCTAAACCAGAATTGGTTCATCGAACCTTTTGTATAAATGTAGGCCTAAAAGGCATAGGAAGAGTTAGTTAGTTAGAGTATGAATTAGAATTCAGAGATTAGATAGAGCTTGATTGTAAGCCTACGAGCAGATAGGGAAACAGAGGCCATTGATATTGGAAATCAGGCCTGAGAGAAGAACCTGTGTAAATACTAGTTTACGAATACAGAAATTCGATTTCAACCCTGTGTAGAGTACATATGTGATTAGATTGTAATTCTTTATAAGCAAAGTGTTTCTGCATAAGATATGTGTGTACAAACGAAATCGCGAAGGACCGAACGCAGAGATTAATGTGTGTTTAACGCAATTCCACCAATAAGCGAACAGAGGAGAGTTTCAATCGAGATTGGGGTCGATTGACTAGCACAACGGAAACTGTCGGATCGTCTAGATCGACAGATAATAACAGCGAACAAGGAATGGTGGAGAAAATATCATAGCCGTCTGATGGAAAGAGATCCACGGTCATCGCGTGGTGAAGATGCACAGACGTTAATCAAAATAGAAAGGCAGTTTTCATAGGCGGGAAGTTGTTTCTCGCGCGGTCTCAAAGTCGTAAGCGGTATTTCAATTCCGAACCCGAGAAAGTTATGAACCGTGACTTAATCCAGTTGAAGTCCAGGTAGATCACAATCGTCCGTTGGGTGATTGATCAGACGCATATCGCGTCGGGAAAAGAACGAGGTTTAATCCAAAAAATGGACGCGATGAGGTTTTATTCAATGGGCTTAAAACCTCGTTGAGTTCCAATAATCGTGACCGTTCGATGGTTGATGGATCGGACGGTAATCGCGCGCGAATAAGTGTGTGGGTTAACACGCCGGGCGGACCCGATGGGTTATTTAAAAGAAGTCTGACTTCTTTGAGTTCCGGCGGGATGGGTGAAAGTTGGAGATCGCACGATAGCTGTTGATCGGAAGGAAGAAATCAATGGTGTAGATTTGAAGCGAAAGGTTGAGTATCGGTAAATGTGCAAAGGCAGAAAGGTAATGTTTAAGTGCGGGTTTATGTAATATTTCTATTATATGAGAAATAATAGAAATAAGCGGAGTAAAGATATTATGGTTTAAGTCGGGTTTAACCAAAGTCTAAAGACTATGGTAAGGTTGATATGCGTGGTTAATAAGAGTTAACCAAAGGATCATGAAGGGTTGAGTTATAAGGGTTAAGAGGAAACACGAATATATTTTTGCTTAAAGAATTAACCTTTAATAAAGTGGGTTTTCATCAGATGTAGTAATTCCGCATAAAGTTTAATTAAGGGGCCTTAAACCTTGAATTGTGAAGGTTTTCACCATGGATCAGGTGATTAATCTCGGGACATGTATATGACATGCGATTTTGTTTGCATAATGTGGGTATTAGCGGCTAAGGCTATATCATTTGGTATCAGAGCTGGTTAAAGCTCTTTTTAATTAAAGCAGAATTGTGCAGAATGCAAGTGTGATTGCAAAAGGAAGAGGAGATCAGGTTATTTGAATCTGATAAGTAGAAGGCATGACATAAGATGAGAGTAAGTGATACTCTTAAGAAGAGATTGCAGAAGCATAAAGAAAGCACAGTGATGTTTGTTTTCTTGAGGAAAATGGAGGTTCACTCAAATGTGAAGAGTGGATGGAGACTACTTGTGAAATCATACAGGTATTGTTTTATTTAACTCTAGTTTGAGTTTTGCAGGTTAAAGACAGAGTAAAGATTGATAGAAGCAGACAGACAAGGAAAGTTGTATGTGTTCTAAAGAACAAAGTGAATGAAAGACTGGAAAAACAAGTGGCAGTGAACCTGAAGAATCCGACTGAAGGTTGGACAGAGAGGACAAGAGTGTTCTCAGAAGGAAGCTGAGCAGAAGCATTTTAAAGTGGCCATAGAAATTTGGCAGCAGCAAGCTTTTGAAATCTTGGAATGATATTTGTTTAAATATCATTGATATGCAGGTAATAGTAATTAGTGAAGCATCTCAGCAAGAAGATCACAGCCTAAAGAGCAGTGATGAAGGAAGCCAGTAAGGGTTTCTGAGAGAGAGTGGCAGAACCTAGTATTTCATTTGTGTTTGAAATACAAGAGGACAGTTGTGTTCTCAAAAGTGCAGATGAGTTGAAGTCTAGAGCATGGAGTGCTCATATGGTTCCAGAGGAGAGAACCAGAAAGATGCCAAAAGACTGAGCTCAGAGGAGAGAAGCTTAGTGAGGTATCATGCAGCAGGGAGGACTTGCTCTTGCAAAGACTTGTGCAGCTCATAGAGATGGAGAAGAAGATGACTACTGATAGTCATAGTAGAGGTTCTGAGGAAGACCACAGCAGAAGAAAAGTGAAGAAGGAGGATGCCAAGGCAAATGGCAAGAGGATGAGTCAAGAGGAGATTGACAAGGAGATTGTTGAGTTAAAAGAACAACTCAATGTATTAAGGATGATACTAGAGGAAAACCAAAGACAAGGTTGGGTCTTGAGGAAAAAGGCAGTGAAATGGCCTAAGTTACAGAGAAGGCTACAGCAGAGGCAAGTGAAGTGGTTGGTGGAAGAACTCAGAGAAGCTGAGTTGGAAATGGAAGTTTCCATTTGTGAAGTAGAACAGGGTGAAGTTTTGGGTGGAGATGAAGACTTGAAGACTGAAACTTCAAGTGAGACCAAAAGGACACATGATTTTAAATCTGATAATTTGTGTATGTTTGCAGGTGAAACATGTGAAAAAGGACAATTTGTTGATATTGTCATAAAGGAGGAAGAAGACAGGCAAAATCTAAATTATGTTCTAAAAGAGGATGAGATAGATAGGTCTCATGTAAATGCCTGTACGCAGTTGGGAAAAAGTTTTACTTTTCAGCATATTGCAAAGACTGAAAGCAGAGGAAGTTTGACTCATGATGATGGCCAAAAGCAAGAAGAAGTAGGGAAGGATATCAAGCAACCAAGTGAAGGACTTGATGAGATTGAAGAGCAGACCATCGAAATATTTATGAGTCATGTAAAGGACTTGGAACAGCAGGAGGACTTGGTGATTGAATCATCAAGTGAGATCATGAGGTCTGGTGGTTTTAAAACTGACAAGTTGTGTGTGAATGCAGGTATTGCAGAAGACAAACCATCCTATGGAACTGTCTTGAGTGAAGCTGAAAGTTGCCAAGCAAAGTATGATGATGACTATCTTTCAAATGAAGATCAAGTTGAGTTATTATAGTAGAAGGAGTTCATAAATTCCTTGCTTAGTAAAGGAAATATCTCCAGTAGAGATGAGACAGTTATATCTTATGATAAAGAATTTGTTATTGGTAAGGGCAAAGAGAAATTGATTTTCTTAGATGGCCAAAGGAAGAGTGATGGACAGACATCTAAAACTATCACAGAGATGGAGGGTCAGAATTTTATTCTGATCGAGAATGAAGAAGTAGTGTCACCAAGAAATTATACTTGTGACAAAGAAGAAGATAGTGAGGATTGTACAGAGCTTTTAGGAGGAATCCCAAGTGAGATGGCAAATTTATGGCATGAGTTAAGTCTTTTGGAGAAAAGGCTAGAAAACCAAAGAGTAAGTGTTCAGGTTGTAAAATCAGAACTGAATGAGAATGAAGAAGTTCACTACAGTGGACAAGAGCAGGAAGACATCATTGAAGCAGATGATGTTGAGAAGAGATCTATTGAGGATCTTATAAGTTGTTTGGAGAATGAGGAGGAAGAGAGACTTGTAGGAAGTCTCATGAGCTCTTTGAAGAGTTCAAATCAACAAATGGATATGATGATAAGTAAGGTTGACAGGCCTAATGTTTTTATTTCTGACATTTTGTGTGTGGTTGCAGATTTAGCAAATGAAGAACAGTTATTGCAAACTATTATACATGTTAAGGAAGATGAGAAGCCTAATAAATGTCTCATGTGTAATGATAAATTAGAAATGATGCTGGTAAAAGGATATCATGTTTCTCATGATTGGTGTAAGCAGGTAGGTTTTGAAGTAGATAAAGATGGAAAATCTTCTACAGGTATCATAGAAATTGAAGAAGATTGTAAGCCCATATATGATGATGAATACTTCTCAGAAGAAGACAATTTTGAACTGGTACAGAAGACGTATATAGATGCACTGCTTAATAGAGGACAAGTTCAGCATGAAGACCAAAGAGATGAAGTTAAACACAGAGATTGTGATATGGATAAAGGAGAATCAGGTGATAGGCAGTCACTTGAAGTTGACATGAAGATGAAGGAAATGTACAAAGACATTTCAAAGAGGCAAGATCAGAATTGCATTCTGATGGAGAATGAGACTATGTTGTCTCATGAGGACAACCAAGGGGGAGCACATGCACATTTGGTTAATGAGGAGACTGGCAGACAGTCAGAAGAATTTGTTGTTGAGGATATGAAGGAGGAAAAGGAAGATTCCATGATAGTACTTAGCCCATGGAACGAAAACATTAAATCATTGGAAAGTGAATTTGTAGACAAGGAGCAGAAAATAGATGTTGCAGAGGGAGATATCTTCAAGGATATTCAGGAAGTTTGGGTGGAAGCAATATCTACAACAGTACTTGGAGCAATCTCAAGAGTAATAGCAGAAGTTGAAGTAGAAAAAGCTGAAGAAAGTAAACAGTAGGACAGAGTACAGCAACAAGTGGCAGAGTAATAAAAGCAAGATTTGTTACCAGCTCAAGGATGTGTTGGAGATGGAGATTGAAGAATTATGGCAGTTGATGATGAAACAATCTAGGTTGAGGAAAATGATAGTAGGAGGAGTGATCAATCAGAATTTGAAACTAATTGAAGAGAGGAAGATGAACCAGAAGACAACAGATATACAGCAGTAGCAAAGGTGCAAGGCATTTGGGCAGTTACAAACTAAAGTTTGGGACCCTGGAGGTTTTTTTATTAACACATGAGAACACATGATCAGGAGATCATGAATGTTTTCAACCTTGGGAGTCTGATGCAGGAGCATTCAACTCAGAAATATCATTGTATTTTAGTAGACATAGGGGGTCTTGTGTTTTAAGGAAGTTGGTTTCCTATGCATCAAATTAATGTAATTTTAATGTTTTTGAGTGATTTTATGAGAATAGGATCTAATTAAGTATTGAGAGGCATATTGTAAATGTTCTCGAATGAAGGGGAACATGAGAGAATTAGGATAGTTGAGAGTTCATAGGGATTGATAGATTGGAAATTAATTGTAGATCTTAAATTAGGAATTAGTTCATAATTTCTGGGATTGAGAGGATTCTTAGGATTTAGTTGAAATTATTAAGGATCTGAACCAGAATTGGTTCATAGAACCTTTTGTATAAATGTAGGCCTAAAAGGCATAGGAAGAGTTAGTTAGTTAGAGTGTGAATTAGAATTCAGAGATTAGATAGAGCTTGATTGTAAGCCTATGGGCAGATAGGGAAACAGAGGCCATTGATATTGGAAATCAGGCCTGAGAGAAGAACCTGTGTAAATACTTGTTTACGAATACAGAAATTCGATTTCAACCCTATGTAGAGTACATATGTGACTAGATTGTAATTCTTTATAAATGAAGTGTTGTTGCATAAGATATGTGTGTGCAAATGAAATCGAGAAGGACAGAGCGCAGAGATAAATGTGTGTTTAACGCAATTCCACCAATAAGCGAACGGAGGAGAGTTTCAATCAAGATTGGGGTCGATTGACTAGCACAACGAAAACCGTCGGATCGTCTAGATCGATGGATAATAACGGCGAACGAGGAATGGTGGAGAAAATATCGTAGCCGTCCAATGGAAAGAGATCCACGGTCATCGCGTGGTGAAGATGCATGGGCGTTAATCAGAATGGAAAGGTGGTTTTCGTAGGCGGGAAGTTGTTTCTCGCGCGGTCTCAAAGCCATAAGCGGTATTTCAATTCCAGACCCAAGAAAGTTATGAATCGTGACTTAATCCAGTTGAAGTCCGGGTAGATCACAGCCGTCTGTTGGGTGATTGATCAGACGCATATCGCGTCAGGAAAAGAACGAGGTTTAATCCAGAAAACGGACACGATGAGGTTTTATTCAACAGGCTTAAAACCTCGTTGAGTTCCGATAATCGTGACCGTTCGATGGTTGATGGATCGGACGGTAATCGCGCGCGAATAAGTGCGTGGGTTAACACGCCGGGCGGACCCAATGGGTTATTTAAAATAAGTCTGACTTCTTTGAGTTCCGGCAGGATGGGTGAAAGTTGGAGATCGCGCGATAGCCATTGATCGAAAGGAAGAAATCAACAATGTAGATTTGAAGCGAAAGGTTGAGTATCGGTAAATGTGCAAAGGCAGAAAGGTAATGTTTAAGTGCGAGTTTATGTAATATTTCTATTATACGGGAAATAATAGAAATAAGCAGAGTAAAGATATTATGGTTTAAGTCGGGTTTAACCAAAGTCTGAAGACTATGGTAAGGTTGATATGCGCAGTTAATAAGAGTTAACCAAAGGATCATGAAGGGTTGAGTTATAAGGGTTAAGAGGAAACGCGAATATATTTCTGCTTAAAGAATTAACCTTTAATAAAGTGGGTTTTCATCAGATGTAGTAATTCCGCATAAAGTTTAATTAAGGGGCCTTAAACCTTGAATTGTGAAGGTTTTCACCATGGATCAGGTGATTAATCTCGAGACATGTATATGACATGCGATTTTGTTTGCATAATGTGGGTATTAGCGACTAAGGCTGTATCATACTCCATGCAACCTGTCAGTGTCCATTAGTTCCAGTGATCAAATGTACTCTTTCCATGTGATTGATAGGGTCATTAGGTCAAATTGTTATATTTTCAAATAAAATTTGATACCTCTTGGTTGTCAAATGGTCATTGGTTTCTATCTAGGTCATTGCTACTCCCTCCACTTGCTCAAGCTCATCATCACTCATCATGGTCATGTCATCATTTAGGTGTCCTAGGTCATCAAAAGAGTTAATGTATCATCATATAGGTCATGGTCTAGGATTCACCTTTGATTGTCATCATTATATCAGTCATCAAAAGCAAAAAGAGAGTCATGTTCATCATTTGGGTCACCATCATGGGAGTTAGCAACTTAGGGACAAAAAGAATCAAGGTACCATTTCCTTGTGAAGAAATTATGCTGCAGTACAATCACCTCATCATGTCATTTCTCAAAAGTACATGTGATGTCACACCACCACCAAAGCAAAAAATCGAGTTTCAAGCTATTAAAAGACCATCCAAGCATTCAACAACTTCATTTCATCCTCCAAGAGCTCTTCTCCACCATTGTGCCTCATCTCAGCCATCAGAGCATCGATCTTCATCATCAAAACACCTTGCCCATCAGCTCGTTGCGTTTCTACTACCTGCACGTTGCGCTTCTGGACATTCGCTACGTTTTTTAGTTTGAAGGTCAAAGCAAGCAAGCAACAGGTTATTTCTCATTCAAGAAGTTTTCAACACTCCTAAACAAGTAAGTGAAGCATTCATCAGCCCTCTCATGCAGTGATTTCCTTCAAAAATGATGAAATCCCTCTCTTAGGGTTTTATGCTGCGTTTTTAAGATTTCATGGTTTTTGCTTTCTTCCAAGGAGAAAATCCCTATGTTTTCTGCCTAAACACCCTTGTATACACTTGATAGACCCTCCCCAACCATTTCCCATACCTGTTTTCCCCATCTCACCACTTTTCCCCAAAAACCCAAACCCACGTTGTGTTTCTGTTGCATTTCTGGGTTTTCCCTGTGTTTTCCACTTTTTCCCCTCTTTCCCTCACCCATTCTAAGAAATTTCACTACCCATGTGTCCCTAACATCTACCCCTACCTCCTAATTTTTTCCTAGAATTCTCCCCTAATCCATATCCCCTCCATTTCCCTCCATAAACTAGATGCTCTTTTTCCCTTGTTTTGCAGCTCTAGACCCCTACCCTTTCTCCTCTCAAACTAAGATTTTCAATCAAGCAAAACCGATAGCATGGCCAGTGAAAAGAAGAAATACAACAAATGGGGACAAGTCTCAAGTTATGAGCCAACTCATATGCAAGAGATCAATGCTTGAGAGTTCATAAAGAGGTCATTTAAACAAGCAAGTTGCCTAGGGTTTTGTGAGGAAGTACAGGAGGTGGGCTACCATTGTGAGTTGACTAGTCTATTTGTTACCAATTTCAAGAAGAACAAGACCACTATAGCAGGGATGGACTTCCAAGTCTCAGCTTAGGTTATAGCTTCAGCCACTAGTATCCCCAATCAAGGAGAAATTTGGTTTAAGGGGATGGATTTGGACATTGAAAACTACAAAGTGTTCCTGAAACCACAGTATAAGGAAACCCCATCTCATATCTTTCCTGCAGCCAGTTATTGGATAAGTATACTCCTTTGATGAAGATGATTATGAAATATTTCACTTGTGAAGGTAGCTTCAGCAGGTTGTATCAGTGTCATATCAAGTTGTTGATGTACTTCACATCCATTAAACCACTAAACCTAGCAAATTACTTGTTTAGAACCCTGGTTAAGATGACTGAAAAGGTGCAGACTAAAGGGAAAGATAATTGAGCAAGCTTATTCCATCATGCTTTGATCAAAGTCATTGTGCTCCACCAGCGCACACAGGTCAATATGTCATGGGAAGCATTCTTGGAGGTAGTTGACCTCTTGCCTGTCTCTCATCAGTCCAAAAGTCTCAATACTCCTACATCATCTGGGCCACAAAGACCTGAGCCATCTAGCATATCATCAGTGACAAAAACAAAGCCTAGGGCAGAGGTCTCACAAACATACAAGGAGGGTGAGAGGCTGGTTTTTGCCCCTGAGATAGAAAGAGACATGCCTACTCCTAGACCTATGACTAGGGCTCAAGCAAAAAGAGTGCCTAAGGAGGTTATCATTGAAGAAGTTCAAGTTGAAGCCATGAGAGAGAAATTACCTAGGGATAGAGGAGATTCACCATTGCAGCATCATGGAGAGGTACCCCCTGAAGTAGATATGACTGATCATGGAAATAAGGCAACAGAAGACATCATTAAAGAGCAGCAAGCACAGATCAAAGAGTTACAGGATGACCTTTCTAAAGCCAATTTCATGGTGGCTCTCTTGAAACAAGAAAATAGGCAACTGAAGCTAAGCCTAATGCAGCAAGGTAAATCACATGAAGAACCTCCATCATCCAGCAAGGCAACTAAGGACAAAGGTAAGGCAGTCATGGATGTAGAACAACAAGATGAAGGCACACAGGTACAGCTAAGGAGACCTACAACCAGAGCCATGGCTAAGAAGGGGAAAAAAGCAGAAAATCCCTCTCCTCAAACCCTAAAAACCTTTGATGACTCCATAGCAGCTGAAATTGAAGAGAACAAGGAGTATTGGTTTGAGAGAGTGAATATGCACCTAGAGAAGCTTGTGAGGAAGGCAAACAAAAACACTGCCCTGCAAAGGCATATGGCAAGGCACTATTACATAAGAAACATGGTGTGTAAGATTAGGGTTAAGAACATGAAGAAGAAACTTAAGAAGACCCTAAAGAAGCTTAAGAAGAGGGATAATCTTGATCTCTTGGCTGATGCCTCCTTAGTTGTTTGAAGCCATGTCAGAAAATGGGAAAGGAGACAAATTTTGGTAAAGTTTTGAAAATTTTCGAGTTTTTGTATGCACTAGCAAAAGGCATCCTACAGAAATGCAGTGTGCCCACGCTATGCTTTTTCCCAAGACCTCCAAATGACAAATGGAAAACATGTACAAGTGTCTTGACTCTTATGGTTAGTACATCTCAGAAATCTACTTTTGGTATCTTATCAGCTCATGGATTTGCAGGAAAAGGTCAAAAACCACTAAAATTTCACCTTTCTGCCACTATTTTTGGTCACACGCTGCGCTTCTGGAGTAGTTGTGGCAAATTGAGTTTTAAGTGGTCTTGGAGAAGTATTTTTGCTGATTTCAAGCTTCAGTGATATAGAGGACATCCCCAGCTATCATGACCAGTCTTCAGTTCAGTTTAAAGATGCACCAAAGTCATTCAATCAGCCTTCAAACTTTCGCTGTGTTTATGTGCCTACACGTTGTGCTTCTGTGGAGGAAGCTTGTTTCTCAGCTTTCATGGTCGATGTAATTAGTTTCTAAATGGTTTCCCCTGATGTAATTGAATGTTATAATGATGGTTAGAGTGGATATTTTGTAATTAAATGCTTTCAAGTCAAACTCAAATCAGTTAATGTAAAAGAGGCAAGTGGTTTCTAACTACTTATGATGAGGCAAGGATTAGGTAGGAGTAGGAAATCAGTTCCTAGGAAGGACGATTCGACCCCTGAGAGGGGGAATGTTGTTTTACATCTATATGTAGTTAGAATGAACTGGTAGACAGGGTTGGATTCTTGAAGCTCATCTCTTGGACTAGTGTACTAGACATTTTTGCAGAAGTATATGCAGTTGCAGCTATTTTCATGGGATTCTTGTGATGTGGTTTATGGCACTGTGTTTCTTCAGTTTTCTTTATGCATTTGATGATTAAGTATTTCTAGCGTCCATCTATATTCTTCTGGTGATTATCTCTTAAGTTTTAAAGCAGATTTCATGATCAATATGCTTTGTTTTGTTTGAGGTTTTCACATAAGTGTTTCTTCTTCTAAGCAAATGAATTCATAGTTATATGCTCATTTTGCTTCTTCTTTTCCCCTCAATTTAATTTCTGCCATTGATTGTATCTACCTCGCCCCATCTTATGTCTGCAACTGATCATTTGGGATACTTGACCTAGTTCTCAGACCTAGTGCTTTTGTCCAACAAACCCTAAATCAAACCCTTCTGTGCTAAATACCTAGCCTAAAATCCACATATTCTCTAGTCACTTCCATTGGCAATGAGCTTGATATAGAGAGAGCCCTCTCTGATTTGGCAGGGCTAGCTGCCAAGTCCAAAGTTGGTCTGAGGTTACCTCCTTGGCTTCCTTTCTCAGCCTTGGGACACTGAGGAGTGCTAACACAACCTAGCAATATCCTTCATATAAATTTCTGCACTATTAGCTGCTGTACAATTCAATTTGACCAGAATAAAGTGAGCAGCTTTTGTTAATTTGTGCACCACTACCATTATTGAATCATGTTGTCTTGTTGTCTTCGGCAACTTAGTAATAAAATCAATAGTTACCACTTCCCATTTCTACTCTAGAATTGGAAATGGCTGTAGCAAACCTGCTAGATCTCTAAATTCAGCCTTTACTCCTTGGAATTCCATACACTTTGTTGAATAATCAGCAGCTTCCTTTTTCATTCATGGTTATAAGTATTGGCTTCTCGCTGTTCCAATTGTCTTTTAGCAACCACGATGTCTAACATATGGACGTTATGCATTTCTTTTAGCATCAACTTCCTTAATTCACAAGGAATAGGAACATACATTCTATTTTTATATATAAGAATCCAATATTCTTCCAACTTGTACCTTTTATATTTTTGTTGTAACACTTCCTATTGTAATCCTTCATTTACCTATAGGTAATGTTCATCTGAAATAAAAGCTTCCAAAATTCTGTTTCTCAAATCTAGTTTGCACATTTTAATGGTTGTAACATGCATTGCATGTATTATTCTGCTGAGTGCATCAGCAACCTTGTTCTCTTTTCCTATGATATTTTTAATATCATAGTCATATTAACTAAGAAATTCCGACCACCCAATTTGCCTGGTATATAATGTTTGTTGTTCAAATAAACATTTCAGACCATTGTGGTCTATCCTCAACTCAAACTTCATCCCTATTAAGTCTCCACATTTTACTGCATGAACTATGGCAGCAAGCTCTAAGTCATATGTAGGATAATTCTTTTCATGCTCTTTGACCTTTCAGGATTCATAACAAGTCACACAACTACACTGGGTAGAAACTCCACCAAGTCTCTTTTTGCAAGCCTGCCCCAAAATATTCATTTGGATCGGAAATCTTGAGAATGTAAGCACTAGTAAGCAATTCTTTTACTAGCTAGAAACTTTCTTCACAGCTTACTTCCCATTGACATTTAATCCCCTTATAAAAATGTAATGAGATGTGCAAACTTCGAGAATCCTTGTATAAATTTTTTGTAGAATCCAACAAGCCGCATGAATGACGTTACATCTGTCATGTTCTTAGGTGTTGACCATTCTATAATAGCTTCAATTTTCCCTGAATCCATTACAATTCCTTCCTTAGAAAATATATGTCCCAGGGAATGTATTTGCCTCTAATAAAAAGAACATTTACTTAACTTAGCATACAACCATTGCTCTCTTAGCACTTGTAGTACCAATCTCAAGTGTTGTTCATGCTCTTCCTCTGACTTGGAATAAATAAAAATCTCATCGAGGAATACAACAACAAACTTATCCAAGTAATTTCTAAATATTCCATTCTTTAAGGGCATGAAAGTAGCTCGTGCATTTGTCAATCCAAATCTGCCACTACAAATTCATGTTGTCCATTTCCAAAAGTTGTTTTGTTGATGTATTCCTCCTTTATCCATGGCAACTGGTAGCCTAATCTCAAATCTGTATTTGAGAGGATTGTTGCTTCTCTCAGCTGATCAAAGAGGTCATTGATTCTAGGTGGAGGATATTTGTTTCGCAAAATGACCTTGTTCAACTATCTAAAATCAATACACAGCCTCAAAGTTCCATCTTTCTTCTTTACAAAGAGTACTAGAGCTCTCCAAGGTGAGATACTTGGGCGTATATAATCCTTCTGTAGCAATTCTGTTAACTGCATTTGCAGCTCCTTCAATTCTACTGTATTCATTTTATATGGAATCTTAGATATTGGTTCAGCTCCAAGCATTAAACCAATCTATATCACTTTTTTGGTTGTAAACCTGGTATTTCCTCAAACACATTTGCAAACTGCCATATTGGAAAGTCCATGGGCTTTTGCATTTGGTGGTTTCTTCCACATCAACTACATACATTTGGCATCCCTTCCAAAAACATCCATCTAGTTGTAAGGATGTAATCTCCCTTACAGATATGTCTTAAAATTCCTTTCACTATACTGATTTCCTTCTTCATCGAGACAAGTAAAACTCTTTTTTCGGCAATCTAGAATAGCATGATGCACATCTAACCAATCCATTCCAATGAGGACATCATATGAGCCAAGTGGTATTATATTCAAGTTTCCAAAAATGCTAACACCATTCATATCTAATGATAGGCTTTGAAAATCTCAATAATTTCACTTTTGTTCCCAATAGTTGGTTGAACCAACCATGATTTCTCATGTTTACTTCACTACAATTGAAATCTTCCAACCAAAATAGGGGCAATGTAACTATGACTTGCTCCTAAATCAATTAAGATGGCAATAGCTTCATTTACAATATTATCTTCAACCTCAATCATGTTTGATAAATGGTCTCCCTGTCAATTTTCCATGGATGCATATATTCTTAGGATATGTCAACCCACATCTTCCACTATAGTTTCCTCTTGTATGTTGTGCACAGCCCTCAATCTATCTCCCTTATGAGTACCATCTCTATATACATGGTCTCCTTCACATTCCCAACAATGTTTTCTTTCGAGTAGTGGCTACAGGAGGTCTACTTAGTAGCCTATTTGATTCCCATAGGTTATAGTCGGAAGAAGAGGATCAATTAGTTTAATTATTTAATGTCATTTCTAAAGTGATGTTGACTAATTAAAAATGAGTGTTATTTTATGACCCATGGTATTTTTTGATGACATGTGGTATTCCAATGGAAAAAATTTATAAAAAGGAAATTAGAGCTTGCTAAAGGTATGATCTGATTATTTTGTGAAATTGAATTTGAGAGTTCTTGTAGCTTAATGTGTAGAGGTGAAACCATCACGAGTAATCATTTTCGGTGGTGAGACTATCCACCCTAGTTGATCCAAAGGAAGAACCACTCAAGTTCTTCATAGGGATTGAACGTGAAGAAGACAATGGATTTGTTGGAGATCGTGGAGCTTGAAGATAGAGACAATTTATCTAATACGGGTCATATTCATCTATGGAGGCTGAATTAATTATGGATAGTTGAATATTGTGTAGGTCAAAATTCTTTCGAGGAGGCCAAAATCATCTGAAGGTAGTTCCTTTGGCAGAGCCTGAATTACTTAAGGAAGTCCATTTTTATTTTGGAGCCCGAATTAAATTAAGGAGGACGAGTTTTTAGCTAGTGACCAAATTGTATCTGGAGGGACAAATTAATTTTGATAGCATTTCTAGTCCTTGATTGACCGTAGAATTATTCCTTGTTGGTCGAGTTCATCCAAAAGAAGTTGGATTATTTCTTTGGAGAGCTAAATTACTTGGGGGGCAATGTGGGACTTCGTGCAAGTTATTACTCAGTTCATGGCAAACATTGTAATGTCCCTTTCTAAAATAAAGCAAACCAACTTGCAAAACTTTTAAAATCTTCTTTGGAGCAATTTGTCAAACAGTTTACATGACAACCTTTCTACAAACACTTAGGATGCAAGGTAAATAACAACGTACAGAAAGGATATTTATTTAAACCATTTAGCAGGCAACTTGAGCATAAACCGTTATACAACAAGGAACTCAAAGAATTCCACGGAACAAAAATTGAACCCAACCAATTTTATTAATGAATTTTGAAGTTTACATGCCAATCTTTAATTTATGGAACCTGTAAACACTCTGAGAAATGACACGAGTTGGTTGGAAGTGGATTGCTGAAGCAATATACGCCTCCAACAAGTTGTTGTTGAATACTCCAAGAAGGTTGCACTTAGTTGTTTCACCATTATCTGCCCTTCCTTTAATAGATTATGCTTGCACTGGGAAGAAGACTCGACCTTCACTCCAACGAAATCAACCACTAAACACGTCCTTGAGAAACTCAATCAATCAACCTCCAGGATAGGGAACTTAGCCATCACAGGCAAAGAGTAAACTTGGCTTGCCTAATAGCAATCTCGACCTAACTAAAATAAGAGTGACGCGACATGCCAATGGAAGGTAACTCACCTAGCAATTGATAATCAATCTTGGCCTGCTCAAGCAGTGTTATCTCCTTAACAACCCTGACCTTCCATTGTGGTTGTGAAGTCCCCAATAAACCTCAATACTTTTGGCCTCCTTCTAGGGTAAATTTGGCCTGCAAATTGTAAGCTTGGGCGACAGTCTTCCATCAATACGACTCATCCTTTTGATGACTAGAGGCTCGACCTCTCCAAGGAAATACCGCCTATCAAAAAGGGGTGTGAAGATCCTCAACAAAACAACCAAATCGGACTCCAAAGATAGTGTTGTTTGTCCCATGAACCCTGCTCTTACAGCAAATTCGGCCTCCTTGAGATATTGCTCAGCCTTCAATCAAGGACTAATTTGGGCCTGTAAAAAGGACAAGATTTCAACCATGAACAAATAATGCAAAATTTGACCTTTGCTACAATAGTATACTTGGACTCACAATAGGATCTCAAGCTCTTTTCCCAAAAGGAACTCGGATTATTGAAATTATCAAGCTTGGCCTGCAAAAATGTTATAATCCAAGCCTGTTGGAGATAGAACTCTGCTCCAACAAACAATAATTTAGTCATTCTACACTCAGTCCTAAATGCACAACACTCGGCCTGCAAACAAATATACAATGTATAATTTGATCCACAAGTACTAGACCTGCAAAATAACCTTTAGGGCATTAGTAAGAGATCTAATTGATCTCCATGTTGATCATTGGTGAGAAAATTTGAGTGATTCCCTCCTCTTCCTCCAAACTAAAGCTCTAATGAGTGGATCTATATGATCCCTCCCTTTCATTTGATATGAAGGACAATTGAGAGATTTGAAGTGATCCTTCCTTATCGACTGGCTAGGGTGTATAGTTGCAACACCGAAACCTATCTAGCCAAATCAATTAGGGTGGATCTCGCACCACCGAAATTGTCCTCCTTACATGGGTTCACACCCTTACATTCAAGCTCAAAGAGCTCACAATCAATAACAAAGACAACCACCATGTGAGATCCAATTCTCCTTTTATAACTTCTACTATTTGAATACCATGGGTCATCGGAATACCATGGATCAATACCATCGGCCATCAAAATACCATGGATCTCCCCTTTTTACCTTTTTCCCGCTCAATAATATAAAGTGACTTTATAAAGTTTTATCCTTTAATTAATCAAAAGTCACTTAATAATCACTTTTTAATTTAATTACTCAATATCACCTTAGAAATGACATTAAATAATTAAATTAATTGACTCTTGTCTTCTATTCCCGAAAAGGGGCATTACAAACATTCACGAGAGAATATATAATGCTAACAATAGTGGAGCAGGAGGGTCAAACAATCATAATGGGAATCACGTCGAGGGAAGCCACACCCTTATTCCATCTCAAAATATTCCTCAGACATCAAGCAGGGTATCACCTAGGCCCTTATTACGAAAATTATTAGAAGAACACCCAACAAAGAACTAAGGGAAGCGTGGGCCAGGTGAAAGTTTTGTTAACTATCAAAGCAAGTATCAAGCGCAAGGGGAGGAATTTCATGCAACTATGTCCTATCAAATACAAGGACAGCCCTATCAAAGCAAGTATCAAGCGCAAGGGGAGGATTTTTGTACTATGAAATACAAGGACAGCCCTAGAGAATTCAACAGGGGTCCCCAAACTTATGAACTTCCAAGAAAATTGGGGAAGTCATCCATTCCCTCTTTTGATAAATCATCTAGTTGCACTGCCTGGGCATGGGTACAGAAATTGGACACTTACCTCCAACTCAACCCTATGACAGAGATGGACAACATTAAGTTTGCAACGCTGCATTTGGAAGGAGGAGCTCATGAGTGGTGGTACCATTGCCTAGATACACTAATGCATTCTAGCATCACCTCTTATATGGAGTTCATATAGAGGTTGATTGACAGGTTTTATAAGACGAACCTTGAGTTACATTTCAGAGAGTTGACATAGCTCAAGCAAACAAGTACACCTGATGCTTACATTTCTGAGATTCAAAGATTAGTAGTCATGGTGATCGATGTATTAGAACACTGATCAGTCATGTTATTTGTTGTGGGTTGTCCAAACCCCTATGTGGTTGGGTCAAGGCAGTCAAACTAGGTTCCTTACAAGATGCTATCATTAGAACAAGGGATATGGAGGACGCAGTACCCAAGAGTAAAGTCCCTTCCAAATCGTTCCTTCCTTAAAAGAACAAGAATCAGAATCCCCTCCAAAAAGAGTGGTCTGAGAAAAACAAAATGGATGATAAGATCCGAAAAGAGCTGCAGAGTAAGAAACATTGCTTCAACTGCAAGGCGCCTTGGCAATCAAGTCACAAGTGCATGGGAAAAAGGAAGATACATTACATAGAGGTACTTTCAGAGAGTCAAGAAGAACAAGGAGAAGGATCGGTTCGGGATGATGAACATAGCAATACAAAGGAGAAACCGCCACAGGTGGAGCCTAAAGGTGGGCCCATGGAAAAACTCTTATGTGCTCCTAGATAACCTTTGGGGTCAGAGGAGTCGTACAAGGACAACAAGTCACTGTTCTGATCGATGGTGGGTCAACCCACAACTTTATTGACTCAACTTTGGTAGCCAATAAAGGTCGTCCTACATAGGATTTTGAGGGGTTCGAGATGGAAGTGGTGGATAGTTATGGTATGAGTTGCACTTAAAGCGCTCCATAGTTGGAGCTAAAGATGGGGAACTACTCACTCACTGATGACTTCTATGTGGTAGAGTTGGTCGACACCAATCTTGTATTGGGTGTTCAATGGTTTATATTTATAAGGAGGCACTAGAAGGACTACTGAACAATGGAGATGGAGTTCGCTACAACGGATGGCAAAAAAGTGGTTTTGAGGGGAATGACTAATGGTGCCCCTAAAGTTGTTACAACCAAACAAATGGAGAGTATATTCAGGCATGTTGACATATCTTGGGCAGTAGAGTGTCTATTTACATCTAAGAGACATTTACGTAGCAACTAGTATTACCACGCGAATATTCAATCTTTATTGGATAAACATGATAAGGTCTTCGGGGATATTCCACCAGGGATACCTCCTCACAAGGGCTTTGAGCATACCATCAAATTAGAAGTGAGGGTGAAGCCAATGATAACAACTCCATATTGGCACCCCAAAAGATTCAAGGAGGAGATCAAAAAAACTATCAAAGAAACACTACATGGAAAAGAAACAAAACCAAGATAAACTAGTTACTTGGAATAGAAGCCTTCCAAGTTCCAATGAAAGATGAAGTCATCCTCAAGCATGATGTAGTTCTTTGGGTTAAAAATAGAAAAAGGTGGAGTCCACACAAAGCAAGAATGAAGCCTCCTCATGTGATGCACTCTAGCCCAGTAGAGACAAATATAAATTAAGTCAAACTCCACTTAATTGAAGAGAACTAAAAATAGAAATCAGCGATACTAATTGTGAACTAAAGTAATATTCAAGTCTAATAGTAGGTAGAGTGCACTCATCCCTATGTCAAATATAGGCCAAAAATACACATGACTGATGAGGAAGGTTCCTCCTCGCATGTTGGGCCCCCCTTCTCCAAGAATAGGTTTCTTCATGGTCAAGCAAATCCAAAAATAGCATGTAGCATGTGCATGAACTAAAAGTCAATTGAATTAAATAGTAATGAACTCCGCTAAACTAAATTGTAACATCAACTCCAAGAATGCAACCCTAAGTGGGTTGTATTCCTTGTAGATAAAAATAGGTCAAGTGGAACCCACATTAGAAGGCATGGGAACCTTATTAACAAATAGTTGCTACATCAACAAGTCAACCTAGCAAAAGGTTTACTTAGAGTGCAAGTCAAGTTGAAGAATTGATTTGGATCACCCTAAGTGGGTTGTATTCCTCCTAGAGAAAAATAGGCCAAGTGGAACCCACATTAGAAGGCATATGAACCTTATTGACAAATAGTTGCTACATCAACAAGTCAACCTAGCAAAAAGTTTACTTAGAGTGCAAGTCAAGTTGAAGAATTGAATTGGATCACGAACAAAAAAACTTAAAAATAGGGTTATTGTATAAGATAGATCACATTAGTTACTTGTAGAGCAAGTGACTTGTTCTCCAAGCAATCTCTCATCTAGGGCACATTGGTCAATGGGTCAAAACTCCTAGAAACTTATCGTCAAGGAAGGCACACCTCATTGGGTTAAAATACTATCATGAAAATAATCAACATAATCTCAAGGAAACTATTGCGTCCATTAAGGGTTGGAAAACCCTAATTTTGACGTCATTTTAAGGATTTTCAAGGTGACTTAAAATTTGACTCCCACATTATTCACCATAAAAGAAAGGGTATTGAAAATTCCAAAACCCTATTTTTTACCTAACTTTTAATGGTCTCATATCACCGCCAAATTTGTTGCATATGTTCTCCTCAATTAGAGTATTTAAGACTATAATTACTTTTTTTAAATGAAGAAACCCTAATTTTTTACTTAATTAATTGATCAAGAAATCAACTTTGACCAAAAATTTGACTTTCTCTAATCACCACCAACTTGAACAACATGCACATCACCATAAATGGAATCTATAGAATCAAGCTATGAATTGGTATAAGTGTGTACCAATCCATAAAGAAAAGCATTATGAAGATCATCAGCAAGCAACCTATCCAATCCTTTTACTCTGAATAGTGAAAACCTGAACCATGAATTATAAATGTTGAATGATAAGCTCATCTCATAATAAATCCATGAACTTACGATGTTGAATATCCACTAACATATCCATAAACCATCAATGACAAACCGATCAAAATGAATTTTGAAGAGATTCATTTTCCTTCTTAACGAGCAGCATGGAGAAATCATAAAGCATCCTGACTCGTACCATGGAGGAATCATCTAGCAAAGTTAACTGCTAGCATGAAGGCATTGAGCATTTCTGTAGAGGTGTACTTTGGATTCTGGAAAGCTGAGGATGAGATTGTAAGGCACAATAACACTGCAGGGAATCCATATTGAAATTGCAACCAATCAAAAATGTCTAAGGTTGCAATCAATAAAGACATGATTGGACACAAGCAAAATGATACAACAAACAAGATGTCTCAACATGAAAACTGATGGCAGACAAACTGGAGTGTAAGAATAAATTCAATTACTAAAAACTCCCAAGTCTGACTAAGTAAATATTAAAATATATATCATGAAAAAATGGTGATTATTAACATGAGAAGAGAAAAACTAGCAGTAAGGCAGGGAAGATTGATTAAAGTAAAATATGATAAATTAATGACCAGCAGATATTATTTTCTGCAGCATTGGTTTTTAGGCTTACAGCAAACCAGACAACATATGCCAACCTTTTGCCAGTGCATTTCCATCATAAATCCAGAAAAAATTTGGAACAGCAGGTTTTGATTGTGTAAATTGTAATGTTGATATACCCAAATGGAAATGGGGCTGGAATATGCAAAATTACAAATTTTCATTACCAAAATTGAAATTGTTCATCAAGTTACAAACAAAAAATTCTGTTTGGTACAAGATTAATTGGTTCCCTTTTATATTACTCTAAAGTGAAATCTTGGCGCATTTAAATATTATTGAAGGATCTATTTAAATTTGTTATTTATTTCTCCGATCACGTGGCAGGTCACATCCCTCTTTGCAAACTGTATTATTCACTGTGCCTTTGCGTGTTGATTATGCAAGTGCTGATACAACTTAAAACTCGCTAAATACAACAATATTTCCATTGTACTAAAACATTGTTTCGAAGAGCAAAGGTCACAAATTTAAAAATGGTTGACTGAAATTTAGACTCTTTGATTGGCCTAAGGTAAAGTAACTGAAATTATATATTCATATCCTTTTGCTGTTATAATAAAGTTATCTTGTGATGCATTGGTTAAGATTTTGGTTTAGCAAGAAGAGGTTCACAAATGAAAACATCCCAAACACTCCTACAATGACACCAAAAACAAGAAATTTTCCACCATCATGACCCTATCACATGTCCTCACCCACCTCTTCAAAGTCCATATCGCCCTCTATCCCATATCCCACATTCTATATGATCACATTCCACTCCACCTATTCTCCATACGTGAATTCCAAGTCACCTCAAAACACCAATATATTCTACCTACATTTCTCCCCTTGCACAATTTTTCTAGTCACGGTCAAAATGAGTGTTGAGTATTACAAAGCATTGTCCATGACCAACATCAACACTACGCATCATCAGGAACCAAGACCCTTGGCAATGGTTGCTTTATTCATCAGACCTGGCAACATGACATGAAAACATGTTGAGCTCTCCACCAAAATTGTATGTGGTTCCTTGCCCAACCAATTGCATCCACTCTATCCCTAATCATTGCATTCATACCTCTCAACTTCGCAATAAGAAAAGCATGTGATAGAGCAAGTTGAACCAACAAATATACCTCACATGAGCAACCCATATTCGACATAGTCACGCCATCATGTCATTACCAGATTGGCATCACTTCAGATGTAATAAACAACTGATAGTGGATGTCCATTAAGTACCAAGGAAAGTGCCTCTTGCCCTTGTCATTATTCAATAACACAAGAATAAGGGTAAGATGGAAAATCAACCATATACAATTCTCCCATCCTAAATTCACACTTGAAAAAGGTAGCACCAGTGGATGTAACAAATGGTACAATTACATGGTTTCCAACAATTGCTAAACTACATGCTCAGTTAGAGTTGGATAATGCCCTTCGGCAATTACTTAAAATCTTCCTTGTTTACTCATCAAAAGTATAGTACATCTCCTAACCATTAATTTCCACCATTCTCATCCCATAAACATCAAAAACATTGCCATCCATGTGGCATATTTGAAATGGCTCATTCCAATTTTGACAAGAAAAGCAACATCATTGGCGAGAAGTCATTCTGCGAACAATAAAGGCGCCCTTGGCTCCTCTTTAGCCACACTTTTTTCTTTTCTCTCTTCTTGTCTTGAAGCTTTCTATCTCTCTTGGCAATCCCTATGTGCGTGTTTGATGACACTTCTCTCTTAAACTCTCAACACCTTGATAGATACTAGCACTCTCGCAAAACTCAAGGTGCCTACCCACAAGGACACCTTTTAATTAGTTAGATATCATAGCCTAATAGTCATCACCATTCTACACCATGATGATTGCATATTGCAATGGAGTTTCATGTGCCTCAACACTCCAGAAGAATACTCTTTGCGCATCAATTGTGGGTCATGCACACCAATGGTATTACCTGTGTCGCAATTATCCAACTTCCACATTAATGAAGGACTTTGCAAAGCAATTGTCCACATATAACATATGGGAACTCACAAACAAATATGTGTATATCGCCCTAACTCACATTGAACATGTCCTTAATTCCATTGCTATAAGCAACTAGGTTGAATTAGAGAACACTATCGCCCACATTGTCATCTATGATGAAATCCTAATGAATCAAAAACAAAACACCTTGAAGGACACTAAAGCTTTCAAGTTTAGTGATTTCAAACTTGCATGTGTCATCTCACTAAACGTCATGAAGCATGGTATAGACCAATAATTTGTTGCACTTCTTCGAAAGTAGGTGCACACCTTGATTGATTATATATCAATATACGTTCAAAAGCTCTTACACCTTTGTACACAGGACAAAACCAATTGGTTGGGTAAAAGTCACATTGGATTAGCTTCCACATATCAAATACAACTCAACCCACTACGATCACGTACTTCATATGAATTCATTTCAATGACCCTATTTTTCAATGTTTGTTACACAAACATGCCACAATAAGTTGTTACCAACTCACATCTAAGTGCTTCAATCATACCAATGTTTTTAACGCATACTCTCCACAACAAATCGAATATTTAAGAAAACAAGATTGAAGAAATAACTGTGTGTGCCATGTTCAAAAGTGGATGAGATGATCATAGAATGTGTGGAATGGGGTAAATTCATGCATTATAACATGATAGTATTAGGTTTGCTCAAACCCTATCTCAAGCTCTCAAAACATTTGTTAATGCAAAAGGTTGGACATGAGATAGCTCAGCAATACCTAGGCACCAACCTTAGAAACATCAACTTGCTTCAATGTCCACAACTAGAGCTCAAAGTGCAACTCAATGGTGGATATTGATTAAATAATGATTTGGCTGCAAAAAGAATTGAAGCTACCCAAGCTAAGAATGTTCGAGATGTTTTCACAAACTATCAATGTGGATTGCATATAGGCCATTATCGAACTTTCACAAATTGGAAAGTGCTCTCACTCATAAGGATTTGCTACACTAAGTGCGCCAACATGCCAACCCACCATTTGAAGCCATTCTACCCCTCATCAAGTTGTGCCTTTTGTATGCCACACTAATTATCACTAGATCGAAGAGTACAATGCTCAAATGACCGAAACAATGAGAACCTGTGATGAAAAGTGATCCAAAGAAAAGCCCACAGCCATGAAAACTAGCGCCCAACCTAGAGGTGGCTATACAACAAGCTTCTCTCAACCTCCAAGCACTCCCTCTAGCAACAACATCAAAAAATGAATAACCTCGATGATAGCACTCTTATATATGTTTCATAACTAGAGACTTTGAAGAGATTTTAGATGATAGTTTATGACCCTTGGCTACTCCCCAGGTTTCAAATCTGAAGTTGACTATGGATTCAAATTGAGATTTGGTGGCTCCTTTAATGTATAAACAAATTGAGAGGTTCCCTCATGTATTTGGTGCTAAGTTGCAAGAAAAACACCCCCACCTACTAGGTGTGTTCCCATACCAAAGCGAAAATGCAATTGAAATGCGTATCAAACCGTACAAAATGCATTTCACGTTTCAGAACATGTTTCATACAGGCTGAAACCCATTTCAAGAGTGTTTCAGCATCCAGACAATGTGTTTCAGTCCATATGATGCATTTTAAAAGGCATCTTTTGCCCTGGGACCCACGAAAAATAAGTTTTAATGCTTAAAAATTATTTTTTTATTAGTTGGGGTTTAATGACAATTTAATGAGACTTCTAGAAGCCTCTAGAACAAAAAAAATCTTTAAAAATGGATTTCACACTTATTTTTCCTCACATTGTTTGAGCAAAGACAGCTTCAAAAAGGGAGATTTTAGCAAGAGGGTTTTTGGTGTTAAGCTGCTACAGCCACCATTTTTGCTGTTTTTTGGTATTTGGGGCAACTGCAACAATAGTTTTTTGTTATTTGGCAGTGACTTTGGCAGCTACAGCCAACATTTCGTGTTATTTTGTGGTGTTTTTTAGCAGCTTCAGCTACAATAAGCATTTTCTGATAAGAACCAAGCTTTCTTGAATTTTCTTTTTGCTATTTATTTAGTGTTTTCTCAGGGTTTATTATTTCATTTTCATTTTATTTATTGCAGATTTTTTTTTCCAACAGTAATGGCTTCCAACCAAGGTATTTCTAGTCCAGTGCCCAGGACTAACAAGAGGACTTACTATTATCCTCTTTGGAGGCATGTTACAGAGGTTTCAAGAATTCTTGGTGGTGGTTCAAGGGAATGGGTATCCAAACTTCATCAAAAACCTTATAAGGGCTCTTACACGAGTGAAGGCACATTTTTTGCATGACTTAAAAAAGGGTGTTGATTCTTGCCCAAAGACAAGTGACTCAAAAGAGAGAAGGAAGTATGATATTGAACAGGAAGAGGCTTATGGGCTTAAAACAGACACGAACAGCTTGTAAATGCTACTCCTCCAGCTCCAAACATTGAGCCAAGGATTGTGCATAAAGGAAGGAAGAGGATAGCAAGTCAACAACAACAACCAGCATCAAAAAGTGCTAGAATTCCATCGTTTCCAATTCGAAAGTGGAATAGCTAAGATTGTGAATGTTCAAGGGAGATAAGATGTTGAAACAAGAGTTGCAAGGACCATCTATGCTTGTGGTATCCCTTGTAACATGGTTCATCTTCTAGTTGGCAAGACATGGTGAGGGAAATTAACACAGCTCCTCAAGGGTTAAAGGGGCCTAACTATCAAAATGTCCAAATCGAACTGCTAAAAAAGGAAAAGGAGGTTGTTGAGGATATTTTAGCACCTATGCATGATTCCTGGACTAGCTTTGGGGCTACCATTGTCCCGGATGGATGGACAAATACTAAACATAGATCATTCTTTATATCGGCAAAAGAAGCCTTTTTTAGAAGACCAAAGACTGTTCAGGGAAGGTAAAGAATGTTCAGTTCATTGCTGATATCTTGATTAAAGCTATTGAGCAAATAGGGCCTGCTAAGTTGGTGCAAGCTATTATGGATAATGCATCAGTTTGCAAAGCTGCAAGTTTGAATGTTGGGAGCAGAAATGTTCACATTTTTTGGATTCATTGCATCGTCCATAGTCTAAATTTGATTTTAGAAGAGATTGACACTAAAGTTCCATGGGTTAAGGAACTCACAGGACAAGCAAGGGAGATAATCAAATTCAGCACCAAACACCACCAGTCTCAAGCAGTATCTCGATGATACTCAAAATTGGAGTTCCCGATAGTTGATGAGACAAGATATGCCTCAAACTTCATCATTTTGGGCCACCTAGTTGAGGTAAAGCAACCATTAATTTCTATGGTGGTGAGTCAACTTTGGGCTGAGTGGAGACAGGCAGATTTAGAGCAGGGAACTATGGTGCGCAAATTGTGTATTGATAAGGAGTGATGGAGCAAGATATATTTCTTGCTCAAGTTCACATCCCCTGCATTTGAACTTGTCCAAAGTGCTAACACAAACAAGCCTTTCCTAGGAGAGGTTTACAATGGTATGGCACCATGGTTGAACAAACTATGGAAATCATTGCACAGCAATCTCCTCAACTTTTATTCGTTGATGCTCATTTTGCTAATACAATGAATAAAATCATTGTTCAGAGGTGGAACTTGTTCAACACTCCATTGCACAATTTAGCACACACCCTAAACCCAAGATTTTGTGATGAAGACTTTATTGCTCAAAGCAATGGGAAGAGAAAAGCACCAAATAAGGATAGGGATTTGGCAAAATGGAGTGAAGAGAGCCCTTATGAGAATATTTCCATCTCATCTCTGCCGCGGGAATTTGCTAATTTTTCTATTGGTTTTGATGAATATTCAGACATATCAGCTTTAGATGACAGGAGCACCATGAGTTCAGTTGGATGGTGGATTTTTCCTAGTGAAAATGGTGTATATCTGCAAATACTTTCCATATATATTCTTTCACAAGTGATAATCTCTTCATCAGCAAAATGAAATTGGGACACCTATGATCCTATTCATTCAATGAATCACAACAGATTGGGTTCATAGAAGGATGAGGATCTTGTTTATGTGTATTCAAACCTTCACCTTGCATCTTGTAGGGGTCCATAATAAAGTAGTGAGCCCTCTAAAGAATGGGATGTTGATCCAAAATACCCTGAATTGAACATCTCTCTTGCTAAATTGAATCATGAGGAACCTAGAAGTAAAATTAAAAATACTTCTACCAATACACATTCCACTGTTGTATGTGCGTCTTTTTCTATTTTCCATGATGCATATGAAGATGAGTACAATAACAATTACGGTTTACTAGCTTAGCTCAATGTTCATATCTCATAACATAATAGAAAAACGATGAGGGGTTCTTGGAGCTCTGCAACCCTAATGGTCACGCAGCCATGAGGTAGGCAGCGCGGAAAACCTCGAAAACAAGCAGACAGGCACGGAAAACGAAGCGGACAGGAGGCACAGAAATGACAAAGGAAGTCAAGAGGGGAGAGATCGCCTCCTACAGAGACGCAACGGCAGGCGAGGGAACAAGCAACAGCAAACTGGAGGAAGAGAAGAGGACAACAGGACCAGTCCTAGGAGCAAGACGGCAGGCAAGAAGCAAAGGAAAATGCTTACCATGCGCAACAGAAAAACCGAGATTTGTTATCCCTATGAACAAACTCGAGCATTACAGAAGCTACATGAAGGACCATGCATTAATATGCAAGTTCATCGGTGTTTGACCGTCCGAGAAAGACCTGACAAGATGGATACAACAGAAATGGCAACCCCACGGCCACATAGAGCTGAAGCTAGACGCACACAGATTCTTTATGGTAATCTTCTCAAACCTGCAAGATAAAGAAAAAGTGTTTGAAAATGGTCCATATTTTCATAATAATGCAGGTTTGTTTATGAGGTACTGGAAGGAATGCTATAACCCAGACAAAGAAAAATTCCTAGCAGCGCCCGTGTGGGTAAGATTGTTTGGATTACCCATGGATTTTTGGGACCCAAAGATCCTGGAAGGAATAGGGAATACTATAGGTAGCTTTGTTAAAATAGTGGAATCAACTAAGAAAGGAAGATATACATCCTATGCAAGGATCTGCGTATATATGAACATTGCGAACCCTATACCAGGAGCAGTAGAACTAGAATACCATGAAGAGGTGTGGCAACAGGCATTGGACTACGAACACATTCCTTTTAGATGCAGAAAATGCCACGAATATGGGCACCTCTACAAGGAATGCCCCCTTAATGCCGAGGAGGAAGAACGAAAGACCAAGCAACAGAGGAAAAACACAAAAGATAATGAAGGGTTCCAAGAGATAAAAAACAGGAAAAGACCTACAAAGGAAACCCCAAAGGACGGAAGAAAAGAACCACCAATCAAAACAAATAAGGCAAACAGGTTTGAAATCCTACAGGTAGAAGAAGAAGATTCAAAGATCCGAGTAATGGACTATCAAGAGGAAAAAGAACAGGAAGGCAGACTAAGTCAAGACACGAACAACACTAAACAGAAAACCCAAAGAGAAACAGGGGAAAAGGCAGGAAAAGAAAAGGAGGATAAACAGGAAAATGAAGTAATGGAAATAGATATCAGCAAAGGGGAAGACCCAACAAAAGAAGAAGAAATTCTGAGGAAACTTTTGGACAAATGGAGGCATCTGGATGAGAGGTTTATCCCAGAAGAGGATAAAAAATTATACAAGGAAATCTTCCAAAAATATAAAGAAAAACAAGAGCAAGGAAACACAAGCATGAATGAGCAACTAGGAATACAACCTGAAAACAACCAAGAACAACAAAGTAAAGGTAAAGGAGGGAAAAAAAGAGGAAGAAAGAATCTCCAGGAGTCAATACAAGTAATGGGAGAAATGCTAGTTAATACGGGAAGAGTAGTACCGCTCTCAGCGGTCTTCCACCAAACCACCCCACCTACCCAATGATAATAACATCCTGGAATATTAGGGGTCTTAATAGCAAGGGTAAGCAGAGATACCTAGCAGAAAGGATCAAAAGAGAAAAACCCCAAATCATGCTGCTTCAAGAAACAAAAATAACAGGGGGGGAAATGGAGGAGATTCTCAAAAAAATTAAGCCTACTTATGAGTGCATGACACTTGATGCAAAAGGGAGCGCAGGGGGAATCGCAATCTTGTGGAACCCTGCAGAAGTTACTGCAGACCACTGGATAGGAATGAAGAGGATCCTCTCAGGGAGATTCAGACTGATAGGTCACAGAGACTGGTTCTTAGTATCGGCAGTTTACGGGCCTCATATAACGGTGGAAAGAGAGGCCTTCCTCACACATCTGCAACGGTTGGGAAACATGCACACAGAAAAACTGTGGGTGATAGCGGGAGATTTTAATATGATCACTTCAAAAGAGGAAAAGAAGGGAGGACTGCAATGGGAGGATGCAGACATGGAAAGATTTAGGGAAACCCAGGCATCCCTAAAAATGATTGATATAAACACCATTAATGGAAAATACACCTGGAATAATAGAAGAGGAGGCAGCAGGCAGATAGCTTCCAGATTGGACAGGTTCTTAGCAACAGAACACTTTCTTGGGAAAGACATATTTTATGAAGCAACTATCCTACCATGTCAAGGATCAGACGATTGGCCCATAGAACTAGAAATTGCCACAAACAATCAAAACCAAAATAGACCTTTCAAGTTTGAAGCCTTTTGGCTACGAGACCCAACCTTCATAGAAAAATGGAGAACTAGTGGTAGATTAGTGAGGAGGAAATAAAAGGAAAGAACAAGATGCACACACTCCAATTAAGATTAAAGGAGTTAAAAGGTAAAATCAAGAACTGGAATAGAGAAGAATTTGGCAACATTCAAAAGGACCAAGAAAAGCTGCAAATAGACATGAGAAGGATACAATAGCAAATTATAGAAGAAGGGAGAACAAAGGAACTAACGCAAGAAGAAGGAGGGGCTTTAAACAGACTAGAAGAACGAAGAAAACAGGAGGAAATTCTATGGAGACAAAAGTCAAGAGTACAATGGTTGAAAGAGGGGGAAAGAAACACAAAATTCTTCCACAGATTCATGCAACAGCACCGGCAGCAGAACAAAATTTTTTCCTTAAGAGATACCCAAGGTAACAGGGTAACTCAGAAAGAGGAAATGGAAAGACTATTGATACAGCACTTCAAAGGCATATTGACGGAGACACGAAGCAATAGAGAAGAGGAGATAACAAAAATAAGTCAATACATCCCTAAAAAGGTGAATGGGAACAAAACATGGCCCTCCCAAGGGTAATCACTGAAAAAGAGGTAGAGGAGACAGTGAAGACAATGGCCAAGAACAAAGCCCCAGGCCCGGATGGATTTACAGCAGAATTTTTCCAAGCAACCTGGATTTTTATGAAGCAAGACATAGTAAATGCAGTGGAAGAATCAAGATGCAACAAAAGAATGCACCCAGCATGGAACGCAACCTTCCTAGCATTGATACCGAAGCGAGAAAAGGCAGATGAACCTCAGGGTTTTAGACCAATAGCACTATGCAATGTAATATACAAAATTCTAGCCACCATAATGGTGAAAATATTACAGTCAATACTCCCAAAACTGATAGCAAAAGAACAAATAGGGTTTGTGAAAGGAAGACAGATAGTGGATGGAATCATAGTCGCACAAGAGGCGATTCACTCACTGAAAAATTCGAAACACAAAGGAATGATGATCAAACTTGACCTAGCAAAAGCTTACGACAAACTCAGCTGGAATACCTCCAGAGAATCTTAAAAGCTTATGGGTTCGATGACAGATGGACAGAATGGATAATATCCATGATATCCACTCCAAGTATGTCCATACTGTTGAATGGAACACCTACAGAAACCTTCAAGCCGTCCCGCGGGCTCAGACAGGGAGACCCATTGTCACCTTTCTTGTTCATAATAGCAGCTGATGGTTTGGGCAGATTAATAAAAGCAAGCGTAAGCAGTGGAAAACTTAAAGGCCTTAGATTATGGGGAGAAGAATTAACTATTACACATCAACAATTTGTAGATGATGTAATGATGTATAGTCAAGCTAATCTTAAGGAAGCGAAGAAACTACTGGAAATCCTTGAAGAGTTCACAAATGCATCAGGAACATAGATAAACAAGGATAAAACAGAAATATTCTTCTTCAATACCCCAATGTTGTCACAAGCATTCCTAGCCAGAACAATGGGGTTCAAAATTGGGAAGTTCCCCACCAAATATCTGGGAGTACAGCTGAGCAACAAGCAGAATAGAATAGCGAACTGGGGAGGCCTAATAGGGAAAATCCAGAAAAGAATGGATAACTGGACGCTCAGAACGCTAAATATACCAAGTCGCCTTATCCTCCTGAAGTCGGTCCTCCAAGCTATACCAATATACCAAATGGCCAGTCAAGCTATCCCAAATATTAGAATATATCTCTATATCTCTATTTAGTAATGCTCAGTCTTTTAGATGTTTCTATTCTTATTCTTTTAGCAGTTTCTTAGATGAAACTGTTTGTTCGATATTCTACATAGAAACCTGATGTTTCTATTCTTGTAAATATCTTTGTATTATCATTGAGCTGTTTGCTCCATGTGAATTAATTCATTGAACATTCTTTTATGGTATCAGAGCAAGGTTAAGAGATTCATCTTGAAACAGTAATTCTATCTGCATCGTAATCTCTTGAGTCCTTTCTAAGGTCGAGCCCTCTGTAAGCCAGGCAGCCTTCACTGAGTCTTAGCCTCGGCTTTGCTCGCTGTGATAAAAGCTTACAGTCGTCCATCTCGATACAGAAATGGATTCTTCCCTTGCATGATCTTTTTATTAAGAAAATAACTTTGGGGCGGTGACTGTTTTCATGGGAGCGGAATTTTTTTTGGCTGACCAGTTTTGCTTGGAATTGTGAATCCGGCTATCTTCGTCTTCGCCTGGCGGCTACTCGACCACAAAGTGGAATTCCTCAGCAATCGTGATCCAGGTGTCTTCCCTCAAAACTCATTTTTTTTGAAAGTCAGAGTCGTGGTTTGAAAATTCGATCTGCAGGCAAAATCGTGGTTTTTATTTCAACTCTGTCAAAATCCCGTGGTTTTTATTTCAACTCTGTCAAAATCCCGTGGATGGAAATGCACCCTATTTTTTGATGTCCGCTATGCTATGAGATAAGAGGAGGATATCACTACGGCGTCTTGATATTTCAATCCCGTGGATAGATATTTGAAACCCGTGGTTAATATATATTTTTTTGAAACCCATGGATATATTCTGCCGACCCGTGAATACATATTTGAAAACTGTGGTTCATTCCGTGGATACATTTGAAACCTGTTATATATATTTCAAAAATCCGTGGATACAAATCTCGCAGGTGGTTAATATATATTTCTTGAAACCCGTGGATATATACTGCAGACCCATGGATACTTGAAAACCGTGGTTCATTCCGTGGATACATTTGAAACCCGTTATATATATTTCCAAATCCGTGGATACAAAACTCGAACCTGCGACCTTTCGCGTTATCAGCACCTGTGTATCTTTCAAACACGTATATACCTAAGACGTATATACCTGAGACGTGACGTGAAGCTCACGTGGGCCAATACATCCGTGGTGTTTGCCGGAAGCATAGATCGTATTTGTTTCAGATCTGCGTATTTGTTTTGTGGGCCAATGTATCCGTGGTATTTGCCAGCAGTGTAAACGTGAAACTGAGACAGCATATGTGGGTCCGTATTTCAAATTTTGTTTTTGCTGTATGTATGGTTCTGGTTGCCGGCAGTGGGTTACCAATCAGCGGAATTTTTTTTCTCTTGTGATCCTGACAGTCTTCATTACAAACTCAGACCTGTGACATCTGTTTATTGCATCAGTATACTCTTATGGTAGACCGGCATTTTCTTGTGGCAAACTGTATTATCAGAACTGTATTAGCAGTATTACTATTGTTTTAGACAGCTGAAAGTCCGTTCTTTAAATTTTCACCAGCATAAGCAGTCAGCTACATTGTTCTTGTGTGTCATACTTTTGTATTCTCTTTGTGAAAATGGCCACACTTACCAATCTGATGTTAGAAGGAAATCAACGGTTTAATGGCAGCAACTATAACATTTGGAAACAAAGACTGTTGACCATTTTTGAGTACAGGCGTCTTGATCAACTCATTTTGGGCAAAGAGCTTCGTCCAGGTACAGCCGGGACCGATCAAGATAAATTTGATGATCGAAATCGAGAGGCTGTTATGCTTCTCAAGCTCTCTGTAGCTGATGATCAGTTACCACAGATCCCTTCTGGCAAGACAGCTGCTGAAATCTGGCAACAGTTGAAAGAATTGCATGAGACATCTGATAAAAGCAGAGCTTTTTTTCTCAAAAATCAGTTGTTCTCCATCATGATGGATGAACATATGTCTTTACAGGAACATCTCAACAAAATTAAAGACATTCGAGATCAGCTCGACGCCATTGGTCGGACCATGGAGGAAGAAGATATGGTAGTCATTACCCTGAAGAGTCTACCAAAATCTTATGAACACTTCATTGAAACACTCAACATTACAACCACAAATGTTGATCTGAAGTTTTCAGATTTATGTACCAAACTTCTGCAGCAAGATAGGTGGAAACAGCAGTTTGGTAGTGGTACTTCATCAGTGCCCTTGGAAAATGCATTTGCTGCAAAATATCAGTCCTCTCAGTCTTTTCAGCAGAGAGGATCATCTCAGTCTTTTGATCCTAACAGGAAGAAAAGTGTACAGTGTAATTACTGTCACAAGTTCGGTCACATGAAGAAAGACTGCAGGCAGAGGATTGCTGCTGAACAAAAGAAACAGGGAGGGTCACATCAGACAGCGAATGTTGCAGAACATTCCGAGCAGACAGATTCTGCCTTTTACGCCTTTATGGCTAAAAGGTCTTCAGAACATGTTCCTTCCTCTGCATGGTACATTGATTCTGGTGCATCACGCCACTTCTCTCACAGGCGTGACTGGTTTATTGACTTTTCACCTTTCAGTGATTCAGTTGTATTTGGTGGAGGTGAAAAGTACACTGTTGCTGGCAGGGGTACAGTTCAAATTCAGTCTGGTGGACGCACGCTCATATTTCTAAATGTATACTATGTTCCTGGTATGGAGATTAATCTGCTCTCTGTCAGTCAGATTATGAGGAATTCTCCTCAGCTTGATGTTATGTTCAGTGCACACAAGTGCTCCATCATTGACAGGGAGACCAGTCTGACAGTTGCTACTGGCCTCGAGGACCATGGTCTATACAGGCTACTTGACACCGGTGACTTTCCAGAAGTGGCACTAGCAGCTCGTGTCTCTCCCATCAGTACTCTATGGCATCAGCGATATGGGCATCTCAATATGCAGTATCTCTCTCAGCTCTCTCGGGAGGGACTTGTGTCAGGATTACCTGATATTCAGACTCAGCAGTTGGGGGTATGCAGCGCCTGTCAAGCGGGAAAGCAACATCGGTCGTCATTCAAAAATGGAGAATCTTGGCGCGCATCCCAGGTACTTCAGTTACTTCATGTTGATATTTGTGGTCCTATGAATACAGCTTCTATAACTACTTGCAAATACTTTTTACTTATTGTAGATGACTTCAGTCGAAAGATGTGGGTGTATTTTTTAAAAAATAAATCTGATGCTCTTAGTACCTTTCAGAAGTTTAAAACTTTAGTTGAAAACGAATCTGGTTGTAATATCATGACCCTTAGGACCGACAATGGGGGGGAATTTTGTTCCTCAGCTTTTGCCAACTTCTGTGATATTCATGGCATCAAACGTCAATTCACCACACCTTACACTCCCCAGCAGAACAGTGTTGTCGAGCGTCGCAATCGCACGGTTGTTGAAATGGCTCGTTCCATGTTACAACACCGGAGTGTTCCAAACAAATTCTGGGCTGAAGCAGTATTTACTGCTGTTTACCTTCTTAACCGATCCCCTACTCAGGCTGTTAAAGGGAAGACTCCTGAAGAAGTGTGGTCTGGTCGTAAGCCTAAGATCAGTCATCTCAAAGTTTTTGGCTCAGTTGCATATGTTTGGATTCCATCTACTAAGCGATCTAAGTTGGATTCCAAAAGTCAGAAACTCATGATGACAGGATACAGTGATCATCACAAGGCTTATAGGCTGATAGATATAGCCACTGGTCGACTTAGCTTCAGTCGAGATGTAGTATTCGATGAAGACAGAGGATTCTTTCAGTCTTCTTCTTCTGAGCAGCGTTCTGAGGATCCGCCTCACAGTGTTCTTCTTCCAGTCAGTCCATCTGATGGGAGGGATGATGTAGCATCAAGATTTGATACTACTCTATCTGAGCTTCCTCCAGAAGCTAATCCCCCTCCTGCTGTCCCTATTGCTCTTGAGCCTGCTTCTCTTCCTCCTGATATTGGTCCCTCTAATCCTGATATTGGTTCTTCTTCTCTTCGGCCAAAATGGTGGGCTAAAACCATAGGTGATCTCCGGGATGATGAGCTCCTTGAAGGTAGAACTTCTAGGCATAAGAACAGACAACAGTCTACAGTCAATTTTGCTCTTATGGCTAACCTTCACAGTACTTTTGAGCCTCAAACATATTCAGAAGCTAAGGGTATATCTGAGTGGGAATAGGCTATGGAAGCAGAATTTCAGAGTCTTCAGAAGAATCACACATGGGCTCTTTCTGATCTTCCCGCAGACAAAAAACCCATAGGCTGCAAATGGGTGTATAAAGTCAAATACAAAGCTGATGGAACCTTAGACAAGTATAAAGCTCGGCTTGTGGCTCGAGGATTTTCACAGCAGGAAGGCATCGACTATGAGGAGACTTTTGCTCCTACAGCCAAGATGAGTACTATCAGGCTTGTGCTTGCCCTAGCAGCTCAGTTCAATTGGAAAGTTCATCAGATGGATGTAAAAAGTGCTTTCCTAAATGGTGATCTCCAAGAAGAAGTCTACATGACGCAGCCTCCAAGATTCAAGGTTGCTGGTCAAGAACAGAAAGTGTGTCGGTTAGTTAAAGCAATCTATGGATTGAAACAAGCTCCTCGGGCTTGGTACATAAAAATTGATCAGTATCTGACAAATCAAGGTTTTCAGAGGAGTCCATCTGATGCAAACTTGTATATCAAGCATACTGATGATGATATCTTGTTTGTAGTTGTCTATGTGGATGATCTTATCATTACTGGCAGCTCTGCACATTTGATCCATGGGATCAAACAAGATCTATGCAGAACTTTTGAGATGACAGACTTGGGACTTCTTCATTACTGTCTGGGGGTTGAAGTGTGGCAGACTGAAAATCAGATCTTTCTTTCTCAGTCCAAGTATGCCAAAAATCTTGTGGAAAGGTTCAGAATGCAGGATTGCAAACCGGCCACGACTCCTATGGAACCAGGGCTCAAACTTTCAGCACAGTCATCCTCTCCTCTTGTGGATGAAACTCTATTCAGGCAATTAGTGGGCAGTCTCATCTATCTTACTGCTACCAGACCTGACATCAGTTTTGCAGTAAGCTACATTTCTCGCTTTATGTCAGCTCCTAAAGCTGATCATTGGATAGCAGCAAAGCGGGTGCTACGATATGTGCGTGGTACTTCTGATTATGGCCTCTTATATACTCACAGCTCCACTTCTATTCTCAGTGGCTACACTGACTCTGACTGAGCCGGTTCAGTTGATGACCGTAAATCTACAGCTGGGTATGTGTTTAGTCTAGGATCTAGAGCTGTTACTTGGACTAGTAAGAAGCAACAGGTTGTGGCTCTCTCCTCAACAGAAGCAGAGTATCGGGGAGCAGTTAAGGCCGCCTGTGAGGCAGTTTGGCTTCGTCGTATGCTTGCAGATATGCATGTTTTTCAGACAGGGCCTACTTCTTTGTTTTGTGATAATCAGGGAGTGCTCAAACTTGCCAAGAATCCTGTCTTTCATGAACGAACAAAGCATGTGGAAACTCACTGCCACTACATTCGACAGCTGGTTGAAGACGGCTCAGTTCAGTTGCACTATGTTCCCACCACAGAGCAGCCCGCCGATATTTTTACCAAGCCTCTTGGTCCTGATAAATTTGTAAAATTTCGCGGGCCTATTGGTGTTGTAAATAGATTGAGCATTAAGGGAGGGTATTAGAATATATCTCTATATCTCTATTTAGTAATGCTCAGTCTTTTAGATGTTTCTATTCTTATTCTTTTAGCAGTTTCTTAGATGAAACTGTTTGTTCGATATTCTACATAGAAACCTGATGTTTCTATTCTTGTAAATATCTTTGTATTATCATTGAGCTGTTTGCTCCATGTGAATTAATTCATTGAACATTCTTTTACCAAAAACTATGTCAGAAAATGGTGGAAATATTCAAAAAAATTCTATGGCAAGGAACAAGTAAAACTAAAAAGTGGGCGTTGCTCTCATGGAAATGGCTGAGCAAATCTATAACAGAAGGGGGTCTAGGGTTGAGGGATCCTTACATATTAAACCAAGTCATGGGTGCAAAACTATGGTGGAGGTGGATTCAAGGAGGAGAAGACCTATGGAAAATGTTATGGGAAAAGAAATACGAGATGGCAAGGTCTCCCGAAGGCAAACTCTGAAGCCAATCAGAAAAGAAAGGCTCAGCCATCTGGAACCTAGCAAGGTTAAATAGGGACCTGATAAGAGAACACAGTTTCTGGGAAATTAGGGAGGGCGACAAAGCAAACTTCTGGCAGGAGGCATGGCAGCAGCGAGAAACCCTCAACCAGCAACCACAACTCCAAGACATTCAACAGTTCACCACCCAAATAGAGGAAGATGCAGTCAGAAACTACTGGTTGCCTGAACAGGACGGTTACTGGAGAAAATGGAAAATGAAAAACAACTGGCAAGAAGCACCAGAAACAGAACATTGGGAAAATTACCAAAAGGAAATGGAGACAAGGAAAATTGCAATCAAAGACGGTCCAGACATAATAAGGTGGGGAAAACGCATCAAAGGAATGTTTACGATAACAGAAGGATATCATATAAAGGCCAAAAGAACCAGCAACCCAGACATAAAAAAATGGGATAGAATCTGGCAATTAAAAACTTGGCCAAAAGTGGCATTATTTACCTGGATATTGCTGCACGAGCGAGCCTTAACCTGGGACCAATTGAGAAGGAAGGGGACGCATGGACCTTCGCGTTGCGCCCTATGCCAGGACCAAGAAGAAACTATGGAGCATGTGGCAAACTCCTATAGCGTCAGCAACAACCTGTGGCAAAACCACCATCAGCTCTTCGAGATTAGTGATAGGAAAACTGGTAGCATAACCACAACAGTAGAGAAATGGAGGAGCAAGCCATACCGCAACATAATCTTGAACTGAGCCTGGAATCTCTCCATAGGATTCCTCCTGTGGAACCTATGGAAGGCAAGAAATCAGGTGATATTCAAGGAAGATGAAAAAGCCAAAGAGGAAATATGGAGTCAAACCATAAAGAACATTCGCGAAATAATAATCCTTGAAAAATGGAACGAGGAAGATTGGAAGACCGATGCAACAGAGACACGCATTATGGACCGCCTGCAAATCAAAGCAAGCACAACATGCATGACAGGAAGAGAACACAAGGTAGGTAACGCAAGAGCTGAAGACCGCTATAGGAACCCGCCACAGGGATTCACCAAGCTAAACTTCGATGGCGCGGCAAAAGGCAACCCAGGGGAGGCCAGAATAGGAGGGATATTCAGAGATGATGGAGGGAAAATCCGTCGGGTCTATGCGATGGATTGTGGAATTGCCTCCAACAATGAAGCAGAATTCCACGCACTGAACAGGGGATTAGCAATAGCGATCAGGGAAGGGTACCAAAGCCTGCAGATAGAAGGCGACTCGATGCTAGTGATAGAAACAGTCAAACAACTACAGCAGGGAGTTCTAGCAGAGAAATTGAGTAAAAGTTGGCAGACGGCATGGATAGTAACAGAAATAAGCCATCAATTGAGGAAGGTAGCCTACACCATACCTTCTCATGTGAAGCGTAAAGGAAATGCTCCTGCAGATCACCTTGCGAATTGGGGATGTCAGAAAAGAGAGCAGCAAATGGACGTGAGTGCGGAAGAGCTTCATCAGAAAGAGGAAATGGGACAACTGCTCCAGATAATAGAACAAGACAGGTGCCAAAGTGAGCATCTAGAGAATTCGCCCGGATATGACGGGAGCGGAGAAGGACAAGGGCAGATGCAAGAGGGACAGAACAGGACAGAAACGGAACAGCACAGGACAGACGAAAGACCGGAGCCTGGTAGGATGACGGAGGGGGGCAGAGGAAGGACAGCCCCCGAGAACATGGGGGCAGAGATGGCAAGGAATGGAAGAGGAGAGGGCAGGACAGCAAATCCGAGGATGGGCAGCGAGTTAATGCCAAGTGGCAGAGCGGAGTCAGCGACCCGACGGCAAGAGCAGCCGGGAGAGGGAAGAAGTAAATGAAGGACGACGAACAAGATAGGCGGGTAGCATCCCAAGGCAGGAGGGAAGGGAGGCGTGCCAAGGCAAGAGGGAAGGGAGGACAGTTGGCGGTAAAATCACAAAGGGGTAACGAAAAAAGGATAAAGCCTAAGGAAAAGGGAAAACAGGCATATTGCATGCGAACGAGAAAGGAGAAAGGTGGTGAGAATGAAAGAGAAGACAGCAAGCGGGAGCAGAAGGTGGTAGCGAAGCACAGAACGGTAAAAGGGTCTCGCCTCAGCACAGGACAATATTGTGAATCAGAACGAAAAGCAACAAGCAAAGAGAGCTAAAGGCCAAGAGGAAAGAAGAATGGCACCCAGGAGAAGTAAGAGGACGATTAAAAAAGAAGAAGGCACCAGCAGCAAAGGAAAGAAAAGGGAAAGGAAGCCTGACGGTGAGCAAATGAAGAAAATCATAGACTCCTATATGGAAGGAAACCCGAAAGAGGTCAGAGACCAAATTTGGAGCTGGGAAAGAGATTTAAGAAACAACCTCAGGTGCAGAGACTTACCCATGGAAGAATGGGAAGGAATGCTGCAGGACCCGGGGACATCAAATGGTAGGCAATCGCTTTTCAAAAAGACATTGCAGCAATACTGGATCATGAAACACGTCGTAGCCCGCGCTATGACTCTTCACCAAGAACACATGGAAGGCGAAGTTCTAGACAAACAGGAAAGAAGCAAGGAGACAGACCCAGTTCGGGCAGAAATTCTCAAAGATATCGCAACTATACAGATCCAAACCTACAGGAATAATCTTGCACTGGGCCGGATCGAGCAGACTCTAACAGAGCTTAAATGGAAACTAACACAAGGACGCGAGCTTCCAAGCCCTGGGGTAAAGGCTTCAGGCCCTGGTGCAAAGGATTCAGTTCAGATAGCATCCTCGGATGAGGATTAGTATAGTTTAGAGTCTGAGTTTTGTCTTTGAATTCTGTTTTAGATGCAGAAAATAAGTAATTATGTTATGATCTGCAGAGACAATAGTAGAGACAAGCATTCTAGAAGTAGATGGTTTTTGATGAACTTATTCAAATTTTGGAATGGTTATAATGCTGACCGGTGGTCACCTGGTTTCCTTCGGGCAGGTGACTAACCGGAGGATATGGATGTAAAAAAATTTCTAAAAAAGTAAATATAGAGAGCTCTACAATGTTTACCAAAAAAAAATGTTCATATCTCATACATATTGTAATGCTTAAAAAAAACTTAACCAGATATTTAGCCTAAACAGAATATGAACTCTTCATGAACCTGCTTTAAAATTTAACCAAAATTCATATATCAAATTAATTGATTTGATGAGAAGTACCTACCTGAATTCCTGCGGATGAAGAGGCTTCAGAATTGCTCCAGCTCTCGCTCCCGTTACCAAAAGACCATAACCTCCCAGCCAAACTGAGTACAACCTAGGTACTCAGTCCAGAATGCTTCTCAATTGCTGCAATTTGTTCCCCCGTGCCCAAAAACTTCAGAACAAACAAGGCTCAGTCCTTACTGTCGATAACTTCGTGTTACAAATTTTCCTCCTCTCAACTGTACTTCCTCCAACCGCCCCCTGATCATTCTTTTTCACCCCTTCTCTCAAGATAACCTTCCTTCTTTTAAGTCTCCGTTCACCGCCTCCCTCCATCTCCGTGTCCTAATTTTGATACGTGTTAATTTTATAAAACAAAATCTTATTTGATTTGGTGATTTTATTCAAATATGTAATTTGATTTGATAAAGTTTATTTATTACTTTAATGAATTAATTTAATTTATTTAATTTATAATTTTAATTAATTAATTTTATTAATTTCATAAATTTTAATTTACAAATTAAAATTTAACATTAAAACTAACATTTTCTGTTCGTTTGAGGGTTTATCATATATATAGTGTGTTACATACGGGTCCATGCATACGTAGCTATCGTATGGAGGTCTCGTATGTATGCTAATACTTGTATTTTATTTATAGCTATAGGTGGGTCATTACATACATCCCTCCTTCCAAAAACTTCGTCCCAAAGTTAGGGTTTCTAAAATATATTAATGATTATTGTGAGTATATAAGTCTTTACATTACAAAATTGAATTTGTTTTCTTTAATATTTTAAAATTTTACAACTATAATATCCATGTTCTGCCCCAGTTGGTTTCCTAGCTATTCTATAATCATCCTATCCTTCCTAATCTCTTCCGCTTCCATCCTATCCGTCCTCTACTAGAGTATGCCATGGCATCAGCTATACTGACTAACCATTCATAGGCTTTTAAGGGTATCAGCGTCGATTATATCAACCTGATTGCCCAGTAGGCATCTGACAGTCATCATCACACGTCTAGGGGAGCGTGATTCACACAGTCCTCCCATGACTCCAGGTTTCGGAGGATAAATAGTGGGTAATACCTCCACCCCTCCTAGTGGGACCAGGGTTAACACCCTATCATGGAATCTCTTTGAGCCTTAATTGTTCTGAAGTTTTTGTCATCACGTGGTCATCTTGGTAATGATGTTATCTACAACATAAACACTTGTCCATACATTATAAAATATGCATCAATATATTCAAAATAAATAGTTTATGTATAATTCATACATATTAACTATAGTATAATATACTTGGCCATATCCTACTCATGTTATTAGCTTTCATATTAAAATGTAATTATTCTTTTATTTCTAACTCGTCAATCATATCGATATGCATAAATGAAACAAAATTATAATATCTTAATTCCCATCAGAAGCAAAATTACTCAAATATTAAACTTTACTTTGATAACTATAACTCAGTAAGATCAATAACATATTTCATCTTGGTATCAACGTACCAGTGGAATTAAACAGATAACATATCATAAAAAATTCACGTTTATATGTGATCATTCCAAAATGGTTCTGAGTTTCTGATTTAAAGTAAAATAAATATATACAAAATATAGTTTAAATTTCTTCAAAATTGACACAAGTTGGGATTTTTTTGACATATGATTTCCATATCTTCCCAAGTAGTCGATCCAGGACTATACTTGTCCCACTGAACTTTAACTTGGTCTACCAGACAATTCCTAAGCTGTTGAACCCTACATTTCAGTATACGTAATGGTTTGACCGATATGACTCCTTCGTCCGATACCTGCAGTTCCTTCCATTGAAGGTTATGAGATTTGTCAGCTATGTAATTCCTTAATACAGATACATGAAATACATTATGAACTTTATGCAAGTGAGGTGGCAGTGCAAGACGATAAACGACAGGTCCAACTTTTTCCATGACTTTAAATGGTCCAATAAATCAGGGTGAAAACTTTGTCCCTTTTCCGAATCGAATAGTTCTTTTATTTGGTTTGATGCGGATGAAAACCTGATCCCCTACTTCATATTTCCTATCAATTCTGTGAGCATCAGCATAACTCTTTTGTCTATCCTGTGCTTCTTTTAACCGTTGTCTAATTTGTTTTACCTGCTCCTCCATTTCTTGGATTAATTCTGGCCCTACTATCACCCGATCTTCTAACCTGTCCCAACTTAACAGTGTTCTGCAAGGTCTGCCGTATAATGCTTCAAAAGGAGGCATTCTGATTGAACTGTGGTAACTGTTATTGTATGCAAATTCGACTAAGGATAAGTACTTTTCCCAGTGCGATTGCTGATCCATAACATACATCCTCAACATATCTTCAAGTACTTGATTTACCCTTTCTGTTTGCCCATCAGTTTCAGGATGATAAGCTATACTCAAATTTAGTTGAGTTCCTAAAACTGACTGCATGCAAGTCCAGAATCTTGAAGTGAATCGTGAATCTCTATCTGCTATGATCTTCTTAGATACTCCATGAAATCTAATAATTTCATTTATGAATACTCGAACTACGTCAGCAACTTCATAAGTATCTCTTACGAGAATGAAATGGGCGCTTTTCGTTAATTTATCCACTACCGCCAGAATAGCATTGTGTCTTTGAAAAGTAAGAGTTAGCCCAGTGATAAAATCCATAGAAATGATCTCCCATTTGGTCATAGGAATGTCATGAAGTTGTAAGAGACCTGCTAGATGACAATGATCAGCTTTTACTTGTTGACATTCCATACATCTTGCAACAAATTGAATGATATCACGTTTCATGCCCGACCAGAAGAAGAGTTTCTTGGTATCAGTATACATTTTTTTTACTCCAAGATGAGCACAATATATTGCTCTGTGGGCTTCCTTAAGGATGGTGTCTCAAAGATCCCTATTATTAGGAATATACATCATTCCATGAAATCGTAAAATTTCGTCATCTTCTAGTTCATATCCTTCAAACTTAGATTCTTTTGGCTTTTTACCATCAAGACTAGATCTTACCTTTAAATACCAGTTATCTTTTATGAGATGTTTCAGTACTCGTTGCTTTAAGTGAGAATATTCAGGGTCTTCTGTTCAAAGCATCTGCCACTACATTTTCTTTTCCTTTAATATATGATATTCCAAAGTCATATTCACGTAGGAATTCACTCCATCGTCTTTGTCTAGCATTCAAGTCTCTTTGGGTGAACAAATATTGTAGACTTTGATGGTCACTTTTAAGCGTAAAACTTCGCCCCACTAGATAATGTCTCCAAATCTTTAAAGCTAGTACTACAGCGGCTAACTCTAAATCGTAAGTAGCATAGAGTTCTTCATGAGGCTTTAACTTTCTTGAGATATACGCTATTACTCCTCTATCTTGCACTAATACTGCACCTAACCCATGTTTGGATGCATCAATACATACCGTAAAATCTTTGTCCATATCAGGGACTCTTAAGATTGGTGCACTAGTCAGTAGTCTTTTGAGTTCAGAGAATGCTTTATTACATTCCTCAGTCCATTCATACTTAACACCTTTACGTTGAAGATTTGTAATCGGCTTTGCAATTTTGGAGAATCCTTTCACAAATCTTCGGTAGTAACTGGCTAAACCCATAAAGCTTCGTACTTCATATGCAATTTTCGGTATTGGTCATTCCATGATTGCTTTTACCTTCTTAGGGTCTACTGAGATCCCTTCCCCTGATATGATATGACCTAAGTAATGAATCTTTTCCTAAAAGAACGAACACTTGGATAACTTTCCATATAACTGGTGTTTTCTGAGGCAGGATAATACTATCCATAAATGGTCTTCATGCTCTTTCTCATTCTTGGAGTAGATGAGAATATCGTCTAAAAAGACTTGTACAAATTGATCAAGATATTTGCAGAAAACACTGTTCATAAGGTTCATGAATACTGCTAGTGCATTAGTTAATCCAAATGGTACCACAGTAAATTCATAATGCCCAAAGCGTGTTCGGAATGCAGTCTTAGAAATATCGCTTTCACAAATCCTTAGTTGATGATAGCTTGATCGAAAATCAATTTTTGAAAAGACAGAGACTCCTTTCATTTGATCGAAGAGGTCATCAATTCGAGGCATAGGATATCGATTCTTTATTGTAGCTTGATTCAAGTCTCGATAATCTATGCATAATCTTAAGGAACCATCTTTATTTTTGACAAAAATTACAGGAGCACACCAGGGTGATATACTGGGTCGAATATGTCCTATATCCAATAGTTCCTTCAATTGAAATTGTAATTCTTGAAATTCCGGAGCTGTCATTCTATAAGGTGTTTTAGAGATTGGTTGAGTACTGGGTTTCAATTCTATTGTGAGATCTAGCTCTCTTTCGGGGGGTAATCCTGGTAGTTCCTTTGGAAATAATGAATCTTTTCCTAAAAGAACAAACACTTGGATAACTTTCCATATAAATGGTGTTTCCTGAGGTAGGATAATACTATCCGTAAATGGTCTTCATGCTCTTTCTCATTCTTGGAGTAGATGAGAATATCGTCTAAAAAGAGTTGTACAAATTGATCAAGATATTTGCGGAAAACATTGTTCATAAGGTTCATGAATACTGCTGGTGCATTAGTTAATCCAAATGGTACCACAGTAAATTCATAATGCCCAAAGCGTGTTCGGAATGCAGTCTTAGAAATATCGCTTTTAGAAATCCTTAGCTGATGATAGCCTGATCAAAGATCAATTTTTGAAAAGACAGCAGCTCCTTTCATTTGATCGAAGAGGTCATCAATTCGAGGCATAGGATATTGATTCTTTACTGTAGCTCCATTCAAGTCTCGATAATCTATGCATAATCTTAAGGATCCATCTTTCTTTATGACAAAAATTACAGGAGCACCCCAAGGTGATATACTGAGTCGAATATGTCCTATATCCAATAGTTCCTTCAATTGAATTTGTAATTCTTGAAGTTCCGGAGTTGTCATTCTATAAGGTGTTTTAGAGATTGGTTGAGTACCGAGTTTCAATTCTATTGTGAGATCTAGCTCTCTTTCGGGGGGTAATCCTAGTAGTTCCTTTGGAAATACATCTGGAAACTCGGCTAACACTGGATATTGTTCTAAGGATGGTCCTATTTCTTTACTTATTTCTTGAATTACATATTCCTGACAACCTTTCCTTATACAACGCTTCATTTTCATTGCTGATATGTAGCGTAAAGATACTTTTCTCTTGATACCTTGAATTTGGATCGCCTCTCCTTCATCATTTATACCGAGAATTATTTTCCCATAACAGTTTACCCAAGCTTGATGAGCTTCTAACCAATCCATACCTATGACAAGATCATAAGTTCCTAAGGTTGTTACATAAACTTTCAATTTAGTCGTACAGACCCCCAGATCAATTTTGCATTGATCCACACTTAAGTCCACGGATTGGAGTTCTCCTGAGGCCATTTCTACCTGTCTGAAATCATTTTGCTTGCGAGCTGCTAGCCCACATTTATTTAATGCATATGACGAAATGAAACTATCTGTAGCACCAGTATCAAATAAGATTTTGAATTTTATACCATTAATGATACTTGAGAATTCCACTACAGTGGACTGGTGTGCTACTTGATTGTTGTTGACTAATGCATGGATTCTATGATTGCCCTGGGTATTTGGTATTGGTTCCTTTCCTGTCCCATGCAATATACTAGATGAAGCTTATGGACAATCACGTTGAAAATGCGATCCTCCACATCCCCAGCAATTAACCTGAGTCGGTCCTCTTGAATCATAATGTCAATTTCTAGATAAAGGGCTTTGCCCTCTCATGTTGCTTCCTCTCGAATTTCTTCCTCTATTAGCAATTCCACAAAATTTCCATGGACTTGTGTTTGATGATTCAACGGCTATAGTGTTAACTACCATGGGAGCTCTTGTTCCTACATTTCTTAGGGTAAATCTATTACCATAAGGTGGTCTTGAGCTACTTCCCCTGAAGAAATTTCGAGGAGTCTTTCCTGAAAACCCTGATTGTAGAGGTTCTACTGGCCCGACATCCTTTTTGGTTCCTAGATGATCTTCTGCATAGCGACCACATTCTACCGCCTCGGCTACTGATGATGGTTTCCACATCCTAACCAAGGCCCTCATGCAAGGATTTAACTCAAATATGAAGCGTTCAGCTTGACGTTCATCAGAATCTAAGTAGTGAATGTATTTCACAAGCTCCATAAACCTTATTTCATATTCTTCCATTGTTTTATTACCTTGAATTAATGTATGAAAGGCTCCAGCTTGTTGTTCTTGAAAATATGGAGGTAAATACTAAGCACGGAATCTTTCCTCGAACAATTCCTAAGGAACATTATCCATTGTGAGGTGTAGTTGTTTTTCCAGAGTTCCCCAGTAAATCAAAGCACTTTCCTTTAATTGAAATACAACAATTTTTGTTTTTGAAGAAGAAGAGTACTCTCTTAATTTAAAACATTTGTTCATTCCTTCTAACCATGCCTCAGCACATTCTCCAGCTCGTCCTCCTGAAAATTCTGGGAGTTTAATTTTCTGTAGCTCCCTAGAAATATCTTCCTTTGATCTTTTATACTCAAAATTTTTTGGTTCCGCTGAATTGGTTGCTAAGGGTTGAGGTTCTTCTTTGGTCTTAGCCATTGTTGACCCTTTTAATGTTTCCAATAAGGCTTCTAATGAGTGCATTATCACGGTCAACTTCGGTGTTGGAGTGCTTGGTGTTGATGATGGTCTTGATGGTGGTGGTGATGGTGGTGACGATGGAGATGATGATGACGATGGTGGTGGCATTAATGACGGTGACACTACCCGATCACGTCGTCGTCGCTGATATGTCCTTACCATCGTAGTGTTTCCTGTATACATAATAAAATTGTAAAAATTTGAGGTATACTTTCAGATTTAACATATAGTTTTGCAATTTCAAATCTATAAACGGGTATAGTTTTTTTTGCTATTTTTACCTGCTAGGTAGGTCTTACTGGTACCAAGGTCAAGGAGGGTGGTCTTGCGACCTCCTTGTCCTAATGCAGAGTATTCTATCCTAATGCGTAATAATACTTATTCTAATGCATGGGTCTTTATAAATCTTAATAATTTTTTTTTTTTTTTAATGCCTAGGAAAAAAAGCACATGTATATTAAAATATTTTATCATCAGCTATGGAAATACTATGTGAGTTAGTGGAGAATGTTTACTAAGAGAATGAGTGTTATGAAAGAAACTTAGTAAAATTTAACTTGTATATCAAATTATATTATGTTTTTATTTTATAAATAGTTAGGCATAAATCAAAATCACCAAACAATCAAACAATCAAAATCACCTCGTGCAAATAAAATAAATGCCAACCAAATAATTTGTTTATGAAAAAAAAATAGATATCCTAACATAAAACAAATTAGAAAATATGACAATAATATTTTATTAGATATAAATATATTTGAAATACCCATATATTTATATAATAATTTAAATGTAAGTCACGATAACCTAAATAATATACTATAACTCTCGGAACACCCCCACATTATAAATTCTAATAACTTTTATTCAATTATAATGGACATTTACATTGAATCAGCGCCCATTTTACAACACGATTTAAAAACCATAACCATTTAGAATATTGAAGAATAGATAGATCGGTACCTACATCATCAAACAAGCAAGATTCCTTGGGGTTTCATGCTTGACACGTTGTGTAATGTATGGGCCTTCGTGGGCTCCTCCTTGGTGTCGTGTTCGATATATTGAGCACTAACTTATCACCCGAAGAGCTCGATGGACTTGCGTTTATTTATTCTCCCCACCTGTCCTATGGTTTGGCACCTTGTGGGTCTAACTTCATTGTTGGCCATCTATGACATATGCATGACATAGAATACAGACTTAGAGATTGGGCCCTTTAGCCCATCAATTTTTCTTTTTGTATTTGCGAAACACCATCATTAAAATTGAAATTTAATTGATATAAGGGTTCTAAATTCCCACGACGTTGTGAACTTGCTATTTAAATAGTGTATGTTCATTATTCGATTGGTTATGATGTCTAGTCTTCATCTAAACTACCCAGGTTTACTAACCGATTTGGTGCCAACAATATGTTGATTGGGAACATGTGTTCATATCGCACAGTTTTGAATTTAGCTGGTGGGCACGACCGTACCTTGTTGTCGACACCACGAGTGATACATAATAACTTTCTACCCATATTCTATTAAGTGTAGTCCTTTTGTTCCAGTTATTTATATATGTATTAATTTACTTTGCAAAATGTCTATCGATTCCCACAGGTTTTTGCTATTGTTGCTGCAAATCCAAATTTCTATCCCTTTTCTCAGTGCGAAAGCTTCTAAACGGATTTTGATGGCAGCTCTCAATCATAGGATCTTCAGAATCTGTTCACTCACAAAATCTGGAAGATGAACTATGGCTCTCGGGTCAGAGCACGAATACTATGATGGTTGGGGTTCTCCATTGCCACCCGTTTCTCGGTGAACGTCCCGTTTGTGACCTTTCCAGTTCCAAGGTTATAAGTAATTTTCATTAAATTGAATCAATTATTAAACGCCAAGCCACAGGAGAAGAGGACCATACAGTACACGCCCAATGGATATATACAGGGCAGTTGTGCTAATTCTAATTGAGATGTTAGATAAATTTCAACAATTCTATATACGGTCCTCCTCTTTGATAAAAATTCCACAGTAAAACGGTAACGGAAAAATACAAACAAGGAAATGTAGCCATATGCGTTAAGAAATCCGTGTAGTTTTTCAAGTGAAAATTATGAAGTCACTACATAATTGAATTTCATAAATTAGAAACAAAAATAACTGGGACTGGTTAAAATGCAGAACCCTGAAAACAAGATTTAACGGGCTTGTAAGGTCTCGCAGGGTTCTAACCTGCTCTGATACCAAAATGTAATGCTTAAAAAAAAACTTAACCAGATATTTAGCCTAAACAAACTATGAACTCTTTATGAACCTACTTTAAAATTTAACCAAAATTCATATATCAAATTAATTGATTTGATGAGAAGTACCTACTGAGTTCCTGCGGATGAAGAGGCTTCAGAATTGCTCCAGATATCGCTCCCGTTACCAAAAGACCATAACCTCCCAGCCACAACCTAGGTACCCAGTCCAGAATGCTTCTCAATTGCTGCAATCTGTTCCCCCGTGCCCAAAAACTTAAGAACAAACAAGGCTCAGTCCTTACTATCGATAACTTCGTGTTACAAATTTTCCTCCTCTCAACTGTCTTCCTCCAACCGCCCCCTGATCATTCTTTTTCACCCCTTCTCTCAAGATAACCTTCCTTCTTTTAAGTCTCCGTTCACCACCTCCCTCCATCTTCATGTCCTAATTTTGATACGTGTTAATTTTATAAAACAAAATCTTATTTGATTTGGTGATTTTATTCGAATATGTAATTTGATTTGATAAAGTTTGTTTATTACTTTAATGAATTAATTTAATTTATTTAATTTATAATTTTAATTAATTAATTTTATTAATTTCATAAAATTTAATTTACAAATTAAAATTTAACATTAAAACTAACATTTTCTGTTCGTGAGAGGGTTTATCATATATATAGTGTGTTACATACAGGTCCATGCATACGTAGCTATCATATGGAGGTTTCATATGTATGCTAATACTTGTATTTTATTTATAGCTATAGGTGGGTCATTACACATATATGTTGCAGTCTCAAAGAACATCTATAAAGTATAATTTTGGACATATAGCCTCATTTATAAATAATTATGGCCAATTTTGGATATAAATGTTTGCATTACGTATCACTTGTCCAACATCTTTTATGTTTCTCATCAAAATGTTCTTGCTCATTTATTCATGAATTTGTATTCTAGATCATAATTTTAAATGCCTTATTTCAATGTTTCAATATAATTTTCTGAAATAGCACATTATATATATATACATATAGTGTTTCCCAATTTCCTAAATTTGAGGGCACACGTATCCAGTGCATTTTGTTTCCCCATATCATGGAAATTAGATTTGGTAAACATCCTACCAAATATTAGCTTTGCAAGTAAATACATTGAGCCAATTAATGGTTGAGTCGAGGTAGATTAATTGCACTACTGCAAAGCATGTGCGCTACTATTTGAAGGGCATGTGTCATGATTTTATAAATTCAGACTATGCAAGTGACATTAATACTAGAAAGAGCACTCCAAGGTTTTGTTTCAGGCTAGGATCAAGTATGATACCTTCGTTGACCAAGAAGTAGGTAGCATAGGGATTGAATTCAGTGAAAGCAGAGTACATGGAAACTTCTGCAAGTTGCAAGGTTATCTAGGTTTGAAATTTGATTGTAAAAATGGCCATTATATGTTGAAGTCGACAATTGTGTACTCTACCAATCAAAGTTACAATTAAGGTCTCCAAGAATCCAGTGCTTTACAATCGCTCCAAGCATATTCGATCAGGACTGTGTGGGAGCAACCCCCCGTTAGAAAATGATAAAGTTGGCAGCTTATTATGCTTATTTTCTTTAACCTTGATACTTGTTTGTGAATCTTTATCTTCTTTATGTTCTTTTAGTTAGATCTTTTCATCAAACAATATCAAGAAACAACAACAACAAAAGAGGACACAGATGTAGGCTCTCAACCAGGGCAAAACCCCTCCAAGGGGAAAACCCGGAAACTCTTCTCTTCTTAGAATCTGCTTCAAATGAGATACAAAGACCCAATCCCTAGACCAAGTCCTTCTCCCAGTACCAAGTCAGCCCTTCCTCAAGTCCTTGAATCTGCACCAAACTGCTACACACTGCAACTTCATCGTGCCAAACCACAACACTACTTGATCTACAACTTTGACCCTACAATTTCGACCCTGTAGCTCCTTAAGAAACCTTAATTCGACCTCCTTCTGGGACATTCCAAGAGCAAGACAGCTCTTCCTAAGGTCAGTGAGGTATAAATAAAGTTTCCTTCCTCCCAATTACAAGATTTTGCACTTCCTCCTACTACAACTCGGTCCTGCAACTTCAGCTTCTTCCTGCAGCACAGAAACCCTAGAGTTTCACAAATGAGAGAGATGGGGCCCAAAAACCAAGAAATTTCATCCTTCTTCCTTCTCCTTGACCTTTTCTCTCCTTCTTGCAACTGCCCAGCTATAAATCAAACTCCTTCTTGGATATCGAACTTGTGAATGAGTGTGTCTCCAAATGAAGTAAAATTGCCCTTTATATAGCCTTCTCAAGGGGTGGAATCCCCTCCTTTTAGGCCAACTTGAGGATCATGGGGCCAAATTGTACTCTTGGAGATTCCTGGACTTTATAGACTCAAAAATAGTTCTTTTTACAATTACATATTTCCCAGAAGGGTCTTATAAACATGATGTTGACTCCATTGACTCATGGCAATAAATGATAAGACCTAATAAACCCTAGAAGCACAAAGAACACGCTTTTACCTAGAAGACCATCAATAATGAGCATGAAACCCATGATGTAATAATAATAATTTTCTTTCTTCTTTTCTTGTTTATTACATAGGATACATATTGAAATGAGTACAACAATTAAAAAGACTAAAACTAGTTACATTTCTCAACATTCCCTCTTAACTAGGGAGGTATTCATAATTGTACAACTAGTACAACACCATATCTCACACTGAAAAGTTTTCAAGAAGAGTTGGATTGATAAACCATACTATAAGCATCATCATCATGACCAGCACTATCCCTGAGGCCTAACTGGACAAGCTCTTCTTTAACCAAGAGCATCTTGTTGGGAGGCTTTATGTGTGATACCGCACTACCTCTCTAAGGTACATACCCCATCCGGATGTCCACAAGGCATGTTATTTTAGGACTATTCTTATCTTGGATTTCCATACCTGAGTCCTCAAAGAATATCAGTGTTTTCTTACCACTCTTCTCTTGGATTTCTGTCCCATCCTCAAAGAGTATCGATACCTTTCCTTTCTTGGAAGTTATATCCTGAAGGAAACCACAGATGCTTATCCAATCCTCCGTCATTCTCTCTTTTTCACCCAAAAAGGAGGATGCACATGCGATGTTCATCATCACTCCCTCTCAACCAAAGAGCACATCCCTATTCTCTCTTATCTTGACAATAGAACCTTGCTCCTTATTCAGGGAGACTCCTTTTGCTCCCTCTCAAATTAGAGGAGATTCCTTCCTTCCAATAATGGAAGCCAACACCACAGGTCTTTACAACTTGCCTTCATCAAGGTATTAGCTACTAGTTCTCCATAGTTACATGGCTCCCTCTTTCGTTTGCATCACTTGTTTTCTTCCGAGGTATCATCGAGCCATCTTCACTCTTTCGTTCTTGTGACAGGATTCAGGTCATCTTTCTTACTCATCACTTTCTTCTTTAACATGAAGGCGTAGCATTTGAGCCTTCCCAATGATCATGGCTTCCACATGAAAGTGATCTCCTTTGACCTTCAGGTTATCTTCTCGCACAACTACCCTTTCAATCCCAAGATGGACTCATCTCAGCTAAGACATTACATGGAATCTTTACTTGTTGGAAAATCGATAGAGATGGCAGTTAAATGATTTTCCTCTTAATGACATTAACTTGTGATGTTTTTCCTTATTAGTATTAGATCTTTTATTTATATTTTCTTATCATCAAGATTAATGCCAAGCAACAAATAGATGAGAACACAAGATGTAAGCACATTGTCAGGGCAAAACCCCCCCTCGAGGGGAAAACCCAGTCACAAATTCTTCCTTCAGTAGATTCAAAAGATGAGATGACCAAGACCCTTACAATCTAGACTCAAGACATCCTCCATCAAGTCATCCTTGAAAACTATGATAGCACCGAGACCTTGACTGTGGTGAATCCTTCACATTGTGGTAGCACTGAATACTTCATTCTGTGATAGCACCAATCACAAAAGGTCTTCACTGTAATTTCGAGCTTGTCTAAGATTGAACCACCATTTATGAGCTCCTGTAGAGACAACGAAACCTCCTCTCTGTAGTTCGAACCCCTGTAATTGCAATGAGAACCTTCTTGTCATATCACTGAAATATAGCCTCTGAAAACTCACGAAAATACATCTCTGAAATCCTAATCCGAACTATTTTGTGGTCACCGAAACTTCATCACCAAAACTTCTCTGAAAATGCGAGTTCTGAGATTGTGAAAAGCGAAAATCTCAGTTGGGTATATATAGTTGTTTGTTGATCACTAATGGGCCGACATGACCATATGTATAGGTGTGTCACTGTATAAGGCCAACATGAATATATATTGAAGACAATTTAATTGAGACCAACTTGTAGAGGCTAACTTGAAGAGGATGACTTGATGGAGTCTTTGACCCAACAATAAATGACTTTGATAATAACCTAAAGCTTACAATGGAGGCTTGACCTATAATTGACCCAAGCATGAAACCCATGCTTTAATAAGTCAATTCAACTTAATAATAAAATTCTTTTCACTTTCTTTTGAGAAATATATTACATTTGACTCAAGTACAATAATGAAGACAGAACCTAGTTACATTTTCCAACACTACTAACCCTGGCATGATGCTTTTCCCAAGGACATTCAAAATGATGGTCCTTCCCAGATCATGATGATCCATTTTAGCAAAATGAGAACCTCTAACATAATGTTAGATAATATATGGATGAACAATATGCAAAATGGTCTATCATTATATCTTAGATGATCTCTACTAAGCAACATAATCATGTAAACTTCAAAATATGCTATCATCATATGCTTCTATCCTATGATGCTTATGCAAGACATATCATCTAAAAGGAAAACCAACATTCATGAAGAACCTAGAAGTCAATGAACCTTCTTTTAGTAGTAAAGATCCTTCACTTCCTTCTTTGCCTTCTTCTTAGGTTCTCCCATTGCTTCCGCTACATGAGTTTCACTCCTATCCTTTCTCTTATTGTTTTGTTGATTCAGACAGTCCCTCTTGTAGTGTTTAAACTCATTGCACTTGAAGCATAGCCAAACTTTCCCTTCTTCATCTTCTTGACTTGGGCTAGAAAGGCTTGAGACTACTCATCTGATCCAATGCAATCCTTGACCTTAATCCTTGACTCTTCCAGTATGCATTGTGCCCACAACTCATCAAATGGAGTTGATTTCTTCTTGGAGTAGATACTTGTTGCAAAGTTGCTCCATTGTGGTGGCAATGCATTTAGAACACATATGGTCACTTCTGAATCAGTAATTGGTTCCCCAAGTCCTTGAAAATGGTCTCTTAGTTGAGAGACTCTCATGAGGAAGGATGCCATATCCTCATCCTTCGATTTCTTCATCCTATATAGCTTGTTCCGCAAATACATCTTTTTACCTGTTGTACTTACAGAGTACAAATTCATTAGCTTCTCATACATTGCCTTGGAAATCTTTAGTTTGCCACAAATGGAACAAGAGAACTTTTGATTGATTAGATTATGATCCTTTGCGCCCTTACTTCCCCTTTCTTGTACTTTGCTAGTTCTTGTTTCCTTTCTTCGCTAGGTTCAGTAACTTGCCCAGTGACATATTCCATCACTTCTTGTTCTGTCAGTATTAAGTCAATCATCTTCTTCCATGCTAGATAGTTTGATACCCCAATGAGTTTATTGCTCTCCTTGCAAAAAGAACTTACATGACTTGAAGATTCAGCCATTATGAAATAGTATGATACTTACTTGAATATCAAGATTCCTCTTTTGATAATATTTCCAATCTTCTTGGTGTCTTCAAGATCCTTCCAGGAGACTTCCTTGAAACAACCTCCAAGATTGATGACTTCCAAGTAGACTTCTTATGAGATTAATGCCCTTCTCGAAATCTTCCTCTCAGATCTTCCTTTAATGTGAATTTGATGTATACTTGATCTTCCTTGAATATTGAAACCCTACATCAATAGGTCTTCTTCTTCGGGCCTTCTTAAGAGTTTCCTTTTTCCTTCCCCTTGGTAATCAACTTCTTTTAGTGTCCTTCCAGTTGCCTTCCTTGTTCACCTTAGCTCTGATACCATGTTAGAAAACGATAAAGTGGCAGTTTATTAAGCTTATTTTATTTAACCTTGATACTTGCTTGTGAATCTTTATCTTCTTTATGTTCTTTTAGTTAGATCTTTTCATCAAACAATATCAAGAAACAACAACAACAAAAGAGGACACACATGTAGGCTCTCAGCGAGGGTGAAAACCCTCCAAGGGAAAACCCGAAAACTCTTCTCTTCTTAGAATCTGCTTCAAATGAGATACGAAGACCCAATCCCTAGACCAAGTCCTTCTCCTAGTATCAAGTCAGCCATTCCTCAAGTCCTTCTTACATCTATACCAAATTTCTACACACTACAACTTCGTCATGCCAGCTATAGCATTGCTACTCAATCTATAACTTCAACCCTGCAATTTCGGCCCTGTAGCTCCTTAAGAAACCCTAACTCGACATCCTTCTAGGACCTTCCAAAAGCAAAACAGCTCTTCCTAAGGTCAACGGGGTATAGATAGAGTTTCCCTCCTCCCAGCTACAAGATTTTACACTTCGTCCTACCGCAACTCGGCCTTGCAACTTTGGCTTCTTCCTGATACCCAGAACCCTAGAGTTTCGCACAAGTGAGAGAGATGGAGCCCAAAAACCAAGAAATTTCATCCTTCTTCCTTCTTGACCTTCGCTCTCCTCCTTGCAGCTACCTAGCTATAGATCGAACTCTTTCTGGGATATCGAACTTGTGTGTGTGTCTCCAAATGAAGTCGCACTGCTCTTTATATAGCCTTCTCAAGGGGTTGAATCCCCTCCTTTTAGGCCAACTTGAGGATCCCAAGGTTGACTTGTACTCTTGGAGATTCCAGGACTTTCTAGACTCAAAAATAATTATGTTTACAATTACAAATTGCTTGGAAGTGTCTTATAAACATGGTGTTGACTCCATTGACTCATGATAATAAATCTTAAGACCCAACAAACCCTAGAAGCACGAAGAACATGCTTTTACCTAGAAGACAATCAATAATGAGCATTATTACCGCTCAAACTAGCAGGGGTCCTAAAAGGGGATCCTTGAAGGGCTACTACTAGGCTAAGGGCAACAATGGAGCGATAGCCCACTGTCACCTTGGCTAAGGCTCCCTACTCTTTATGGACTTTCACTGATGGGAGGAGACTCGTTATGATAAGGATCACAAAATGGATGGACCAATGATAGGGCGAGGGGTGATCCTGGAAGCCTATTCACAAGAGAGGCTCAAATATGTGGCTTGCTTGTCTTGGAAGACAAAATGAAAGGCTCTCAAGGAAGGGCTTGTGGAGAATTTCAAGGGTTATGGTTTGAGTATGTCTTATAAAGGAAATCCCTAAGCCCTAGAATTCTTGTGGAAACTTGGGATCCAAGTTATCTTTGAAGAATTAACCTTGATAGTGCATGGGACCACATGGGACCAAGTGGACCCGAGATTAAGTCAAGGGGATAGGATTTAGCAACCAATGATATGTTTGACCTAATTAGGGAGGGGAAAGGGATCAAGGAATGAATTTTCAATGAAAGACAATGCAAGAATCCCAGTAAGGTTTATAGCCTAAGGGAAACCAAGGGCAAGAATTGGTCTTCGATCTAGGGCTTGCGATATCTCAAGATCCCACCATCGGAATATCATGATATTTGGAGGGCTTCTTGAGGACACACCAACGCAGTTGTGGACCAAAAATCGATGTATTTGGATGAATAGATTGTGAGATAATTGATGCCCTAGGTGACCTTGAGGACTAGACCTAGAGGAGAGGGGAGAAGGAAAATAGGTTTAAGGTGATCACCTTATGGTGGACTAGTGCCCAATCCTTTGGGGAGATTTGGACTCAAGAGTAATTATGACTATGGACATTGAATTTTCCATTTCAATGAGGCCTTAAAGACAACTTCGCATAGAATTAGGGCAGCAGCAAAAGCAGCTTCAAGAACTTTATACTTCGTTTTGCAAGATTGATGGTTTATCAAGATGAATTTCAATGAAGAAGCGTCTCTAGGAACATTCATTCATTATACATGGCCCATACATGAAGCATCATTATCTAAAAACTGAATTTCCACAACTTCGTATAAACAGATGTAGTAAATTAGCCCTAGTATAGCGTAATCCCAACAACAATGTATGTGACAAGAATAGAAAACAAAATAGCATTAAATTGTACTTACATGTATTAAGAGTATATCCAACCATCAAGAATTTGACAATCAAGAAGCTCCAAGAAAAGAGAAAATAATCCAAACATCAAAATTCATTCCATGCTCCAAAATTCGTCCTCCAAGAAGGATAGCGAAATTCTCCAGAGAGATACAAGTCCAATCCAAGTGATGTTGCTGAAATGAATCTTCATCACTTCTATTTATACAACTCTAATGAGTTCGATTTACCTAATTAGGCATACATTAGCCCCTAAAATAAAATAATGTCCAAAATAACTAACTTTTGGTGACAAGCCCACCAAACTAGCTCATAAACAAAAGAATAAGCCTCTTAAGAGGTCGAATGATCAATATTGCATGTCGTTGAGCCTTCTAAGGAGCCTGGTGAAGTCCATAAGTGCCATAATGGTGATTAGGAGTCCCAAAAGTAGTTGACAAGGGATTGGCCCCTTCTTCTCCAAATAATAAACCTGTGGTGCTCCCAATGGGTGTGGGGGAACACAAATAACGTCATGTGTCTCCAAGTAGATCGAAGATGCCTATACACCATCTGTAAGGGCTCAAATGATAATGTAAGTAATACCACATCAGCATACAAGTCCTGGGTCATCTTCCAAGTGCATGATACAACTGTGGAGCCGACTAAGCATGGTGAACTAGGTGCATATTTCTCGTCCAATAGATGAAACTCGATAAATCTTTGAACATCTCTGGGAATCCATGGAATGTTGTCTATTACTGTGGAGGCCCATGGCTCTCTACACACACCCTACATGTGCCAATGTAGCCCTCTTAAGGGTTGGGACCCCGTATAGGGAGATCAAAAACCCAAAATAGGGATCATCTGTAATCCTGCATAAGATCCAATCCATCCCCTAGTCTTCCAGTATGACAAGTCATCTAAAGAAATCCAGTTAAAGAGCTTACAAACCATGGACAACAAGTAGGGACTTCATAAAGGCGTGCCATTCCATAGTGGGCTTTGGCATGTGCTATTGTCTCCAAGCTCTAACCAAGTGCCCTATTAGGTGGTTTCTACTTTTAAAGGGGATGATATGTCCAAGGTACATCCTTCAAATGGTGGTGCCATGTGAGAAAATGATGGTACGAAGTAGGGGATGGAGGGGGCAATCCTAGGTAACATGCCAAGGTACAAGGGTAGTTAATAAAGGGGAAGCCAAGACTTGGGTATATAATGTATAGGAGGGAGAAATCGTGGTACATGAGTTACCCTGACCTTGATTTTGCGATATATGTGGATGAGGGAGCAGGACCATGCAACCAAAATCAAGGTTTCCCATGAAGTACCATCCCTAAAGCCCAAAGGTCAGTAAAGGAGATTCCACGAGACTAGGGTCCAAGGTTAACAACCACAAGAGGTCTAGGGGACAAGAGCACAAACCTAGCCCACTCTTTCTACCAAATCCCCCCATTAATCCATGCCCAAAAGTTTCCATGATAAATAAACTACAATACTCAATTACCAAATGACAAGACACACCTTTAGGTTCAGGAGACCCACTTTCAAACATATGATCATGACAGATGGGTGAGTGACCACATGGTTGGCTCAGGTGGTGGAAGAAGTGGCACAAAGAGCTAGTTGGTGGTTGCAAGGGGTCGCTTGCTACCCGCTGAGGACCATCTACTAGAAAAAAAATCCTAGGGATATCATCCACAAAATGGTGGGTAACATCTGACTCCAACTGGGACACGATCTATCGAACAGTGGGTGAAGATACGTGAATGGGAGGTCACGAGAACACCAACAATCTCTTGGTACACCGCAAACCTGTTACCTGCACATACAATAAATGAAAAAACACGGGGCAGCATGCTTTCGCGACGTCTCATGATTGCACGTGCTTGGATTATACCCATAAAATCAACTCATAAAAATAAACTTTCAAATGCAGTTTTAAATCTAAATGCAATTAATCTATCATGAGAAATATCATATGACATTAGTTCTAATGCGAAAATCAACATGCAATGCATCCTACCCTAACATGCATATAACATTATGCAAGTGCTAAGTATAATCATATAACCAATGTAACCAACATATTATTAAATCAATATAAAAACATTTTCCCTTATGAACCATCATGAGGCAGGGGGCCCAAATATCACTTTTCCCATTACAAGATTTGCTTGATGAATGGTAAGGGTGGGGGGCGGGAACATTTGAGGACCATGCATCAATGGTCATAAATAAGGAGGGAAAAGAGGAATCCAACTCACGCAACCTTTCTTGTAATGAAAATATGGAGAACTCAATCACCAAGCTCATAAACTTTCGATGAATAGCAACCTCAGGCATATCCTCCTCATAGCATAACAAGATAGATTGCTTATCCACATCCACATTTACATTTTCCTGATTATCAAGGGAGGAACAAGGTGGACTATGATCATCATATCTTGGAAATAACCACAATCCCCTTTAAGGGTATTGAGAAGCTCCTCATTTTCGTGGCCCTCAAGAGATTCATTAAGAGGGGTACCAAGCTCCTCTTTGCTTCTAATGCCATCATGATCATTGGAATGAGGATCATCATCTTGAAACATGTAAAATAGGCCTCTCCAATGAGCCATTTATTGTCATGCAAATCTTCCTAAGCTCTTAGATATGGAGTCGCCAGAGCAAATTTAGAGATGCATAGAGAGATGCTTGCTTCACCCTACAAGCATTGACCGTCAAGTTCAATGAAGAACTAGGGCTACGTTCTTCAAATGGAGTTGCCAAATGATATATCAATAATGTCGTATGGGGAACAAAACACACGCCTCGTGTCCTCGGCAACGACGCTAGAAATGTTACCGCTCAAACTAGCAGGGGTCCTAAAAGGGGATCCTTGAAGGGCTACTACTAGGCTAAGGGCAATAATGGAGCGATAACCCACTATCACCTCGGCTAAGGCTCCCTACTCTTTACAGACTTTCCCTGATGGGAGGAGATCCGTTATGATAAGGATGACGAAATGGATGGACCAATGATAGGGCGAGGGTTGTTCCTGGAAGCCTATTCACAAGAGAGGCTCAAATATGTGGATTGCTTGTCTTGGAAGACAAGATGGAAGGCTCTCAAGGAAGGACTTGGGGAGAATTTCAAGGGTTAGGTTTTGAGTATGTGTCTTATAAAGGAGATCCCTAAGCCCTAGAACTCTTGTGGAAACTTGGGTTCCAAGTGATCTTTGAAGAATTAACCTTGATAATGCATGGGACCACACGGGACCAGGTGGACCCGAGATTAGGTCAAGGGTATAGGATTTAGCAACCAATGATATGCTTGACCTAATTAGGGAGGGGAAAGGGATCAAGGAATGACTTCCAATGAAAGAAAATGCAAAGATCCTAGTGAGGTTTCTACCCTAAGGGGAACCAAAGGCAAGAATTGGTCTTTCAACTAGGGCTTGTGATATCTCAAGATCCCATCATCGAAATCTCATGAAATTTGGACGGCTTCTTGAGTACACACCAGCACAGCTGTGGACCAACAATCAAAGTATTTCGATGGCTAGATTGTGAGATAATTGATGCTCTAGGTGACCTAGAGAAAAAAAGAGGGGAGAAGGAAAATAGGTTTCAGGTTATCACCTTATGGTGGACCAGTCCCTAATCCTTTGGGGAGATTTGGACTCAAGAGTAATTATGACTATGGACATTGAATTTACTATGTCAAGGAGGCCTTAAAGACAACTTCGCATATCATTAGGGCAACAGCAAAAGCAGTTTCAAGAACTTTATATTTCGTTTTGCAAGGTTAGTGGTTTATCAAGATGAATTTCAATGAAGAAGCATCTCTAGGAACATTCATTCATAATACATGGCCCATACATGAAGCATCACTATCTAGAAACCGAATTTCACAACTTCGCATAAACGGATGCAGTAAATTAGCCCTAGTATAGTGAAATCCCAGCAACAATGTATGTGACAAGAATAGAAAACAAAATAGCATTAAATTGTACTTACATGTATTAAGAGCATATCCAACCATCTAGAATTTGCCAATCAATAAGCTCCAAGACAAGATAAAATAATTCAAACATCAAAATTCATTCCATGCTCCCAAATTCGCCCTCCAAGAAAGATAGTGAAATTCTCAAGAGATACAAGTCCAATCCAAGTGATGATGCTAAAATCAATCATCGTCACTTCTATTTATACACCTCTAATGAGTTCGAATTAGCTAGGCCTACATTAGCCCCTAAACTAAAATAATGTGCAAAATAACTAACTTTTGGTGACAAGCCCACCAAACTAGCTCATAAACAAAAGAATAAGCCTCTTAAGAGGTTGAATGATCAATAATACATGTCGTCAAGCCTTCTCAGAAGCCTGATGAAGTCCATAAGTGCCATAATGATGAATAGGACTCCCAAAAGTAGTGGACAAGTGGTTGGCCCCTTCTTCTCCAAATAATAAACCTGTGGTGCTCCCAATGGGTGTGGGGGTACACAAGTAACCTCATGGGGCTCCAAGTAGATCGAAAAAGTTTGTAAACCATCTATAAGGGCTCAGATGATAATGTAAGTGATGCCACATCAACATACAAGTCTTGGGTCATCTTCCAAGTGCATAATACAACTGTGGGGCCAGTTGGGCATGGTGAACCAGGTGCATCTTCCTCATCCAATAGATGAAACTCGACCAATCTCTGGGGAATCATGGAATGTTGTCTACTACTATAGAGGCCCATGGCTCTCATACACACATCCTACATATGCCAATGTAGCCCTTTGAAGGGTTAGGACCCCATATAGGGAGACCAAACCCAAAATGGGGACCATCTGTAATCCTGCATAAGATCCAATGCGTCCCCTTACCTTCCAGTACAACAAGTCATCTAAAGAAATCCAATTAAAGAGCTTACAACCCATGGAGAACAAGTCAGCACTTCATAATGGCATGCCCTTCCATAGTGGGCTTTGGCATGTGCTGTCTCCAAGCTCCAAGGGGGATTCACCAAGTGCTCTATTAGATGGCTTCTACTTTTAAAGCGGGTGATATGCCTAAGGTCCATCCTTCAAATGGTGGTGGCATGTAATAAAGTGATGGTACGAAGTAGGGGATGGAGGGGGCAACCCTGGGTCACATGCTAAGGTACAAGGGTAGCTAATAAAGGGGAAGCCCACACTTGGGTATATAATGTATAGGAGGGAGCAATCGTGGTACATGAGTTACCCCGGCCTTCATTTTTTCACTCTTCTTCATATGCCTTTCGCATTTTATGATTTTTCTTTGGTTAAATGCTCAAGGCTCAAGGAGTAAGAGCATGATATGTGAAGTATAGCAGTGGATACCTCCTTTGAGGTGGGGCGGTTCATTGCCCACCAAGGGATGGGACAATCATGGGTCCCTAGCAGTGGATACCTCCTTTGAGGTGGGGCGGTTCATTAAGTACTCAATCAAAGATCATTAGATGCATAAGTAAAACTAGATTTGTCCTACTTGCATGAGCATGTAAAAAACAAATGTATTTCAAAAATTGAACTAAGTTTTTAAACTCAGATTACATCAATGAAATATCAGTCTAGTAATTTTCTCTTAAATCAAATGTTAATGTCAGCAATATATTCTAAACCGGTAGTCCTATAACCATGCAATATTCAGATTTTCTATCTATAACAACAGAAACTTCAAATGACAAACTGCTAACTAATAATTCAAAAAAAAATTGAGTTTCACTATTTCTGATCTAGTGATGTATTTGATCTAAAAACTCGGAAATAAATAATTGAACAGTAGTGAAACAATGTTCAGAAATTTTGTTAATTAGCATGCAAAAGCTTCTGAAAATAACTTATATTTCTGAAATGCACTGCAGTGAAAGATGTAAATTAAATTTGTTGTTAAATTTCAACTAATTGCAAATCTATGCCAGTATTAGCCTTGCTTTCAATCAAATAAATGAAATGAGGAAAGGTTAGAAGGTGTGCACCAGTCAACCCTTAGGGGCTTGAAGACACCTGGAGACAAGCTGCCCAAGTCACTGGAAATTCTCCAATGCAAATGCCAAACTCAAAAAAAAATGTGTTAAAAATTTTGTTAAACTTTTTTAGGGAAATTTACGAAAAATTTAGGAAAAAAATTTTTATGAGGATGGGAGGCTTGAGGGTGGAATGGTGGAGCTGAAGGGAGGCCGAGAGGACAGAGAGGGAGGATGCCATGAGGGAGGACGAGGGAGCAAGGAAAAGAGGAGAAAGGAGGTCGAAAGCAGACTGAAAGGAAGAAGACAACAGGTCGTAAGGAAGAAGAGGGAGATGGATGAGGGAAAGAAAAGGAAAGGAGGTTGAGAATGGAGAGGATAGGTCGAGAATGAAGAAGGGAGGCCGAGAAGGATGCTGGAGTTGACCAGCGCAGGGCCTCAAGGCCCTAAAAAATTTCCCTTGATCTCCTTGAAATTTCTCTTTAACCTACAAACAAAATGGGGATACCCTCTGGGGCCTAGATTTGTCTCCGGAATCCTCAAAATTTTCCTGCAATATTTAGGTTTGTTCCTGCACAAACAAAAGATAGCAAACCCCCAAAACAAGTATATACAAAAATATGAATTAACCCAAAACCCCAATGAATTAGAAATTTGATATCTACAAATCTACAATAATATTCTACAGATCTAGCAGATCTACAAATCAAAGCCCTCCATTAGCCAGATTTAAACAATTTTGCACAAATTTGGAAATAAATTAAAAATTTAAAGAGGCACAAGCCCAAGAAAAACCCTGCAAGTAAAATGTTTTGTAAGATGACTTCAGAAATTAAAAAAAATGGGCTCTTTAGATTCTATAATCTAAGAGTAAGTTGTTCCAACTGAGGATCTCCCCAAATGCCCAAATCCTAAATGATAACTTCTACAAACTTAGATCTGATTGTTAGATTTAAAGAGATTCAAAATAATCATAAAACCATCAAGCAATAGAAATACCTGCTACTTCTATCAAATCAAAATGATATTTTAAAAACTCAGAAAATTGTGCAAGATACTTGTGCACAAATCAATGCTCAAAGGCTATTAACCAGCAAATGCAAATAAAAGCAGCAGAGTATTAAGAACAATATTACCACATAAATCTGAAAGAGGAACACCACGGTTTGAAACCCCAAAGTCTTTGCGTTTTATTAACCAGAAAAAAGTTACAAGAGATTTCTTAGAGCAAGTACACAATTCAGAAATCAGATCCAAATAATGGAGAGAGGCCTCTCATTTATAGAAAAATTCTCTAACAACTAGTTGGCTTGATCCCCGTCAAAGCAATCTCAACCGTTGATAAAAATCAAATGATCTTTTAATCATCACCGTTGAAATAAAGTTACTTTTCGAATAAATTCGAATTTCACTTTTAATTTCCTTTTAATTAACTCAAAAATTATTATTTTGAGTTAATTGCTGCAAAAAGTTGACTTTGACTTAACTATTATGGCCCAAGGGTCCAAGATATCTTGAAATTTTCAATATTCTCTTGGTCGGGGACCTCCAAAATTAAAAACTTTAAAACCCACGAATTTTAAATGTTGGAGGATTTAATTTTTCCTAAGACCTAACTTAATTAAATTTCTGGCTTTAGCATTTTAATTTATTTTAGCCAGAAAATTTAATTAATTGACTGATGAAGGGAATATTAATTTTTCCAACCCTCTAATACTTTAGCATTAAAGCTAAAATATTATTTACATGAAATATTACATTTCTAACCCATGAAAGGAGAACACCCATGAAAGGAGAACACCCATTCGTTATAGACCCTCAATAATTACCCACTTCTGCGACACAAAATATGATCCAGTAGACTAAGTGGCTTGCAATAAAATAATCTAACCAAATCGTTAGAATTATTCCCAAAACACTTTTACAAAGACTCGATAAATAACACTAGGACTCATTTAAAATCCTGACGACGAAATCCACCCTACTTTTGGGGTGAGGTTGGAGAGAAAAACTCTGTCGATCATCCGTATTTAGAAATACACATGAATCGGTGAGATTAAAAACCTCCTAGGATAGAAATCATCATCAGAAAAATAAATTTACCTTGGTTGTTACATACATTTGTCTTACTATGATCATTTACATTACAAAATGCATAATGGGTTTACAAAACTCCAATGTACATATAGCTAATAATGATGAATCTGTGGATCATCTGAGTGCTCAGACATGATGGAAATCCATGCGCAAAAAAATATACAGCTTAGGGTAGTTGACATGGAGTGTCAACAGGGTCCAAGGTTAACATCCAAAAAAGGTCTAGGGGACAAGATCACAGACTTAGCCCACTCTTTCCGCCGAATCCCCCCATTAATCCATGCCCAAAAGTTTCCATGATAAGTAAACTACAATACTCAATTACCAAATGACAAGCCATACCTTTAGGTTTGGGAGGCCCACCTTCAAACATACGATCACCACAGATGGATGAGGGACCACGTGGCTAGCTTAGGTGACATAGAAGTGGCACAACGAGCTAGTTAGTGGCTACAAGGGGCTGCTCATTGTCAGCTGAGGACCATCTTCTAGAAAAAAAAATCCTAGGGATGTCACTCACAAAATGGTGGGTAGCAAGCATGAAACCCATGCTATAATAATAATAATTTTATTTCTTCTTTTCTTGCATGCTACAAAGGATACATATTAAAATGAGTACAACAATTATGAAGATTGAAACTAGTTACATTTCTCAACACCCCCCCCTGAATTTGCTCCTGAAGAGCGCTCCGCTCAGGAACTAATTCCGGGAGCGCGCTCCCTGCTTTTAGGGAGTGAAAGAGAGAGCGATCAGGGAGCGATCGCTTGCTAACTTCTCCCCGTGGAAGAAATTTGCGTGGCCAGATTTTCTTTTTGGAGGGAAGGTAGGGGCCAGAAGAAATAAAAGGCCTCCTCCCCTCCCACAATGCAACATTTGCGTATTGAGAGAGATAGAGAGGACTTTTGGAATTGGAGCTTGAGTTGAGGAGGTGAGTGAGAGAAAGATTAAGACGGTTGCTTGGGAGCTTGAGGAGCTTGCAAGGGAGATTGGAGCGTGGGATTGAAGGCGCCATTGAAGAGACAAAGAGGTAGGGTCTAGACTCTAATCCCAACCTTTTTTATTTTTCCATGTAGCAATAGCATTTGTGTTTTTAAAGGATAATGCCCCTAAAGGATACAAGAGCCCTGGGTATGACAAAGCTAGAATCATGGGACTTGATCATGAAAAAGCCAAATTAACACATGCTTTGGGTAAATTGACAAATTCTTGGACTGCCTATGGGGTATCCATTGTATCCAATGGTTGGATAAATGTAAAGGGCAAGCCATTGATAAGTGTTCTTGGTGTGCCTGCTTCTAGTGCAATCTTCCTTTCATCATATGATTACCCAGAAAAGTTCAAGACCACCACCAACATTGCAGAACCATTGATTCAAACAATTGAAAGTATTAGGCCATACAATGTCATCCAAGTCATCCCTGATAATGCTTCTAATTGTAAGGCAACGAGAGCAATCATTGAGGACAGATACCCCAATATTTTATGGTTTGGGTGTTTGGTTCACACAATGAACCTTTTGATGCATGACATTATTAAGATCAAGGAACCTCAATACAGATGGATTGGTGACTTGTACAAGAGAGGCAAGAGAATGATAAAATTTATTATTGGTCATAACAATACCCATGGGTTTTTTCCGCAATCACTCAACATTGGAGCTATTGAAGCTTGGGAAGACTATATTTGCTAGTTATTACCTCACCTTCAGGCGCCTTTTGAAGGGAAGAGAGTCATTTGCTAGCATGGTATCAAGTTCACATTGGCAGGTATTAAAGGACAAGGCTCCAACTCCAATTGATAGGGAAGCTTTGATGATGTGGAGGTGGCTGCTCTTGATGGTCAGTTTTGGGCACGTGTGAGGGATGTTTTGCAATACACCAAGCCCATTTATAACATGATTCATTTTGCATATACATATGCACCAGCGATTGGGGAGGTGTATGAGCAGATGGATAACATGTTGGGGCAAATAAAAGATATTGTTCAGTCAAAAGATCCCAAATTGCATGATCATATTTACAATTTTGTGTATGCATGATGGGATAAACTTAATGTTCCACTACATGCCTTAGCGTATATCCTTATGCCAAAATACTACTCTCCATCTTAATTTGGCAAACATGCACCTGGGGGTGGGGTTAGGGTCAAACCCCATACAGATCCAGAGGTTCAAAATGGGTATATGACAACATTAGACAAGTTGGTCCCTGACAGGGAGGAGTGTGCTAGATTGCATGGAGAATTAGGCAAATACTTCACTAGCACTGGAGTGTTTGGTTCTTTGCATGCAATGGAAGATAGGGACAAATTGGATGTTGTCACATGGTGGGACATGTATGGCGGCCAGGGACTTTTGGCAAAATTGGCAAAAAAAGTGCTTTCACAGGTTGTAAATACTTCTTTTGCAAAGAGGTGTTGGAGCACCTATAGCTTCATCCATAATGTGAGAAGAAACTACCTCAATGAAAACCAAGCAAAAAACTTGTTTTTTGTGCACTACAACTTGAGGTTGTTGACACATTATTGTGAGCGAGCTCACGCTGATACATCATATATGACTTGGGACAATAACCCAAAGGAAGATAATTTGGAGGATGGGGTTATACATCTAGAAGAATTGGAAACAGAACTTTTGAAATATGATGATGAAGCAACAGCAGTAGCCATCGCGCCCCATCATCCAATAGCAGTGCTAGAGTTCCACAAGCTTTGTTGTCGCCACCTCCATCTACAGCCTCACGTGGAGGTCATGTGATTTCTGGTTCTAGTTTTGAACATGTTGGTCTGACTATGCAGGAGGAGACTCCCAATAGACCATGAGAAAAGAATTAGAAATTTCTCATGACAAGAGGAAGTAGATGATAATAGATTTACTTGTCTTTTCTAGTTTCTAGTAGTTTTTATAATTGGTGACTTGCTCATATTTATTACGATATTTTTTGTAGAAAATATATGACAATTTAATTTTGAAGTTTGAAGTTGGCAATTATAACTCATTGGCAATGAATTATGAATATGATGTTTCATGAAAGTTGAAAGTTGAAACATTTCATTTCATGTTTGATATTCTTTGTTATAGTTTGGTAATGGTAATGGTTACAAGTACAACTTTAGTGATCACTGATGACAAAGGTAATATATTGAATTTTGAGAGCTTGAAACTTTAAGATTGATTAATGACGAGACTCAATATATTGTATGTTACTAACTTGTGGACTTGGTTGATGAAGATTATAACTTCTAGATGATTGATGTTATTTGGTTTAATCCATGTTTTTATGTTTTTTATATCTAATTCATCATTCTACATGCTTTTCTTGACATATATGCATCAAAATATATAAATATATATAGTATATAAAAATTCGCTCTCAATTTGCGCTTGACCCGATAGCTTTTGAAAATGTTGCTCTCCACTTCTGCTCCCTCTCCCAAGCAGCCATGTATTCGATACCATATCCTTAGAGATAGAGTTCATAAGAAAGCAATGGATCTAGAGTATATTCCCTCAGATTCCAAAGGGATAAACATTTTGACTAAGACCCTAGCAAAGGGAAACTTTGAGATACTAAGGGACAGAATGGACTTGGCAGAGAAGACCATCCTCACAAAGAGAGTGTTAGATTTGTGCCTTGATTGCTCAGTAGTCGATGTCCTTCCTTGTGCCACAATAGAAACAACAATTCCATATCTATAGATGTTTTCATAATGTTGATGGTAGATGGAGATATGGTGAGCACTAGTTTTCTTTGTGAGAAGCATTGTTGTTACGTGGTTATGTAGGCAAGTTGGTAGAGGGCACTACAGCGTAAATGTGCCATCACAAGATAATTTCATGTTTTAGATTTAGATAAGGAGCAGTTATCTAGAAGCTACGAGCAGATTGCATGCCGAGATTGACCTACTTTAGGAGAGGCACAAATCCCAAGGAGTCCATGCATCAATTTGTATTCAATTTGAAGGTTCATTGCATGCATGTAGTTAATTAGACTTTTTCAATTGGGCACTATTACCACAAAATCTAGCAAGCCTATAGTTCAAAGCATCACCAGGCAAGTACAGACCTTGGGGCAACAAGAGATCGACTACCACTGTCACCTTAGCAACCTTTCTCCAGCAATTTGGTGATATTTGAACCACGAGGGAGCCTTCCTTATATAGATCACCTAAAGATATTCAATAAGAAAGGTTCATGGTGATGGATGAGGTCTAATGATTGGGATAATATATTGGCGGAGCCTAGACGACTAAGAAAATCTTTGCCAAAGTACAAGCACTTTGTCCCTATACCACTTAAGCAAATTAAACCATTGTTATAAGTTAGGGCTTGGTAGATTTTCAATGATAGGGCATTGAATGTCTTATAAAAACTGGAAGAAATAGTCTTATAATGATTATTCAACAAATGATCCAGAATATCAATTAGATATGCAAGTTTTAGGGTTTGCAATTGAGCTTTTATGGCTGAAACATGCATAAACCACAATACAAATGATGACATCAGCCCTAGAAATAGGGTTTGTAACATCCAATAAATGTTATATTTTTCTTTTTAACAATTATTTAATGTAATTCCTACTTAGAGGGCAATAACACATCAAATAAAATTACTTTTAGGAAATATTTCAAAGAAACCCTAACCCTAACCCTAGATATCTAGAATTTAAGGGAGAAGAGGGAGAAAATAATAAGAGTAGAAGGGTTGATCACCACCACCTAGACTAATGCCTTGATCTAAACGGGAAATGTAGTTACCTAGGGAGAAAATCAATGAGGACCGACTTGTTGAAGAGGGTGAGAGGGCTAAAGCCTCATTCTACAAACGCGAGGGATTTCCTTGATAGGGAGATTCTAAACTTAAGATATGCACAACTCATAGTTCTCTTAAAGGATTCAAGGAAAACAATTTTGCATGGCATATAGGATCAAGGTTTCGAGATAAATATAGAAATTTTAACCAAGGAAGATGCAAAAACCCTAATTTACACAATATAACATGCAAATATAGAAGATAAGCAATAAACTTACAAAATTTTCACAAGAATCTCTTCAATCAATCCCAAGAAACCAATTCCAAGCAAAAATCCACCTCTTAGAGCAATTTGCACCATAGAATCACATTGCAGCTAAACAGAAAGAGACAAGAGGCTAGTTGCACACTTCCAAAGATAGGGAAGTGTGATAAATGAATGATGATGATAAATGGAATAAGGCCCCCCTCTATTTATATGAGGGCAACCAAGCCTTATTTCATTAATTTTACAAGCAAAACCCCTAAAAGTTCACTCGAGCATTCAATTAGGTGAAAGGTCACAATTTGACCTTGAAATAGATCTAAAACATAACATAATGCCAAAAATAATCCACACGTGTGGGAGTAAAGTAGTCCCCACCATGAGGTCATCATCCAAAATAAACAATAAAGACATCAAGGAACTGAGCCAAGAGTCCAAGAGTGCTCCTCACTCCAAGAAAGTCCCAAAGTGCATGTGTACATCTCTAAAAGGTATCTACCCTGCCATGACATCATCTAGGAGAATCCCTGTGTCATCCTTCTCAAACATGTGGGAGTGGCGTGGCACCTCTAAGGGTAAGTGTTGGCATCAAAAAGGGATGTGATAGCATTCCCAAGTCATATCAATGATAACTATCTCCATCTAGGCTCCAGAAGTTACAACAAGGTATCATCCATCAAACAGGGTCAAGGCCAACATAAGGGCATCCTAGGTCCATTTGGCACATCATTAAATAGCCCAACGTCCAAGCCTTAAGGTTCAGTGTTTCAACATCTAGCGGCTCATCAAGTGATGTAGCATCATGTGGAATCAACTCAAGGTTGAACAATCATCTATAGAGAGCCAATGTTGGGGCGACAAAGTCATGTTTGTTCTCTAAAAAGGGCAAAGAACCCACTGGAAGGTGTTGAAGAAGAATCAAATTATCCCTCAAGGGATCTCTACTACATATGTGATACCACCTAAACAAAACCTCTCAAGATCAAGTGAGATCAACTTCATTAGGGACATAAAACCATTAAAGCATCATGGTGAACCATATCTAATGTTAGGGGCACAAAAATACTTCACACAAAACTCACCTTCAAATGTCTAAATAGATCAAGATTTGTAAGCATGTCACCTCACTTATGTTAGGGACAATTAGGTCAATAACCCTATTAAGTGTTTCCAGACCCCAATGGCAGTGACACGTCCTAGGTCAGCCCATCAATCCACAGGCATGTGTGATAATGATGGTCATGGAGTGGGAGAGACTTCAAGGTAGTGCCCCAGCCATGAGACCAACTAATGGGGGTCCAACATCCTAGATGTAATATTGTAAGGAGGGAGCAATCATGGCGGAATGAGTTACCCCTTTCCTCAGCCTATTTTTTCCACCCCTCTAGTGTGACTTTTAATTTTATGATTTGCCTTTAATTGGTGCATAGCTTAGGATCCCAAGCTTGCTTTATGTTTTTCCAAACCCCTTTAAGATGCAGCAATTTCTCGCTCATCGGGGTTAGGAAATTCAAGGTTTCCTATATTTGAGATGAAGTAATGAATGGTTGAGAAACTCGACGATGGCTAATGGGGAGGTTAGAGCTCATGCTGAGCTTTTGCCATAGCGCTAAATATTGTCCTAGCCATTGTTTGCAATTTACGTTTTCTTTCATTGTGGCTTTATTGTTTTTAACATTAGTTCAATTGCATCAACCTCTGAGGCAAGTTTTTCGAGCCCTAACTCAAGGATGTGAATATAGGGTGCCAATCCCAATGACCAATGACTACCAACCCAAAGAATGGAAATATATAATTGGGAGGGATGGAAAGTTGTATGGATTTCCTCATACACACTATATTAATCAATGCCTCCCCATTAATGCCCTTCCTAATCCCTAAGGCCTCAGAGGAGGTCCCACTGGACTAGAATGAAAGACTAACCTCCCAAGTGAAGTGTGGGAACAAGAATACAATTGAGATCGGTCAATCATCCAGTTTTCCCCATGATTCATATTAATATGCCCATAACATTAAATGAAAACACATGATTGCTAGAATGGTTAGAGTATTTGTTGATAGATGACCAACCTTATTTTAAGAAGAAATGCCAGATGGAGAGAGATTGTACTAGAGCAATAGGTGGACAACTCGGGCATAATGTTATGTGTTGACCATCATGGAGCCGCTAGCTAGCTAGCTATCAAATGAGGAGAAAACCCTTTCTCAGGGGACTTACCCACTTTTGGTGGGTAACAAGCACACCATTCCCAACAGCATTATCCATCAATGAGGACATACTCATCTGTGAGAGAGGTAGATTTTTGACAATATCACCTAGGGCACATCATTGGAAAATCAATAGCGGCAGCTATTAATCTTATTTTCCTTAACCTTAATATTTTATTGTGAACTTATTAGCTTTCTTGTGTTCTTTTAGTTAGATCTTTCATCAAACAAACATCAAGAATATAAATTGCAACAATAGAGGACACAAATATTAGGCTCTTAGCTAGGGAAAAACCCCTAGATCAGTCCTTCTCCTAGTACCAAGTCAACCCTCTTCAAGTCCTTCCTTGATTCTGCATCAACCAGCTTTAATACTGCAACTTCGACCTGCTAACTTCACTGTTGCAACTCATCCTGCAACGGTCTTGTAGCTTCTCTGGAAACCCTAATCCAACCTCCTTCTGAGACCTTCCTAGAGTAAGACAACTCTCCCAAGGTCAACGAGGTCAATATAGGGTTTTCTCCCTTTCAGATACAAGATTCTGCACTTCGTCGTACTGCAACTCGAACCTGCAATTTTGGCCTTCTTCTGCAGCACCAAAAACCCTAGGACTTCACACGTGTAAAAGAGATAGAGCCCAAAACCAAGGTATTTCGTCCTTCTTTCTTCTCGTATACCTTCACTCTCCTTCTTCCAACTTCCCAGCTACAGATCGAACCCTTTCTTGATAAATCGAACTTGTGAAGTAAGTGAGCACCAAATGAAGTCAAACTGCTCCTTTATATGGCCTTCTCAAGGGGTTGAATTCCCTCCTTTAGGCCGACTTGATGTTCCCAAGGTCAACTTGTACTTTGGAGCTTCCAAGACTTTCTAGACTCAAAAATAATTCCTTTTACAAATATATTTTTGCCCGAAAAGGTCTTATAAACATGATGTTGACTCCTTTGACTCAAGACAATAAATCCTAAGACCTAACAAACCCTAGAAGCACGAAGAACATGCTTTTACCTAGAAGACCATCAATAATGAGCATGAAACCCATGCTTTAATAATAATAAATTTTTCTTTTTCTTTTCTTGCTTGTTACATAGGATACATATTGAAATGAGTAAAACAATTATAAAGACCGAAACTAGTTACATTTCTCAACACTTCCACTTAACTAGGGAGGTATTCATAATTGTACAACCAATACAACATCATATCTCAAACTGAAGAGTTCTCAAGAAGAGTCGGATTGATAAACCATACTGTAAGCATCATCATCATGACCAGCATTGTCCCTGAGGCCTAACTGGACAAGCTCTTCTTTAATCAACAGCATTATACTCGGAGGCTTTACGTGGGATACTGCACTACCTCTACAAGGTACATACCACATCTGGATGTCTACAAGCTATGTCCCTTTAGGACTATTCGTATCTTGGATCTCCAATCCTAAGTCCTCAAAGAATATTGGTCCTATTCGACCACTCTTCTCTTCGATACTTGTCACATCCTCAAAGAGTGTCGATCCCTTTCCTTTCTTGGATGTTATCTCCTCAAGGAAACAACAAATGCTTATCCAATCCTTCGTCATTATCTCTTCATCGCCTGAAGAGGAGAATGCACATGTGATGTCCAACATCACTCCCTCTCAACCAGAGAGGACATCCCTATTCTCCTTTAATCTTGAGAATAGAACCTTGCTCCTACACAAGGAGCTTCCTTTACTCCCTCTCAAAACCAGAGGAGATTTCAGACCTCCTTTTTATTTGGGAAGCCAACACCATAAGCCTTATAGCTTGTCTTCATAAGTATCAGCTACAAGTTCTTCGTAGTTGTTTGGCTCACTCTTTCCTCTGCATCATCGAGCTTTCATTCTTTCAAGGTATCATGGAACCACCTTCTCTCTTTGATCTTTGATCTTTGAGCCAATCTTCTTGATCATTACTTTCTTCTTTGGTATAAAGGCATTACATTGAGCCTTCCCAAACTTCAAGCTAATCATAGCTTCTTCTTGAAAGTGATCTTCCTTTGACCTCCAGGTTATCTTCTCACATCGCTTCCTTTCAATCTCAAGATATCCATATCTTTACTTCATAGTTGCCAGGTACCGGATATCGATCTTCCATCAATATCCCTCATCCATACAATTCAACTTGCCTCAACTGCCATCAAATATTTTTGCAACATTCTTCCAGGTAGCAAAAATAATATGTTAACCACATAACCAATAACAATGAAAATTAGACTTACCTCATCATGATGACCTTCTTGTTCCATCAACATCCTCATGGTCCATCTCCATATGAATCTTCCTTCATGCATTAGAGTGCCCAAGGATCGAATTTGATTACCAAGTTACAACTTTTTCTTCTGAAGACTATACTAGATGTTAATCATTATTTTACATATTCAAGAGAAAGTCTTAATCTTTATACATCCTTAGGTAAGTCAAATCCTTATTCTTTTCAAGCATCATATATCCATATACCTAAGCATACTTTATGATCAACTTTCTTTCCACAAGATTCTATACATATGAATCTTATCCAAAGTTTTTACATCTAGCATGCATTCCTATGCTTTCATCCGATCATCTTGCTATTCATATATCTCACAAAGAGCCTTCTGTTAATTTGGGGTAGCATCGGATGTGCTCTAGCCATGAAAATTGGTGAAGAGGCTAAAGCACATGAGATCTCCAAGACCCAGAAATGGTTTGGGCAAATTCTACCCAGTTAAGGAGATATTAAAATAATTAATATTTTAAATGGAGTTCCCAAGTCTAAACTTAGGAAAAATAAAATATTAATGGGTATTAATATAAAACTGGGTTAGAAGGTTCTAAAAGACATGGATCAAGCCAAATCTAATCTTAGTCACTGATTAGAGATGTAATCTCAGTCGTTGAAGGACCGACATGAAAAGTATAAGAGGAGGCTAGAGGGTCAATTGGAGAACACGCCAGAGTGATCAGTCATTCGATTTTCTAGAGCGGGGTTTGCTAAGAGAAATCAAATCAGTGATCAGTTGCAGCGAGGGGCAGTGAGTATGAGACAGAGAGGCAGAGATAGTGCCGAGAGACCAGCGCAGAAGCAAAGAGAGGCAGACGTTGAGCCAGAGGGAGCCACGCAGAGGCAGAAGGGACTGTGCAGAGGCCAGAAGGGCCTGCGTCATCCACGCAGAGGCTGCAGGAGTGATGCAGAGGGTCGTAGAGGCTGCGCAGAGCCTCAGAGGGCTGATGCAGTGAGTTTCGGGCTGACGCAGAGGCCAGGAGGGCTGACACTGAGCTTCAGATTGTGCTGGAGAGGGTTTCGTGGGGCAGACTTTCTGAATATTTGCTTCCGAATAGAGAGGTATTACTGCCAGATTATTTTCTCTGTCGGGTGAGCCAGTTTGGCACCCAGTTGTACTCTGAAAGACTGCATAATAAAATAACCCTTAGAATTGTTGCACCAGTTTTCCCAAGTTGGGTTTTTCCGAGTATGAGTTGTCCAAAACTAACGGTGTCACTTGTGTGTTTGTTATTTCTTTCAGTTGTTGATATGTAGATGGTTGAGACTATATTGTGTTTATTTCAGTATTTATATGTTTAAATAACTTATTCGTAATTAACAAGTAGGCGAAATAAGCTAGAGAATACAAATAAAATTTCTAACGAGTAATACTTAGAAATTTCAACACCTTCATCCTAACCCATTGCAATGTTTCATCACTTTACCAGTATTGAATCCACATTACATGGAATGTCTACTAGCCTTTGTCATAGTGCTTCTTCCAAGAACCTTTCATAATTATGGTTCTTCCAGGATCATGGTGATCCACTTAAGCAAGATGATTTCCTCTAACATAATGCTAGATAATGAATGGATGAACATTATGAAAAAATGGTCTTATCTATCCATTTATCTAGATGATCTCTACAAAGCAACTTAATCATGTTAATTCTAGTCATGCTACTATCATATGCTTGTTTCCATGATGCCATGCAAAACATACTATCCTAAAAGAAAGATTACTCTTCATTAAGAACCTGACAGTCAGTGAACCTTCTTTAGTAGTAAAGATCCTTCACTTCTTCCTTCTTTGCCTTCTTCTCAAGTTCTCCCACTGCTTCTGCTACATGAATTCACTCCTTTCCTTTCTCTTGTTGTTCCACTTATTTGGACAGTCCCTCTTAAAGTGTCCAAATTCATTGCATCCAAAACATTGCACTTTGGACATGTCTTTCTTCTTGGACTTACCAAACTTCCCCTTCTTCAGCTTCTTGACTCAGGCTAGAAAGGCTTGAGATTGCTCATCTGATCCAATATTATCCTTGACCTTGATCCTTGATTCTTCCAATATGCATTGCGCCCACAACTCATCAAAGGGAGTTGAATCCTTCTTGGAGTAGATGCTTGTTGCAAAGTTGCTCCATTCTGGTGGCAATGCATTTAGTACACAAATGGTTACTTTAGAATCCGGATTGGTTCCCCAAGTCCTTGCAGATGGTCTCTTAGTTGAGAGACTCTCATGAGAAAGGATGCCAAATCCTCATCCTTTGATTTCTTAATCTGTACAGCTTGTTCCTCGACAACATCTTTTGTCATGTTGTACTTATCGAGTACAGATTCCCCAGCTTGTCATACATAGCCTTGGAAGTCTTGAGATTTGCAACAAATGGAACAAGAGAATCCTTAATGGATTCCACTATGATCCTCTGTGCCCTTACTTCCCCTTGTATTTTGCTAGTTCTTGAGTCTTATCTTTCTCAGGTTCAATAATTTCCCTAGTAACATATTCCATTACTTCTGGTTCTGTCAACATCAAGTCAATTTTTTCCTCCATGCTAGATAGTTTGATGCCCTAATGAGCTTATTGCTCTCCCTGCAAAAAGAACCCATATGACTTGAAAATTCAGGCATGATGTCATAATATGTTACTTATTTGAGATCACAATTCTCCTTGATGATGTCTTCAACCTTCTTTAATGCCTTCAAGGTTCTTGAAGAGTCTTCAACAAAAACAGCTTCCAAGATCCTTGATGCCTTCTTTGAAGATGCCTCCCAAATAGATCTTCTCGAGAGAGAGATCAACACTCTTCCTTACAAATCTTCTTTTGATGCGAGCTTGATGTAGACTTGATCTCCCTTAATGTAGAAACCCTACTTCTCGGTTTTCTACCAATGAGTCTTCAATCCTCCTTGAAGTCTTCTTCTTTAGTCTTTTCTTGAGAGTTTCCTTTTCCCTTCCCCTTGACAAGTAACTCTTTCTAGTGTCCTTTCAGTTGCCTTCCTTGTTCACCTTAGCTTTGATACCATGTTGGAAAACCAATAGTGGTCGCTATTAATCTTATTTTCCTTAACCTTAATATTTTCTTGTGAACTTATTAGCTTTCTTGTGTTCTCTTAGTTAGATATTTCATCAAACAAACATCAAGGATATAAACTGCAACAACAGAGGACACAAATATTAGGCTCTCAGCCAAGCCAAAACCCCTCCAAGGGAAAAACCCAAAAACTCTTCTCTTCTTATAATCTGCGTCAAATGAGATATAACGACCCAAACCCTAGATCAGTCCTTCTCCTAGTACCAAGTCAACCCTTCTTCAAGTTCTTCCTTGATTCTACATCAACCATCTTTAATACTACAATTTCGACCTGCCAGCGTCGCTACTACAACTCGTCCTGCAACTTCGACCCTACAATTTCGGTCTTGTAGCTTCTCCGGAAACCCTAATCCAGCCTACTCTGAGACCTTCCTAGAGCAAGACAACTCTCCCAAGGTCAACGAGGTCAGTATAGGGTTTTCTCCCTTTCAACAACTAGATTATGGACTTCGTCCTACTACAACTCAGACCTGCAATTTCGGGCTACTTCTGCAGCACCAAAAATCCTAGAACTTCGCACATGTGAGAGAGATAAAGCCCAAAACCAAGGTATTTCGTCCTTCTTTCTTCTCTTAGACCTTCACTCTCTTTCTTCCAACTTCCCAGCTACAAATCGAACCCTTTCTTGATGTTGAAAGAAATGTAACTAGGCTAGGTCTTCATAAATGTAATTTTGATATTTGTACTTATTCAAGAAAAGAGAAATTATTTTTGTATTATTTGCCAATGAGTTTCTTACTCACTGAAAACAAGTCAAGCACATTTTGAAGTGCTTCTAGAGAGTCAAAGTCAAAATGTAATTATGATAAGACCCTTTGAGGGCATGTTACATCATGTAAGTCATCATACAAGGTCATGGGAACACCTCCAAGCATGGTCAAATCCTCTCCTAGCACCAACGAAGTCTACAAGAAACAAAATAGTGAATAAAAATGATTTATGAAGCAAACTGTCAAGTCGGATTCAAGGACAATCATGTCGGCTAGAAAAGGAGGAACAGACCTCTATGTATAGAGGTTGTCCACTCGTCATTCAACGTGGAAATACAAGCTCTGAAATCAGCAAGCAAGAGGAGCTAAGAAGGACGAAGAAAAGCCAAAAAAAAGATTTGTTAGGGCAGCGGAGCAAGGAGGAAGGACAGCAAAGGTCAAGGGGATTGTCTATAGGGTTCGAACAATCACACGTGCAGAGGAATGAAGGTTTCACTGCGGCCATAGCAGCAAGGAAATCACAGTGAAAAAATATTTTGTTCTGGGCTTATAAACAAGGCCTATAAGGCCTCCCCATCCAGCGAAGAAGGAAGGAAAGAACAACGAATATAAGAGGATTGTTCTAGGGTTTTCTATCCACACGTGTGAAGATTTCAGAAGTGAATTGTTGCAGACTTGACAACAGATGAAGGCAGCATATTGAGAGACCTCATTTGGATGTACAACAAGGTCTACAAGGTCTCCAAGAAAAGCGAAGAAAGTCCTCCTTATGGAAAAGTAGAGAAGCCCTAATATTCTAGGGTTTCCTAACTTAGACAAGCAACAGAAAAGGACAAAGTACTAAAAGAGCAGAAGTGTCAAGACTCAAAAGTGATAGTGCAGAAAGTGGATGGATTTGACCTATGCTTGGAGGATATCCTAGTCAAGGGTCTAGGGTTTGGCAGTTGTTCAAATAAGAAGCTTCAATAAGAGAAATCTTACAAAGGGTTTTCCTCTCAAGAGTGAAGAGGGTTTGTCTCTGGCAGAGAGCCAAATTTTATGTTCTTGTTATTTTGTTTTGCTAGCAGTTTGATGAAGCACACACATATGCACTAATAAGAAGAGAAGAAGAATAAGCTAACAAGAAAAGTAAAAAGACTTCACAAATTGTTATCAAATCACAGAGAATCATCACAACACTACTTTGCCCTAGATTCTCTAACACTTGATAGATAGAACTTGTGAAGTAAGTGAATACCAAATAAGGTCGAACTACTCCTTTATATAGCCTTCTCAAGGGGTCGAATTCACTCTTTTAGGCCGACTTGTACTTTGGAGCTTCTGGGACTTTCTAAACTCAAAAATAATTCATTTTACAAATATATTTTTGCCCGGAAGGGTCTTATAAACATTATATTGACTCCTTTGGCTCGAGACAATAAATCGTAAGACCTAACAAACCCTAGAAGCACAAAGAACATGCTTTTACCTAAAAGACCATCAATAATGAGCATGAAACCCATGCTTTAATAATAATAACTTTTTCTTTTTCTTTTCTTGTTTGATACATAGGAAACTTATTGAAACGAGTACAACAATTATGAGGACTGAAACTAGTTACATTTCTCAACACACATCACTCAATGTCTACATGCACTGTATCTGCCCTATGTCTTTTGCTCTATAAAAAAGAGTTAGGGTGCACCGCTAGGATAGCAAGCAAGTTTTAGTTTTTACATACTGCAATGTATTTCTTCTTTTCTGTTTTTCAATAGAAGAGTGTGTGATCAACAGTTAAGATCTGAGTATTTTGCTGTTCATTTTTCCAGCAGTATGCATTTGTAGATTAACATATTCTAAAGTTGTTTTGATCAGAGTTTTCCAGGTTTCGAGCTATCTAGTGTTTAGGTTAATCTTCTTAGTGCAGAATCTGCTTAACATGGTTTAAAAATGAACACCTCTCAGGGAGATAAATGACTCCATAGAAGGCGTGAGCTCCATAGACTTTTGTATACTATTGGGTACTATCTAAACCCAGCCTTTTTTAATAATTAGTCTTTCAATCCTGAGTCAAAAGTAATGTAAGGCATGCTCCAATGCTTCCAGAGGAGCTTAGCTGATGAAAGACTTAGGAATCAATCCAACAGCAACTCCAGAGGTTTAAGATTATGAAGGAATTTATTGGAAATAATATTCCAGTTTGGGTGAGCAAAACCATTTTACTAAGGTATTGATGATTTATTTCAATATTGAATTATTTAAAAATTAAATAATAGCTTCAATATTTATTTATTTTAAATTTGGATTATCTTATTAATTTCAGTTTGTATATATCCTTACAAATATTATTATTAGCATATGCTAGGTATATATTGGAAAGAATTTGGTTGCCATACTCTAAGCTACAAAGGCTAGCTATCCAATTGTTCAGCCAAACCTCTGATTGTGAGAATAATTGGAGTTAGTTTGAAGTTTGAACACACTCTCGAAAAAATGCAACAGATTAGCACAACAGTGAATGAATGAATTACTATTTGTGCACTAAAATCTTCAACTATACAATAAAGAGTCAGTTTCTCAGATTCTTTTCAACAATAATATATTTTCTTATTCTAGTCATTCTTAACTTTTATTTTTTGTCTTAAGAGCCAAGACTAAAACTCATTTTCTAATCATTCTTAACTTCCCTTTTTTGTCTAGAGAGTCAAAACAGAAAGCCAAATGTTTTTTAATATCATACTGTTAAATTTAGATAACAATGGTATGTTCTATGCTTAGCACAATTACTTCAATGTACTTTTAAGCAGCCCAATGACAATTTCCAAATTAGTTTCCAATAGCAATCACATTAACCATAAATCACATTGACAGTAACTATAAATAGAACATAAAATAAAAATGCAAAAGACAAGCCAAGACAAGAGGGCACCATATTTGGCGGATGCCAAGGAAAAACCCCAATGTGGGGAAAACCCTTTGATCATGTCTTCTTATTATTATATAAAATGTTCAGCAGAGAGAGTGTACAAAAATCCAAAATTGACATGCCAAATCAAAGTCAAAACAGCCCTGTCAAATCTGCAGTGAACTGCAGTCAAACTCAGCCCTAACCAGAAAGTCAAAGATGGTCAACACAGCTGTCAAACTTGCCTCCTTGAGCTCGGTCAACCTTAGTCAAACTCAATCTTCCTTGATGGTCAAAGTCAACCCAAAACAGTCCTGCAAAGTCTAGTCAAATTTGGTCAAAGGAGAGAGAAAGTCTGCATAATTTTCTGTGGTCAAAGTTGCAGTCAACCCTGAAGTCAATGCTTATCAAAGTGCCCAGATTTTCTCGATTTTTGTGGCCAGCAATGTGGCCTAGAGAAACAGAAATAATCCTTCAAAAATCGCAGTCAAAACTGGCCAAAGAGTCCCTAGTCAATGCTGGTCAAACTTGGTCAACTCTTGAAATTTTTCGGCCCTACAATTCTGTCCAGAAGTTCGACCTCCTTGTACCACGTGTGTGAGAAAGAGAATGCCCAATAGTTGTACGAACCAGTGTGGAAAAAGTCTGCAAAAAACCGGAATTAAATCCTAAAATTGTGATTTTCTCAACAAAACGATTTAATCCTCCGATTTTTTGCAGACTTTTTCATAAATGAAAAAATCGCGATTTATTCATTATATGCCCAATTTTATCAGGAATCGACCCAAAAAGTCTGTTGTCTTGAGAGTTGAGACTTAGACAAGACTCAAGATTCAGGAGTTGATTCACTATTTTGATATGTGATATAGCACTAGACTTCATATACATATTATATATTAACTTTCTTTACATGTTTATGTGAAAATGCATTTATTTGATGTTGTGGATACTCTAGATGTTAAAAAAGATAATAATAAAAAAATGAATATTTTTGTGTTTTTTTAATTTTGCCGACTTTTTTGCTGACTTTTTCAAAAAACTCCCGACTTTAACGAGTTTTTCAACTTTTGGACCCTTGCCGAATTAATCCCAACTTCGACTTTTTCCACATTGGTATGAACCAATGAGAAAAGGAGAGAGAAGAATGTGCAAGTGATGATGATGCCAAATGAGGTGAGAGGTCACTTGTATTTATACAAGTCGTTGAGGGTGAAGTGACACGTCCATTGGGCTTCATGAGCCTACATGATGATGTGGCTAACCTGAACAATTTGCACATGAGTGGGCATAAATTCAGAAACACACTTCTGCTTGTCCAAATTAGATGATCTTTATATCAATTTTGGTCCTCTCGAAAAGAGGAATTTCATGCAATCATCATCTCCATCAAATGAGTTGTCCCAAGGTGGAATTTGGCCCTAGTTTCCAATTTTAACACTCCCTCTCAACTAAGGAGAATTCCACTTGCCAATCCGTCCATCATCATCCATCATCATGCCATCCTATCGTCATGCACCATCTCTTAATCTCATCTCATCTCTGCTCTACTGAACACTGATATGAATAACGAAGAAGAATCGATCGAAAGTGAGTAAGAAAACCTTACCGCTCTCCACTAACAAAAGTCAATCTAGAGGTAGACCCTCAATTAATCTTGATCCCAGATCAAGTTGTTGAACACCATGCATCCTAGTCATAGGGAGTATGGCAGTACACGATGCGTCCATCTGTAGTGTTATGGTCCCTTACCACTTTTCCCAACTCATTGGACAGATGAGACATACTTCCCATGAGTCACGAACTACATGGGTAGGATGTATGCTGGGGCATCAACAAGAGAAGGTGAACCACTTATCCTGCTCATATGCCATAAGAGAAGGTGAACCACTCATCCTATGCATATGTCAATCGTAGGGGAAGGTGAACCACTCACCCTACACACATGTCAACCATCATGGAGTATCACAAGGGAAGATGAACCACTCACCCTGTGGTCACTCATAACTCCAAGAAGTACACCAAGCCCCTCGGAGCTCCCAAAGCTCAATGTCCAACTCAAGCAAGACCCTCATGGGAAGGTCTTTCCACGACTCCAAGTCTCTCTTGGAAGGCTAGGAATTTGACCTTCCCTAAGGGCTTCATGAGGATGTTTCTGACCTGTTCATCAATGCTGATGTGTTGGAGCCTTATTGCTCCCCATCGCACCATATCCCAGATAAAGTGGTACCTGATATCAATGTGCTTGGACAGGTCATAGAACACGTGATTCTCTGAAAGGTGAATCCCACTTTGGTTGTCGTAGAAAATCACAGTGGTATCCAGCACGTGCTCAAATAGCTCACTAAAGAGCTTCCTCAACCAAACAACGTCACAACAGGCCATACTAGTTGCAATGTATTCGGTCTCGAAGGTTCTTAGATCAACTGATTTATGCTTCCTGCTCATCCAAGAAATTGAAGCAGACCCCAATGACAAGCAACATCCAGACGTGCTTTTTCGATCCACCCTACTGCCAGCCTAGTCAGCATCAGCATATCCATGTAGCCTCAAATTCCCGACAGTGTATCTCAGTCCATAGTTGATTGTGTCACAGAGATATCTCAAGACATTCTTAGCAGCAATCCAATGTATGTGATGAGGCTCGACCATAAATTGACTCAATGTATTCACAAGGAAGCATATGTCCGGACAAGAGTTTACCAAGAACATCAGGGCCCCCACAAGTTGTTTATCTTCAGAAGGGTTTGCCAATGTGGGCCCAAAAGCACTACCACATAGCTTCTTGAAGTTGAGTTCCATCGGAGTAGACAGAGACTTGCAGCTTCACAATGTATTTTCCTTAAGAAAGGAAAATCTCGCCTAGCTTTTGCTAGACCTGCAAGCCTAGGAAGTAGTGCATCAGTCCTAGGTCCTTCATCTTGAACTCGGAATCCAACTCCCTCTTGCATCGATAAATGAGAGGGCTCGCACCTGTTAGAAAGATATCATCTACATAAAGGACCAAAATGAGAGGCATGTCCTTTTGAACCTTGAAGTATAAGTTAGGATCAACATCGCTCCTCGTAAATCCCAACTTCATAAGATAGCTATCAATCCTCTCATACCAAGCCCTAGGGGCTTGCTTCAACCCATAGAGGGCTTTCTTCAACCTGCATACATGTGTCCTTCAATCTTGTACTTCGAACCCCTGAGGTTGTTCCAAGTAGACTTCCTCCTTAAGCGAGCCATGCAAGAAAGCAGTCTTAACGTCCATTTGATGTAGGTTCCATCCTTGAGTGGTAGCAAGAGCAATAATAGATCAGATAGTGGTATATCAGGAAACTGGTGCAAATATATCGTCATAGTCCACTCCTTTTTTAGAGAAGCCTCATGCAACAAACCTGGCCTTGTATTTCTCTGCACTCCTATCTACTCCATGTTTGATTTTGTATAGCCATTTTGAGGTGACTACGTACTTGTCCTTCGGTGTAGGCACCACATCCCAGACATCGTTTTTCATGATAGATTCATACTCTTCATTCATCGCATCCTTCCAGACTTGGTGATTTATGGCTTCTTCGAATGTACATGGCTCAGTTTGAACAATAGTACTCATAGCAGCTAAGTACCCTTGATACCTGTCTAGCTTCTTACTTTCACGAAATGTCCTTCTTGGAGCAATATGTCTTTCAGCATCTTCGAGAGTATCTTTGAGCCACAAAAGACTTTTTCTTGAGGTAGAGGGATCACCGAACAGTGGATCAATGGGATCCATCAGGCATAACCTCATTTGTTGGAGGTTCATCTTGTTTTTCCGCAGCATCATCATTGTCCTTCCTTAGGATAAGGAGATCTTTGGCTTTCCCAAGGGCAGTATCTTCATCGAAGGTGACACAATAGCTTATTTCCATGTCTCTTTGACCAAGCGCATAGATTCTATATGCCTTTGAATTTTCATTGTAGCCTACAAATATACCTTTCTTCCCAGATGCTTCCAACTTGTTTCTTTTCTCTTTAGGCACACAAAAATACACAGGACAACCAAATATTCTAAAATGAGAAACATCAGGTTTCTTACCAGTGAAAACTTCTTCGGGTGTCTTGAAATCCAGTGCTTGATGTGGGCTCCTATTTTGAACATACACAGTAGTGTTGGCAACTTCTCCCCATAAGAACTTCGGTAGACCTTGATCATGGAGCATGGCACGGGTGGCTTCCATAATTGTTCGATTCTTCCTTTCAGCAACTCCATTTTGCTCAGGAGTGTACAAAACGGTTGTCTCCCTCTTAATGCCAACCTCTCTGCAAACGTCATTGAATTTATTTGATTCGTATTCGATTTCGTTGTTGGTCCTCAATATTTTGATCTTCTTCCCTGTTTGATTCTCTACCAAGGCTTTGAAAAAACGGAACCATTTGAACACTTCATCCTTCTTCAAGAAATAGATATATGTTTTGCGAGAGAAGTCATCCACAAAAATTGCATACTATAAGTATCCTCCCAATGATTTTACAGGCAACATACAAATAGATCAAAATGGACCAATTGAAAAATCTCAGTAATTTGGCTTTCACTTGAAGGGAATTGTCCCCTTGTAAGTTTCCCAGCTGCATGCAGCACAACCCTGACAAACTCCTCCATAATTCATGTTGAAATGGGACATACCTGTGACCATCTTCCTTACCCCAGGTAAGGCTTTATAATGTAAGTGGGCAAACCTTCGGTGACATAACTCAAATTGAAATGAAGCATCACAAGTCGAGGCTCCCAAAGGACTTCCTCCAACTTGATAGAGACCATCAACCCTAAATCCAAGTGTGAATGCATCTTTAGGGTTTCTTTGCCAAATACGTACCTTTCCATCAATGAATGCTACCTTGAAGCCTTTATCTTCCATCACAGAAATAGGCAACAGTTTCTTCTTCAAGTCGAGTACATACAACACTTCTTGTAGATGAATGGTTTGACCTTGATTCAAGTGAAGAGTGACAGTACCTATCCCTTTCACGGGATAGGTGGTATTGTCTCCAAGTATGATCTCCAAATTAGTCTTCTTTTCAATCAAATTTGAGAGGGCCTCTTTGTACCCAATGAAGTGCCTTGAGGCTCCACTATCAATCAACCAATGACCCAAAGTATCTGGAGGAGAGGCAATAGATAGAGCTTAAATAAGATAAAACTCCTTTTGTTTTTCTACAACATTATTTTCCTCATACCTAGAATTTATAGATCTTTTGAGAGGCCGACCATTTCCATATTGAGCAACAGGAGCATTCCTTTTCCTTTATTGTTGAACTTGTTGTTCCTTTGATTGCCATTGCCTTTGAAATTGTTGTTGTTGTTGTCGTCATCCCTTGGAGAATTCTTCTTGTGAGGACACTCTCTAGCATAGTGGCCGAACCTGTTACAATTGTAGCACCTTCATTTTCTTCCTTCTTTGAATCCCTGCTTGAACCCTTGACCCTGTCTCCTTGGACCAACATTATTTTTCTTCTTTGCATGAGCAGAGAAAGCAGTAGGTTCATTTCCATTTGAGGGCTTGTCTCTCTCCATCATCCTTGTCTCCTCTTGAGTGCATCTAGCCAATAATTCATCGAAACTAGGAATCCTGTCATTGTTGAGAATGGTGGTGTTAAACACATCCCATGCTCTTGAAAGACCCCCAAGTGCAATGAGAGTGAGCTCCCTGTCAGCAATAACTTCTCCAATAGATAAAAGGTCATTCTTGATTTGTGTGATCCTCATGAAGTAGGATTGGATGGACTCCCTTTATCCATCTTGATGTCCTTCAACTTGTTTTTGAGAAAGAGGATTTGATTTGCATTGTTCACTTTGAACATCTCAACTAGCTTATCATATATCTCCTTAGAAGTTCCCAAATCAAAAATATAGGCAACCAAATTCTTTTGAATAGAGTCAACCAAAATTTTCTTTTTTTTGACCTCACCTTTTCTAGACTTTGACTTAGCAGCAGTTGGTGCATTTGAAGGAGGCTCCACCACTTTTCCCTACACATAATCCAATACTTCATTCTCCTCCAAAGTTAAGTCCAAAGACATCTTCCATGCATGATAGTCAGATTTGTCATTGAGCTTGTCCTCGGTCTTGAAGTAAGATGAAGAAGCCATTGAAACATGTCCAATAAACCTTTCTTGGTGATTGCTTTTCTCTCTCTTGCTTGGGCTTTTATACCATGTTAAATTTAGATAACAACGGTATGTTTTATGCTTAGCACAATTACTTCAATGTACTTTTAAGCAGTCTAATGACAATTTCCAAATTAGTTTCCAATAGCAATCACATTAACCATAAATCACATTGACAGTGACTGTAGACAGAACATAAAATAAAAATGCAAAAGACAAGCCAAGACAAGCGGACAACATATTTGGCAGATGCCAGGGAAAAACCCCAATGTGGGGAAAACCCTTTGATCAATTATTCTTATTATTATATCAAATGTTCAACAGAGGGAGAGAGAGTACAAAAAGCCAAAATTGACTTCCCAAATCAAAGCCAAAACAGCCCTGTCAAATCTGCAGTGAATTCCAGTCAAACTCAGCTCTAACCAAAAGGTCAAAGATGGTCAACACAGCTGTCAAATTTGCCTCCTTGAGATCAGTCAACCTTAGTCAAACTCGGCCTTCCTTGATGGTCAAATTCAACCCAAAACAGTCCTTCAAAGTCTAGTCAAATTCGATCAAAGGCGAGAGAAAATCTGATGTAGTTTTCTATTGTCAAAGTTGCAATCAACCCTGAAGTCAATGCTTCTCAAAGTGCACAGATTTTCTCGATTTTTGTGCCCAACAATGCGGCCTAGAGAAATAGAAATAATCCTCCAAAAATCACAGTCAAAATTGGTCAAAGAGTCCCTGGTCAATGATGATCAAACTTGGTCAACGCTAATCAAACTTGGTCAACTCCTGAAATTTTTGGCCCTACAATTCGACCTCCTTGTGCCACACGTGTGTGAGAAAGAGAATGCCCAATAGTTGTACGAACCAGAGAAGGAGAAAAGAATGTGTGAGTGATGATGATGCCAAATGAGGTGAGAGGTCACGTGTATTTATACAAGTCGTTGAGGGGGAAGTGACACGTCCATTGGGCTTTGTGAGCCTACATGATGATGTGGCCGACCTGAACAATTTGCACATGAGTGGGCATACATTCAAAAACACACTTCTGCTTGTCCAAATTAGATGATCTTTATATCAATTTTGGTCCTCTCGAAAAGAGGAATTTAATGCAATCATCATCTCCATCAAATGAGCTGTCCCAAAGTGGAATTTGGCCCTAGTTGCCAATTTGAACACATACAGAAGCAAAAGTGTTGGTGCAATTGACCTAGATGAGGTTGATCCAGCATCAAATTGGTTCATTCATACAGGAGGTAGTATTCAGAGAGGAGAAGCTCGATTGGCTAGACACTAAGATGCATAGATAGGGGATTTTGCTTACATTCATAAGCATAGTTGCATAGTGAATGCTGCACAAGATTCAGAAGACTGTAGTACTAGTTACTAGTTTATGTTTTTGTTTGGAGTCTCAATGTTTAATTTGTTTCATTATACATGCTATCACCTGTCATTTGTAGTGTTTGGAGTCTGGAGTCTATACATATAAATTATGGAACATTTGTATAGTATTGAATTAAATATTTCGTGTATAGGTAAAATTTCACATTTGCCCATCTCATTTACATGCAATTATATTTTTTAATGTCTATGAAGAGAATTATTTGTGAAAATTTAAGTGTTTTTCAAGTCTTTCGTTTGGCAAAGTCTTATGCTGAGATTTTACAATATATTTCCCAAAACCAATTCATACCCTCACTCTCCAACCTTGTCAAATTGTTTTGAGTCAAAAATGTTTAAGTTTGAACTTTGGATGTAACTTGCATGAGTTGTCTTTCAGTCCCATTAATCATTATTTTGGTTATAAGAGAAGAGTTATACAATTTTAATTCATTTTATTTCTTCAAACAACTACGCTACAGTAATATTTAGAATTGAGGAAACAGCTCACCTAGTGATCCAAACACTATAGTGTTGTACTTTCTGCAATAAGAATATCATTGATTATAACGAAACTACAAAGTACACTACATTTTTTTATGGAATACCTCTTTCTGAAGACGGAAATTTTCAAATCTCAATCCTTTAACTTCATCCTCTCTGGCAATCTGCAAAGCACAAACCATACCTTAGTTAAAAGACAATATCATCAGATATAAAACAAGGAAAAGAAGAACACAAAAATCTTAATTGCATTATCAACTTTAGAAATACGTGTTTCTTAAAATGAAAAAACGATTCACCTCAATTGGGCATCTCAATTCACATGCAACTTTGATGTGCAAGTTAACAGATACTGACATTGATTCTATACCAAGTAGTCTATCCACTTTATTATCAATTTACTTAATGCTGCAGAGTGAGTATAATGGCATGTTATAAATAAGCTTCAAAAGAGTTAACACATACTGCAACAATACTTCTTAATTTTTACCTCTTTAATTACTAGAGAATTGTTTTCAGCCTTTAGCCTTTCAATTTCTTCCTCTCTGAAAACCTGTAGTGCAAAACCCAACAAAACATTATTCTCAACAATGAGAACAAACAGCAGAATAGTATCTTAGCACTGCTTTTGGACAGAGTATGTCCCTGAAACAGCGGAGGAACAATATGACTTGAAAATTTCAATTGCCGGTAGTAGGAACATCTATTGGTACAGGTATCTTGCCTTAGGTGTTGGGTGAGAGTAAATACTCTACATCTAGCAGGTATCTCCAGGCTTATAGATCTATTGTACAAATCAAACCCCTCTTGTTTAATAATCTATCATTTGAAGTGCATTGAGTTACAGGTTGCTCCAGCCCTTGGCCTCCAAGTTCACAGACTGTGAGGGGACCACACCCTTGTTTGGCTCCAAGTCTTGATCTAACGAAAATCTTATGCAAGGGGGCTTGGCAAAAATTTAAAAAATTATTCTCTCACTATTTTCAAATTTACTTGTGCCCTAAAGTTTAATATGCTAATGAGAGAAAAAATTATTTTGTAAATATTTGTAAATTATTTAATTTTAAAATACTAACTTTTTTAATTTTTGTATACTATTGGGGTTTTGGGATTTTATTTCAAATTTTGTATATATTGGGTTCTTGGGTCTTCTCTATTTCATTTGTGCAAGTGATAGATCAAGGGTTTGAAGCAAAAATTAATTTATGGGCTATTCATTCAAGAGAAGGAAGTTGATCTAGGCCCTAGAGGGTAAGATCTAGCCTTCCCAAGTCACATTTGCTCAACGTCCTGCTGAAGAAGGAACTTGCTAGCCCTTGGAGGCATTTTGCAGTGAGTTTGCAATGTTTTCTCGCCAAATCTTTGTGTTTGCAAGGAGACTAGTTCATTTGCAGAGTGGTTGTGGGCATTTCTAGGCCTATAAATCCTAGCCGCATCGCCTAGGAGCTTTCTTTTGTTGGCCGCAACCCTTGTGAGGGTTTGTAACCTTAGTCGCAGGCCCTAGCGCCTCTTTAGGGCTTAACCGCAGGCCTTAGGGCTCTTTTGCGCAAGCCACAGGCCTAAAAGACCTTAGTTTGGCAAGCCACATGCCTAAGGAGACCTATCCCTCCTAGCCACAGCCCTTTTGGGCATTTTTGGGGTGGCTGCAGGCCTTAGAGGGCTTCTAGCCCTAGGGCACAGCCTTATTTGGGATTTTTTTCTCATTGATTCAGTCTTGTATTGGCTACTTGTGGGGTTTTGCAGCTTATTTTGACACTAATATTTGTTTTGCAGGCTTGGGGTAAGTTTGGCAAGGGTTTCAAGTTGATTTCTAGATTATTTTGCCAATGATCCATTGATTTTCCAAGCGAACAATTGGTTTTGTAAGTTTCATCACTCGTTGAAGGAGTTTTCAAGGGCTCAAGTCCTCTCTAGTCCATCATTTAGCCCTAGAAGCCCTAGCTTCAGTCATAAGAAGGCTGACCCATTGTTTGTCAAGGCTAGCATTTGTGTTGCAGGTGTTCGAAGGAACTCTAGTGTATTTTGGAAAGTCAACTAATCATCTAGCAAGGCCTTAGGGCGAAGGGTTTGCTTTCTAGCCTCATCTCTTTCCTCACTGCTTGCATATCAGATCTGAAGCACTCTCATAACAGTGGCATAAGTCTAATCTAATCACATTAAATAAGCCCTAAAACACATTAGCATAAGCCTATAATCATCACACATTTAATCTCAAGTGGTAAGAAAGATTTGTGTCGTTGCATTTGTGGTATTCTATGTAATTTTCGAGGGCTGCCATATGATTTATAAGGTCTGATATATGCTTCTATAACTCTGGTATAAGTCATAACAGTGATAAAAGGACACTCTAGGAACCTCTAGATTCATAAGAACTCATCGTTTGGCTTTGAAGCATCATTTCTCTCATCTTAAGTAATCGGCAAAGTGATTTGAGTGGGCTGCTCTAAGTTTTCATTGTGGAAATATAGTGAAATAAAAGTAATTGTTATCTTGCTGGTTGCTCCTTGCATTTTCATAGCTTGCATTGCATCATTGGCATAATTTTGCTATTGTCACCATTTGCATCTCAAGTGCTTTCTAATATCTAAGGAAATTGAGCTCTAAAAGGATCAATCTCAGAAGAAGTGAATCTAATTTATATATTTTGTTGTAAGAAGCTTGATTGATTGCTAACACTCTAAAGTTCTCTTGGTATTGCATAAGTGTATCTTACTAAAAAAACATTGGAGGATTATCATGTTAAAGAGCATAACTTCAAAGCTAAGTCACCGGATTCGTCCTAAACCCCCTACGAATCCCGAATCCAGCGAATCCGACACGATTCGGTCCGGATTCGTGTCCAAATCATATGACACGTCGTGTCCGTTTCTGACACGTCGAATCCGAGGTCGTGTCACGATTTTCAAAAGCGTGTCGCGATTTTGGGACACGTGTCCTGTTTCCAGGACTTGCTAAGCTCAGTGCGGGAAAGAAAAGGGCGTGTTTGCTCATTAATATTTTCATTTGGCAAGTGATTTGTGCTGTTGCAGCAAGGAGTAGAGCATTTTGGCAGCTTCATGATCAAGTCTAGGCCCTAGTATTGATACGCTATTCATGGTAATGTTAAATTCTTAAAGTAAAAGTGACATTCTCCTTAATCTTCATTTTCATCCCTTTACTTAAATTTTTAACATTACCATGAAATGACTCAAGATGTTTGAGAGTGGTTCCGGCCTCGTTGGATTTCATATGGAGAAAGTAGAATTTTAGATTTCATTCAAAATCCAGCAGACTTATCAGTTTTTCAGGATTTTAGGATTGGGGGATTGCAATGTTTCCATTGAATTTTGTCATGTATTAGGGTATGGAACTCGTATTTAATCAAGAGCACCAAACCAAGAGCTTCTGAATATGTCGCTCCCGCTCCCAAGTAACACTGTTCCTGATGATATGGCTCTGGACACCACTGTTGAGTTGGCATTGGCCAACATGGATCTCAATGATCCAATGCTAGAGCCTGTTAGATTTGATGACTTAGAGGGGTCAACCTCCATACCAGCAAATGCAGAGGCGACTATGGATACAGGGGAGGAGGAGGATGCAGAGGAGAGCAGTGGGGACCACGATGATGGGGACAGTGATGCTGATTCTGATGTTGATTGATGCCTTGAGGCTTGTATACCTGTAGTTGTTTTATATTTTCTATTTCTATTTGCCATTGGCATTGCACCAACACTACCTATGTAACACATTTTGATTTGATGACTTAATGAGAAAACTACAATTGTCAGTGTGTTTATCTTACTATCTTGTAGTTGTAAGTTGTCTTTCAGTTATGAATTATGAATCATGATTTAAATTTTTAATAGATTTATCATTTATGTGACCAGTACCACTGACATTTATTTGAATTTTGTATGTACTATGCATGCTAATAGCTATAGATGAAGATCTATGTTTGAAATCAATAAATTTGTATCATTAATTAAATTTGTGTAAGAAATATGATAATATCTAATTTTTAATATATATATATATTTTAAATATATATATATATATATATATATATTTTAAATATATATATATATATATATATATATATATATATATATATATATATTTTAAATATATATATATATATATATATTAATAAAATAATTTATAACATGTCCTGTTCCGGGGGTCAGCGTGTCCGAATCCGACACCACGAATCTCGAATCCCCGTGTCAGGTGACTTAGCTTCAAAGTATTGTTCCTAATTGCTAAAAGTGAGATTGTTAATTTCATTTTGCAATATTTTGTGAGCATCATATTTAGATCATTGAGGTATAATTTCGATTTTGGGTAATATTGTGGTCTCAAGCGTGATTTCACTCAAATCTTATAAGTGGATAATCTCTATTGGAAGTTACCATTTGTGTTGCTTATTGTCTCCTTTGATTTCTAATTTGCACATCAAGTTGTGAATGATCCATTGATAGATTTGTGCTCCTTACCTTTCATTGTTATTAAATATTGAGCACTTGTCATTTGTTAAAATTGGCAACTAGGGCCAAACTCCACCTTGGACAGCTCATATGATGGAGATGATATTTTTATTGGATTCCTCTTTCCGAGAGGTGCAGGATTGATCTAAAGATCATCTCATTCTGACAAGTAGAAATGGAATTATGAATTTATTTCTTCTATGGACAAATTGTCAAGGTCGACCAGAAGTCTAATGTAGGCTCATGAAGCCCAACAGACGTGTCTCTTCACCCTCAACGTTGTGTATAAATAGAAGAGGCCTTTTCCTCATTTGGATATTCACAACTCAACATTCCATTCTCTCTCTTCATCTGATTGGGTCGTACAAATCACAGGCAGCCTATTCTTCTCCACACGTGTGAAGGTTTGACTGGGCATTTCTATTCTCTGTGTTGACTGAGTTGCAGCTAGCTTTGACTAGCATTGACCGGGCATTGTTTGACTTCATTTGACTGCAATTTTTGTGGGAGAATCTCTATTTGGGCAGACCGCATATTCTAGCACAGATATCGAGATTTTCTCAACAGGTTGACTAGCATTGACTGCAGCAACTTTAACCGCAACATTGACCCGCGTTGACCAACTTTGACTGAGAATTTCGGCACTGTTTGGGGTTGATTTGGACTGTCTTTGGAGGCCGATTTGACTAGGTTTGACCGAGCTGATTTGGAGGAGACTTTTTGCTGGTTTGACCAGCATTGACTTTCTGGTTAGGGCATCCTGTTGACTGCAGTTTGACTGGATTGTTTTACAGTGATTGGGCAAGTAAATTTTGTATGATGTACTCTCTCTCCCTCTCTGCTAAACTTTTGAAGAATAATAAGAAGATTTGATCAAAGGGTTTTCCCCACATTGGGGTTTTTCCCTGGCATCCGCCAAATATTGTGTCCTCTTGTCTTGGCTTGTCTTCTGCTTATTGTTTATGTTCTATCTGCATTTACTATCAATGTTAATGTGATTGCTAATCTGGAAATTGATATTGGGCTAATAAGAAAAATTGAAGTAAATTGCTCTAAAGCATAGAACATACCATTGTTATCTAAAATTAACATGGTATCAGAGCTGAGGTGAAGACAAAGCCCAAGCAAGAGTGAGAAAAGCAATCACTGAGATTTGTTGGACAAGGACAAGATTCAATGGCCTCCTCATCTTACTTCAAATCTGATGACAAGCTCAATGATAAGTCTGATTATCATGCATGGAAGATGTCTCTTGACTTGACTTTGGAAGAGCATGATGCTATGGACTATGTGCAGGGAAAGATTATTGAACCTCCTTCAAATGCACCAGCTGCCGCTAAGACAAAGTACAAGAAAGGTGAAGTCAAAGCTAAGAAGATCATCAGGGATTCTATTCATAAGCATTTAGTTGCTTACATCTCCGATTTGGGCACATATAAGGATATGTATGACAAGTTGGTTAGCATGTTTAAAGCTAGCAATGCAAACCAAGTCCTCTTTCTCAAGAACAAGTTGAAGGACATAAAGAAGGGAAGAGGAGAAGATATCCAATCCTACTTCATGAGGATCACTAAAATCAAAAATGATCTTTTATCAATTGGAGAAGAAATTGCTGACAAGGAGCTCACTCTCATTGCCCTTGGAGGTCTCCCTCGTGAATGGGATGTGTTCAACACTACTATCCTCAACAATGACCGGATTCCAGGTTTTGATGAATTGTTGACTAGATGTACTCAAGAAGAAACAAGGATGATAGAGAGAGACATGCCTTCAAATAGGAATGATCCTACTGCATTCTCCACTCATGCTAAAAAGAAGAACAATGTAGGTTCAAAGAAGCAATGTCAAGGAAGACTGGGATTCAAAGATGGAAGAAAGGGTAGATGCTTCATTTGTAACAGGTTTGGCCACTATGCTAGGGAGTGTCCTAATAAAAGGGATACACCTCGAGATGATGACAACAACAACTGCAACAATTTCAGGGGCAACAACAATCAAAGAAATGGCAGGTTCAACAACAAAGGAAAAAGGAATGCTCCCGCTACTCAACATGGAAATGGTCGACCTCCCAAAAGATCAAGAAACTCCAGGTATGATGAATCTAATGTTGTAGATAACAAGCAAAAGGAATTTATCTTATATTTTCCCTCTCTAATGCCTCTCCTCCGGATACCTTGGGAAATTGGTTGATTGATAGTGATGCCTCAAGGCACTTCACTAGGTATAAGGAAGCTCTTTCAAATCTGATAGAAAAGGACACAAATTTGGAAATCATTCTTGGAGACAATGCCATTTATCCCGTGAAAGGATTGGGAATATTACTCTTCAATTGAATCAAGGCAACACCTTTCATCTACAAGAAGTACTATATGTACCCGATCTAAAGAAGAACCTGGTATCTATCTCCTCGATGGAGGACAAAGGATTCAAGGTGGCATTCATTGATGGAAAGGTACATATTTGGAAAAGAAATTTCAAAGAAGCATTTACTCTTAGATTTAGGGTTGACAAACTATATCAAGTTGGAGGAAGTCCATTGGGAGCTATGTCTTGCGACACATCTCTTCAATCTTAATTATGGCACCAAAGGTTTGCTCATTTTCATTTTAAAGCCCTGCCTAATGCAAGGAAGATGGTGACAGGTATGCCCGAATTTAAAGTAGAACATGAAGGTGTTTGTCAAGGATGTGCCGAAGGAAAATATACAAGGGGACCATTCCCCTCAAGTGATAGCAAGACTACCGACCTTTTGCAATTGGCTCATTCTGATCTATCTGGTATGTTGCTCGTGACATCTTTGGGAGGATATTTGTATTATGCTATCTTTGTGGATGACTTCTCTTGCAAAACTTGGATTTATTTCTTGAAGAAGAAGGACGAAGTGTTCACATGGTTCCGTTCTTTCAAAGCCTTGGTTGAAAATCAAACAAGGAAAAAAATCAAAATATTGAGGACCAATAATGAAACCAAATATGAATCAAATGAGTTCAATGACTATTGTAGAGAAGTTGGCATTAAGAGGGAGCCTACTACCGCATATACTCCTGAGCAAAATGGAGTTGCTGAAAGAAAGATTCGTTCCATTATAGAAGCCACCCGTGCCATGCTTCATGATCAAGGCCTTCTGAAGTTCCTATGGGGAGAAGCTGCCAACACTGTCGTGCATGTTCAAAATAGATGCCCTCATCAAGCATTGGACTCCAAAAATCCCGAAGAAGTTTTCACCGGTAAGAAACCTGGTGTTTCTCATTTTAGAATTTTTGGTAGCCCCATGTATTTTCATGTACCGAAAGAAAAGAGAAGCAAATTGGATGCATCTGAGAAGAAAGGAACATTTGTGGGCTATAGTGAAACTTCAAAGGCATATACAATCTATGTGCCTGGTCAAAGAGAAGTGAAAATAAGTCATGATGTCACCTTCGATGAAGATGTTGCCCTTGGGAAGATTAGGAACCTTCCTATTCCAAGGAAGGACAAAGAAGAAGATACAAGAAAGCAGGGAGAACCGAAAGATGAGTTGATCCCCAATGTTGAAGGACCAGTGGATCCCATTGATCCACCTCCCCATGAGCCCTCCTCAAAGAGGAGACCCTCATGGCAGGGACACACTCGAAGATGTCGAGAGACATATTGCACCAAGAGTGACATTTCGTGAAAGTAAGAAGTCGAATAGGTACCAAGGGTACTTAGCTGCCATGAGCACCATTGTTCAAACTGAGCCTTGCACATTTGAAGAAGTTGTGAAGCACCAAGTTTGGAAGGATGCTATGAATGAAGAGTATGAGTTGATTATGAAGAATGATGTCTGGGATGTGGTCCCTAAACCCAAGGACAAATATGTTGTCACCTCGAAATGGCTCTACAAGATCAAGCATGGAGCTGATGGAAGCGCCGAAAAGTTCAAGGCCAGGTTTGTTGCTCAAGGCTTCTCCCAAAAGGAAGGTGTGGACTATGATGAGATATCTGCACCAGTTGCCCGATATACCACCATATGTTCAATCATTGCCCTTGTTGCCTCTCAAGGATGGAATTTACATCAAATGGATGTCAAGACCGCCTTATTGCATGGTTCACTTAAGGAGGAAGTCTATGTAGAACAATCCGAGGGGTTCGAAGTTCTAGATCGAAAGACACATGTATGCAAGTTGAAGAAAGCCCTCTATGGGTTGAAGCAAGCTCCTCGGGCTTGGTATGAGAGGATCGACAGCTATCTGATGAAGTTGGGTTTTACAAGAAGTGAAGTTGATCTGAACCTTTATTTCAAGGTTGAAAATGATAGACCTCTCATCTTGGTACTTTATGTGGACGATCTCTTTCTAACAGGTGCAGACCCTCTTATTTATCAATGCAAGAGGGAGTTGGTTTCCAATTCGAGATGAAGGACCTGGTATTGATGCACTACTTCCTAGGCTTGGAGGTCTGGCAAAAGCCAAGTGAGATTTTCCTTTCCCAAGGAAAATATATTGTGAAGCTACTTGAAAGATTTGGGATGGTGGATTGTAAGTCCGTGACTACTCCAATGAAACTTAACTTCAAGAAGTTATGCGGAAATGCAACTGGGCCCGATTTGGGAAATCTTTCTGAGCATTGTCAACTTGTGGGGGGCTTGATGTTCTTGGTGAACTCCCATCCAAACATATGCTTTGCAGCGAATACATTGAGTCAATTTATGGTCAAGCCTCATCACATACATTGGATTGTTGCCAAGAATCTCTTGAGATATCTTCGGGGCACAATCACCTATGGACTGAGATACACTGTCGGGAATTTGAGGCTCCATGGTTATTCTGATGCTGACTGGGTTGGAAGTGTGGTGGATCGTAAGAGCACATCAGGATGTTGCTTCTCACTAAGTTCTGCTTCGATATCATGGATGAGTAGGAAGCAGAAATCGGTTACTTTAAGCACCGCCGAGGCCGAATATATTGCTGCTAGTACGGCCGCTTGTGAAGCTTTTTGGTTGTGGAAGCTCTTTAGTGAGTTGTTTAGGCATGTCCTGGATACCACCGTGATCTACTGCGATAACCAAAGTGGGATTTGTCTTTCTGAGAATCCTGTGTTTCATGACTGCTCCAAGCATATTGATATTAGGTACCACTTTATCTGGGATATGGTACAACGGGGAGCAATAAGGCTCCATCACAATGGGATTGATGAACAGGTCGCAGATATTCCTACGAAGCCCCTCGGGAAGGTCAAATTCTTAACCTTCCGTGAACGACTTGGAGTCATGGAGAGACCCTCTTATGAGGGTAAGAGGGTCTCGTTTGAGTTGGAAATTGAGCTCTAGAAGCTCCAGGGGGGCTTGGAGTACTTCTTGGAGCTATGAGCAACCATAGAGTGAGTGGTTCACCTTCCCCTAGTGGTGCATTGCGTACAGGGTGAGTGATTCACCTTCCCCTGTGATACCCCATGATGGTTGATATATGTATAAGATGAGTGGTTCACCTTCTCCTATGGCATATGAGCAAGATGAGTGATGCACCTTCTCCTGCCGATACATCCTACCCATGCAGTCTGGGACTCATGGGAAGTACCTCTCATCTGGCCAATGAGTTGGGAAATGAGGATAGGGAACATAGTACTACCGATGGACTCATCGTGTACTACCGTACTCCCTATGCTAGGATATTTGATATTGATATGGAATCAATGGAAATTGACTTCGGGTCAATGAAGAGCGGTATGATACACTCTCGATCATTTCTTCTCCATTATTTCTTCATGGTTTAGCAGAGCAGAGCAGAATGACAAAGATGGTACAGATTGACAAATGATTTGGCAGGTGGAGTTCTCCCTAGTTGAGAGGGAGTGTTAAAAATGTCAACTAGGGCCAAACTCCACCTTGTATAGCTCATATGATGGAGATGATATTTTTATTGGATTCCTCTTTCCGAAAGGTGCAGGAATGATCTAAAGATCATCTAATGATGACAAGTAGAAATGGAATTATAAATTTATTTCTTCTATGGACAAATCTAAGTTGCACGAAACACCGAAATGTTTCATAATTTCTAAAACAGGTACATTTAGAAAAGTCACCTCCCAAAAATGGAAACGTCAGCCAAAACGCCGACTGAAACGTCATATATATAAGTGAATAACACATTATCTTGCAAGTAAAAGTGGAATAAGACCCATAGATGACAATTTAGAAGGAAAACCAAGTCTATATTAACTCTCATAGATGATTACATGATGGTCGAGTTTCGGAGTTTCGGGTACGGGTACAGCCCGAAATGCCAGGTTCCTATAAGTTTTGTGCAACATAGGGACAAATTGTCAAGGTCGTCCAGAAGTCTAATGTAGGCTCATGAAGACCAACAAACGTGTCTCTTCACCCTCAACATTGTGTACAAATACAAGAGGCCTTTTCCTCATTTGAATATTCACAACTCAACATTACATTCTCTCTCTTCATCTAATTGGGTCGTACAAATCACAAGTAGTCGATTCTTCTCCACGGGTGCGAAGGTTTGACTGGGCATTTTTGTTCTCTGCGTTGACCAAGTTGCAGCCAGCTTTGACCAGCGTTGACTGGGTATTGTTTGACTTCATTTGACTATAATTTTTGTGGGAGAATCTTTGTTTGGGTATGCTGCATATTTTGGCACAGATATCAAGATTTTTTGGCAGGTTGACCAGCGTTGTCTACGGCACTTTTGACCGTAGCATTGACTTGCATTGACCAACTTTGACTGAAAATTTCAGCATTGTTTTGGGCTGATTTGGACTGTCTTTGGAGGCCGAGTTGACTGGGTTTGACCGAGCTGATTTGAAGGAGACTTTCTATTGGTTTAACCAACATTGACTTTCTGGTTAGGGCATCCTGTTGACTGCAGTTTGATTGGATTGTTTTACAGTGATAGGGCAAGTAAATTTTGTATGATGTACTCTCTCTCTGTGCTGAACTTTTGAAGAATAATAAGAAGATTTGATCAAAGAGTTTTCCCCACATTGGGGTTTTTCCCTGGCATTCGCCAAATATTGTGTCCTCTTGTCTTGGCTTGTCTTCTGCTTATTGTTTATGTTTTATCTGCATTTACTATCAATGTTAATGTGATTGCTAATCTAGAAATTGATATTGGGCTTATAAGAAAATTTGAAGTAAATTGCTCTAAAGCATAGAACATACCATTGTTATCTAAAATTAACATCATTTTTATTATTAGTTCATTGGATAAATCTTTAATTTGTTTTGAAGCCCTGTAATTGGCAAATCAAGTGGTTCATTTACACGTTTGTTTTAGTTGAGATTGTTCCTATAATTGCTCTCTAAGTACTTCATATAATTGTTCTTATGTTGAAAAATCATAAGCATTGAATCTCAAGTAACTTAAGTACTTAGAAATCATTTAATCTCACTTAAAGCTATCACTCACATCTTGAATTTCATTCTAAGCCTAGAAGTGCAAATTTAAAACATGCCTCCAAGTATAAGCTTGGTTGTAAGAAGATAAGACCACCATTCTCACCCAACGTGCAAAGTTTAGGCCCTCATGTGTGGTTAACACAAGTGACCTTGCAGTTCTCTTGCGGGCAAACCCTTGTAGGAACGGAGGCACTTGGGTGGTTAGAACTCCATGGGAGGTATCATTAATGAGGCCTTAGCCTCCTTCCTGTGGACTTCTCTCTACAACCTACATTCGAGACTAACTTCAAAATCGTTGGGATGAAGGATTCACCTAGAATAGGCATTCAAACTAAAATTAACCAAGAACTTGCATCTAACTTGGTTTTAGGTGTCGCATCTCATATAGGATAGATTTCATCCTAGCAGCAACTGTTCATCCGGCAACTTGGAATTTAATCTATATTGTGCAAGTAATTTGAATCCTAAGACATTGGTCTCTAAATTGATAATCTCAATAAATCTAATCAAGTTGTGCTAAATAATTAAACTTGCCAATCATCCTTAACCAAGTTGCTAGGCAATTCAGTTGTGTCTCCTAAACTCATTATCTCATTATCTCATTCCTAGGGACTACCCCCTTAGCCTATTGTAGGGAGACAGCTTAAACCGAGAGGGCTGGGATCAGAGTGACAGGCCCTGCCCTGAGCATTGTTGCATTTTCATGTACAATTTGTGTGACAATAGGGCCCAAGCACATGTCAACCAAGGTTGTGCAACCACCAAATATAAAATTTGGTTTTAACATGAAAAGTGACTTGAGCTTCAGAAGAATTTAACAATGTGTTAATAATCAAGAGTGTACCTCTTTCTGGAGCCATAATTGTTTTTCATCTGCCAAACTTTTGATTTCTTCCTGTGCCTTAGCCTGCATTATATAACTATGTCAGGGAGAAACATGCAAAGTATGAGAAAACAATATGGAATTTTAGTAATAATCTAATGACATCAATTACTTTACGAAAGCAGTTACTCTAAAGAAGAGACGCTGCATAAGAAGGAAATGCCAGAGTCTATAAGCATCATGAAAACTACCTCTCAAAACTATTATGGCCATCAGCACCAATCATATTGAATACTCCAGTCAATGATAAATTTTAGTTACTATTATTTTGCAACAAGAAGAAATTTTGGCACACCCAAATGGAGTGTTAATGTGTAGGGCCACAAACTTGCATGTAGCAAGGTCGCCACTCCACCAAGCATTGAAGACCCAGTTCATGGTGACAAGAGGACTGGTAATGACCCTTGATGCAAGGATATAATGGGAAGCAGGGGGAGTACAAAATCCTTCACACCAGATGCTGTGCATGGAGATTTAAGGTGTTTGTACAGTGAGAGGACCTCCCTGAATGGTACCAAGAGGTACGTTTTATGGGCATGGACTCATGGAGTACTGAAGATAGCTGCTGCAGTGATTGTATAGATAGGAGGAAAGGTGAGAAGCTTGGTATGATGTCTCTGTTAGTTGGGATGAGTGTTCTTTTACACTGTCATCAGAATGCAGTCTCAATTTTCCCAAGTTTCCCTGCAAGCAATGGACAGAACAGGTGTTGCACATGGGTCTTAAGTTTTAACAGCTCCAGGGAGCAACTCCATCCTGGATCCAGGTACCTTATTCTGCTCTTTCTGGTGATTATCATTGTTGTTCTAACTTCTAGGTTGTGCTCTAGGTTGGTGTGGGGTGAGATGTCTGTATATTTCTTTCATTAAGTGAGGTGTTTTGAAGGCCTTCTCTAGGGGCAAGGTAGGATCCTTTTCTAATATTTTTCAACAGGCCTCCTATCAGCTGTTTCAACCTAGTTTTGCCTTCTGCATCGTTAGAGTAGGTCTTGGACCTGTACTGGAGGTTTTTTTCTTCTACTAGGATGACTCTTAACACAGGCAGAGAGGGTTGTGTGCATGAGAGAAAACTATGAGCCAGTTCTCAAAGAACAACAGCCTCAGGAAACCTAAAACATATCTCTGAAGCAGAAAAAGAAGCATGCAAGGCTGAAAAAGGGTTTAATGAAAAATGGTCTGATGCTGCCAAGCTAGAATTAGAGGAGACTGAGAAAGCTGTTAGGAGTAAAAACAGAACCTAAGAGCCACGCAGGTCAAGAAGGAAATTGAGCTGTGGGTGAAAGATCCAGTGTATTACAGAACCCAGGAAATGAAGTTCTTCAAAATTGCAAAGACTTGCTGGTTAGGCAAAACCTTGATGCGTGAGCCCTGAAAAACAAAAGGGAAGAACAGCAAGATATTCTTCATTCCTTAGGAAAATTTGAAGCTATGTGCAAGGCTGTTTACAGGATTGGGATATCAGTTTCACAGGTGGCAGAGGAAGCTCAAAGCAAGAAGAATGAGGAGAGCTCTTTTGGATCAATGGTAACTCAAGCCAAGCCCATTGTGCTGGATAAAATATTAAAAATCCTCAGCCTTCAGGGACTGCACAGGAGGAAAAAAGAGAGGGCAATGTGTTTGTGGAAGTGGCTGTGGAGGAAAGTCCTTAACCTGCCATTGCTTGATGTTTGTGTTGTCTTTCAGTTTTATTAATATGATGAACAGTTATAGGCTGCTAACTCTGTTAGTTTTCTCATTTGTGCAAATCAATAGTTAGATGGCAAGTTATTAACAATATCAACAAGTTTCGTTATCATCAACTGGTGGAGGTACTGCTTTCCCTTGAGGCAGCCCACCACCAGGGACTGCCGTAACTCTTTTTTGTGTATAATGTGAAAATATAGCTGTGCTTTTAGATTAAAAGAAATAAATAAAGTCTGCGTATAAACTACACGAGATGCTACACAAATTGTAAATATTAAATTTTAACTGATTACCTCTCTCTGAAACCAAGAAGATTTCTCATCTTTCAGGCTTATAATTTCTTTCTCTAATGTAACCTGAGACACAAAACCTAGTTAAGAAACAGTGTCTTGCAATATAAAATACTATATGACAAATAATAGGTAATTAGTAATGCTATCATTAATGTATAAATAAGACAAACTTATACTTTGAAAAAACAAGCAGCAGCTTAGCCCATCCAACTTCTATCTCTATGTGACTACCGGTAACAGTCATATAGATTAGCACAGCCACTTAATAACTGGCTGACAAAAGCCAATAGGCATGTGGGAGAGAACTTACGCAAGCACCCATTTCATTTTTTAGCATGCATTCACCCAATTTTCTCCACACAAGAAAGCATTTCTCTCCACAAATTAAGCCCACACACCCACAATCCATTTCATAAACCATGATGCCATTTGTTATTTGATAACAGGAACAGTAATTTCATTGTAAATGTGAAATGGTAAACAGATTCGTTAATGATATAGACATGGATTTAGAAACACGAGGAAGTTAATATTGAAAATTCCATCCATTGATCTAAAGCAAACAACAGGAATATGTCGATATCTTTACTCCATCCATTTTGAATTCCCTCCTTGCTGCAAGCTAGAAGAAATTATGGTCTTACATAAAGCATGCTTATCTAACTTAAAATATCCTATTACTCATGAAGTCCACCTCTTTTTGGAGCCAACAAATCTTTTCTTCCTTGAATTTTTTGATCTCGTCCTCTAAGCTAACCTGCAAAATAAAACAAAGCAGATATGAGACAAGAGTTATACGGTATACCAAACAATAGTGGAGAAGTGACCTCCGTAATCACTTACAAAAGGTATTTTAAGCAGAATAGCAAATACTTAAACCTACTAATAGATCTAACCCAGTCAACACAAGCCAAAGAAATGTCATTTATAAATTTTGATTTGATAGGTGATGCTAGGTGAGAAAGAGGGAATATAGGATTCCACAAAGTTTGATAGGACACTTGTTGCACCTTGAAAGACAAAAGTGGTCTGGGAAAGGTGGTGGAGAAGGCAGAGGATTTGGGTCTGCGCATTCTTTGGTATTGGATTCCAATTTCATCTGCCAGAATCAACTACTAGCATGCTTTTGATTAAACTTGGCTGCAATTTCCCACCCTTCAGACAGTTAGCCTTAAATGGCCCATACTCAGCCACCATTTAGCAATTTTTGCTGCACGTTCAGCCAACAATGGTGTAGAAGAGAGTGCGAAAGTTTGCCCTGAAAGTCTACACCAAGGTGAGTCTATACATGACACATTTTTACCAATATTGAAGACTACAATTCTGCTTGTAAGATACTAAACTGGTATGCCTTGCTAGGGTATTCCATGGTGTGGCTCCCCTCAGAGAACATGATTTCAGCCTAGCTAATAGGGAACTTCACTGTATGTGTGTGCCATCAAAAACTTGAACAAAGGTTTCTGCATTTTCCAATTCCAAAATCCATCTCATGAAACCAAGTTGTGAGTCATGGACCATGGGTTTATTGCAACACCCTTGTAAATTTCTTCTTGTGGGCTGAAAAGTTTGCACCTAATAGAGCAACAGAGATATATTGTCCTATGAGGGTAGAATTCCTAGGACTCCTATTGACCACTCTATGTCAATGGCCCCATAGTAGTACACCCATTTTTTCGCAAAAGGGATCTATCGTGTTCAAGCGTTCGCGCCTTTCAGATTTCATCATCAGTCAGCAGTTTGTTAAAAATGTAAACCCATTCTGCATGGTTATAATGTAAATGATCTTAGTAAGACCATCATGTATGTAACAACCTAGGTAAGCATAGTATTTTGGTGACGATTTCTATCCTAGGAGGTTTTTTGTCTCACTGATTCATCTGTGTCTCTAGACACAAATGATCAGCAGAGTTTTTCCCTCCAACCTCACCCCAAAGCTAGGTGGATTTTGTCGTCAAGATATTAAGTGAGTCCTAGTGTTTTTTATCGAGTCCTTGTAAAAATAATTTGGGAATAATCCTAGCTAATTGGCTAGATTATTTTATTACAAATTACTTGGTCTACTAGATCATATTTTGAGTCGCAGAATTGGGTAGATATTTGAGGGTCTATAACGAACGAATGTTCCTCCTTCATGTATTAAATTTTAATATCTTGATGTAAGCAAATATTTAGTACATGGTCCCTTATAATTAGACACCATGATTAAATATTAGAGAGTTGGAAAAATTATTAATCCCCTCATAAGTCAATTAATTAAATTTTTTGGCAAAAATAAATTAAAATCCTAAGCCAAAAATTTAATTAATTTTGTATCCTAGGTAAAATTAAATTCTCCAATAGTGAAATTCGTGGGTTTTAAAGACGTTAATTTTTGGAGGTCCCCGGCAAAGGGAATATTGAAGAAATCAAGAAATTTTCGACCCTTGGACCTTGGTGATTAAGTCAAAGTCAATTCTTTTAGGAAATTAACTCAAAATAATTAATTTTAAGTTAATTAAAAATCAATTAAATGAAAATTTCGATTTTTCTTCAAAAAATAAATAATTTCGATGATGATGATTAAAGATTAATTAAATCTTTATGAACGGTCGAGATTAATTTTACAAGGATCAAGCCAACTAACCGTTGGAGCTTTTATCGATAAATTAGAAGTCGGTGTCAGTCTATTTTTTCATCCGATCTTTGAATCGTGTACTAAGCTCTCAAACTCTCTTATATATTTTTTGGAACTAATGCAAAAGTCTTTGGGGTTTCAACTTGCAGTGGTGTTCCTCTTCATGAATCTATAGTAACATTGTTTTAATTTCTGTGAATATTATGTAAAAATTATCAATCAATAGCTCTCTTAGAATAATCTGAATACAGATATCTTATTCAGTGTGTTGGATCTAGGGTAACATTTTTAATTTTGATTGAATTAGCAAGTATCTCTATTTCTCCATAATTTTATCGTTATTCTATTTCTCTACTTGGTTTGATGGTTGATCTAGTGTCTGCAAAAGATCTCTCAGGTTTTCATTGAGCGTTTGGGGATAGTCCTCAGCTAGACCAGCCAACTCTCAACACATATTTTTTGAAGAACCTACCTGATAAAAGCTTCAGGATTTATCTAATGATTAATCTTTTTCTGCGCGGTGTTTTTGGGCTAGTACCTCTCTAAAAATCAAAATCTTTTAAATATTTTGTGGAAAAATTGATAGATCTTGATGGTAAGAGCCTTAGATTATCAAATCTATGAGCGAAGTTGGACTCATACTCCTCAGATCCGCAACTCTTATGCATAGATTTGTAGACATTTTGTACAGATCTAAAGATTTTCTAACTTTTGGGATTTTGGAATTTTTTTTTATGATTTGGGGTTTTTAGCATATTCTTAAAAAAAAAATTAGATTTATTTTGTAAATAATTTTTAGATTTCAAAATTTATAAATATTTATTTGATTTTAATTTTAATTTTGTATTTTAAAATTTTTTTAATTAGATTTAACTTTTAAGTTTTTTAAGTTTTTTTTATCCCACATTCAAAACTTGAAAAGAGTTTCTCTAATTTGTATCTATATATACTAACCTTTCACCTTGTATTATTTCACTAACCCATTGTATTTTAAAATTCCTCTTTTATATATAATTTCTTGGGTTTTGGTTAAACAGCCTAAAACACCTCCTCCTTTTCGCTCTGGAACAAAATTGCCACAGGGTTCAGATTTTTGGGGACTCGCAGCTTATCATAAATTGGATCAACGTTGTTTATCACTGTCACTTGCACACACTCAAGGACTTATTGAAAGATGCCTTATCTTTAAAATCACAGTTTGATTTTATTGTCTGCTCTCATATATACAGGGAAAGGAATGAAGTCGCTGATTTTCTATCCAAAGAGGCCGCGCAGTTGAACAGAGGTCATTGGTTGATTCAGGAATTCAGGGATGGGGCTTTCTTCCAGTTCTTTCATCGCCCTTTCATTGAAGGGGAGGAAAACCTCTCGGAATGATCTCGAGGATCATTCTTTTTTTGCTTTTGCAGTTTTTAGTTTATGATCTGGACTCGTAATGGGCTATATGGTTTTTACAGTTTAAGTTGTTTTTTGTATTAGCAGGCTGATATCTGTAAATACTAAATAGTGTATATGAACATGGACTGTTCTGTTTGTTAGTGAATGCATCTTATACATGCTGGATATTCAACATGTAATTTATTACGCTTTTTTCCTGGGAAAAAAATTAATTTCTTGGGTTTTTATTTTATTTTTATTTTAAGCTTGCAAATTATGTTTTTCGTTAACCTTTGTACTTGCATTTTATTTTAATTTGTAACTACATCCTAACCCTTGTAGTTATTTATTTTCTTTTGTATATAATTATATTGGGGTTTCTATTTCAATTATAAGTGAATTTTCCTCCCCCCTTGAAAATATATATTTTAGCCATTTATATTTTGTCTCTTTCGACGTTGGTTTATTTCAGATCATTCATCCAAAGGAGTGGCCGCATTTTTTTCTGAGGCTTGGGAAGCCGTCTAGCTGCCTAAGAAGAAGGGCCGAGGTGATTTTGAAGATAAATCTGGCTGCTAAGGGCCTGGATCCATTATACTAGCTCCTCTGTCCATCAATATTCAGTCAGACTTGGAAGCCGCAGCCTGAGAGGATATCATACCCTAATTGCAGGCTCAAAAAGGCCATGACAATATAGCCGCTGGTCTATTTGGCATTATCACAGATCTTGTCTCATTGTTGAAAATAATCTCTCACTGATTGTGTTTACTGATCTAGTCTTTTCTTTGCTTGTTTCTTGACCTTGTCGTGGGCTTTATTGGACTAATATTTTTTATACAAGAAGGATTTTCTAAGGCCTGCTACTTGTTATTGGTGACTAAAGTGTGTTATAAGTTATAACCTTGCTTTCCCATGTTGATATAACATTGTTGCAGATCTAATAAGAGTTTTGGCAAGGCTTTTATATCGATTTTCTGACAGGGAATTTATATTAATTTTCCACTGAAAATTAGTCATCTCTGAATATTAGGGCTAACTTTGCTTGCAGCTGCAGGATAACGCAACCCCTTGGAGAAGTTTTTGGCCCATACATTGAGGTTCTGGTACATCTTTTGCAGTAATCATTTGTGCACTAAACACTTTTGTTTGCAAGGCCTTGAATGCCTTAACTCTCCCAATGGTAACCTATTTCAGACTGTCTGAAATCACTCAGATCGGAAGCATTACTACAGAGGCTAATTACATTAAGCTAAAGATATCAAGGCTTGAAGAACATTCAAATTTGTCATAAGAAAGCTAGCAAATGTTTTGGATTTTCGTTCCTGGCATCCTTTGGTGGCTAATCGTGTTAAATGTTTGACTGAGTTTAATTTGCAGAAATCTGATCTTACTTTCCAGTGGCTCCTCTGCATTGCATTTCAGTACTAATTCTTTGTGGTTGCCAGGTATAGTCTGCCCCTCTGAGTGGGTTTGCAGACTTGTTTGAAAATATTCATTACTTCAGATTTGAGTGACCTCTCCGGAGATCTGGTGCATTGCTCCTAAATGGTCATTATGTATTAGCCTTGACTGAACAGTAGTCCACTTTTGAGGTTACAGCTGCTTTACAGTGACATATTTTGAGTTGTCTTGGAGGCCTATCTTTCGTATTCAAGGTCAAAACAGTCCTCTTTGTCTCTCAACTCGCCAAACCATCCATCAAAAAAGGGCTGCTAGTCCTAAAGGGTTTTGCTCCATCCCTCTAATCTCTCTTTCTTTTGATTGTCACAAATAGATCAGATCTGAAGCTAATGAAAATAGTGGTATAAGTAGCTCATATCACTTGAAAGAGATCCTAAAATACACCCTAATAAGCCTAATGACGTGAGAGGTTAACACACATTAACTAAAGGCTAAATCTTCATTGAGTTTGCTGGCCTCTAATGCCCATGCTGGGATTAATCTCATGGTTAAAGCAATCTGATCTGATTTATTGAAGTCTGATGCATCCTTTCCATTGCTAGAGTTCACTGCTAATCCTTTTATGCATTTAGTAGTTAATGACAGCCTTTTTCCTTCTAAGTTTGTCACTGTTTTGGGCTTGCTACTTCAAATCTGATTTGTTGGAAGACTGCTTCCAGGACTAATCCACTGTGGCTGTGGGAACATTGCTTCATTTTTTAAAGGAGTCCCTCTCTGAATTAGCTTGGCTGAGAGCTTTTCTTGAGATAGGACTTCACTGATATCACAGTTTGATCTCTGTTAGTAGTTTCATTTTCTTAAAATAATTGTGCTTGCATATTTTTAGAAATTAGTTGGTTCCTAATCTGCTGTCATAAGAAAATTTGCCTCTGTCCAAAGTGTAATCTCTGAAAATTTATAGCTTGAAGGTGACTGTTTTCATATCAGCAAAGTTCAGTATGGTTATTGGCATTAAAATCTAAGTTCTGGATCTGAATTGCATGCGCAATAACTCACTGAATGGATATTGATATCTATGCCTTGGTATTATTGTCATTTTTGTTTCATCGCTAATATCTATTTGTGAATGATAACTTTACATTAGCACTTGAAAAAATCTAATTTGAAGGCTTATCGATATAATTAGATCTCATTCTTTTTTAATAATTAGCATTGAGGAATCATTGGCATTATCTTGGAAAAATCCTAAGGAGAGTGTTGATCTTAAAGAATTGTCATTGAATATAGATTGGGTAAATGATTTAATTCTCTTGACATTAATATCATTGGTTTATGGTTATCTTGGCATATCAGTGATCTTTCTTTAAGAGGCATTATTTACTTGAATGATTACATCTTTGGCATCTTTGTATCCTATTTGCATTAGTCTTGTGTAAGATTGTCTTCATTAAGTACTCTTGTCCTAAGACTAATCAATACTAAGTATTTGAACCTAAGTTGCACGAAACAGGGAAACGGGTACGAGTTTCTGAAACGGGCACGGGTATGAAACGTGAGCCCCCAAATTTTGGAAACAGGGAAACGTGATATATATGTATATATTAAAATTTAGGACATTTAAGAAATGTTATGTGCAATCATAAAGCATACATGATACATCATAATTTATTACATTTAAAGTTTAAACATTATGATTAAATTTACATCACATTTACTCATGAATGATCATATAATGAAAATAGCAATATCGGAATATCCAAAATCAATCTTTATTATATATCCAAATCTCAAAATCAGCCTTTATTATATATATGGGCCTGCAAGTACAATAAAGACTATGAGGCTGCAAGAACTATAAAAACAAAAGACTAATCCTCATCAAAAATGAGGCAAAAGCATGCTCAAGAGTGGATGGTGGTGCTGAAGAAGATGATGGGCCAATTCCACTTCCAGGCTGGACCTCAATATTCAGGGCAGCAAGAGAGAGATCCAAACCAAGACTTTCTGAATCCACATCCCATTCTTTAGAAGGACCACTGTTGTGTTATGGACCCCTACGAGATGCAAGGCGAAGGTTGGAGTGCACATAAACAAGATCCTCAGCCTTTTGTGAGCCCAACCTATTGCGCTTCACAGAATGAATAAAACCATAGGTGCTCCAATTACTTTCTGTTGATAAAGAGCTTGCCACTTGTGAAAAAACACGAATGGCAAGGTTTTGCAAATGTACACCATTTGCTCCATGACAAATCCACTACCTAACTAGATTCACGATGCTTCTCTCCTCCAAAGCTGATATATCTGAATAATCCTCTAATCCTGCAGCAAAACTAGCAAATTCTTCTTTTACCTCCCTGTGTAGATGAGATGGAAATATTCTCATAAGGGATTTTTCACCCCATTAGCCACCTCTCTATCCTTATGGGGTGCCTTCCTCTTCCCATTGCTTTGAGCAATAAGCTCCTCATCATAAAATTTGGGGTTCAAGGCATGTGCTAAAGTGTGCAATGGAGTGTTGAAATTGTTCCACCTATCAATAATGATTTTCTTGACTAAATCAACAAAATGATCATCAACAAACAAACGTTGTGGAGACTCTTGTGAAACGATTTCCATAGTTTTCTCAACCATGGAATCCATGCCATCATATACCTCTCCTAAGAAAGGTTGGTGAGTGTCAGCGTTCCAAAGAAGCTCCAATGCAGGGGTTGTGAATTTTAGCAAGAAATCTATCTTGCTCCACCAGTCCTCATCAAGGCACAATCTACGCACCATATATCCCCGCTCTAAATTTGCTTGTCTCCACTCAACCCAAAGTTGACTCACCACCATAGAAACTAATGCTTGCTTAACCTCAACAAGGCGACGCAACATCAGGAAGTTTGAGGCATATCTTGTCTTAGCAACTTTTAACAACTCCAATTTGGAGTACTCTCGAAATATTGCCTGAGTCTGATGAATTTAACAATCTCCCTTGCTTCCCCTGTGATTTCCTTTATCCATAGAACTTTGTTGTCAATCTCCTCTGCGATCATATTCAAATTATAGACAATGCAAGGTGTCCAAAAGATGTGGGCATATCTCCCATCAATAATTAAACCTGCAACTTTACAAACTGGTGCATTATCCATGATAACTTGCACCACCCTTTTAGGTCCTACTTGTTCAATAGATTTTATAATAACATCAACAATGAACTGTGCATCTTTTACCTCTCCTGAGCAGTCTTTCACCTTTATAAACATTGCTCCTTTAGGGGAAGTGGCAATGATATTTATCAATGATCTCTGCCTTGTAACTGTCCATCCACTGCTATCCTGAACTAAAGGAGATGCCCCTCTAGTATTTTTGGATGCTAGTTGTTCATGTTGTTGAGTAGCAGTGGCTCTCCTCTTCCTTGCTTCAACTACAATCCTTGGCTCAATGTTCGGTGGAGCTTGAGGAGTAGCTTGACTAAGCTCATCATGCCTTCGTTTAATTCCATCTGCCTCATCTTGCTCTCTTTGATATGCTCTCCTTGCCAATGGGTATGTTGTTTTTGTGCAACCTGTGATCCCATGTCCTCCTCCATGCAAAAGATGTGCCTTCACTCTTAGGTAGGAGCCCTTGTACGAATTACTACAAAAATTACATCGCCATTCCCATAAGCCACCACTTCCACATTTTTTAAGCTCTTGAACATGCCTTCAAAGAGGATAATAATCAGCCCTTGGGTTGGACCTGGGACTTGAACTTGCAGCTGCACCTTGGTTGGAAGCCATTGCTGCAAAAAAAAAACAAATCTATAAAGAAAAAACGTTTTTCATATATTTGGAAGCATAAACCCTCAAAAAATTAAAGAAATAGTAAGAAAACTAGGTAAATGAATGCTTCTTACCCAAATTAATTTTATGTAGCTGAAGCTACCCCAAAATGCCAGAAAATACAAGAGAAATATGGTTGTAGCTAAGCCAAAAGCCAGAATGTCATAGCCGCAAACTCTACACTCCAAATCTGCGCAGTAATTCTCCTTTGCTCACTATTGAAAACGCCCTCGCTGAAACCACTACTCTCCTTTGCTAAAATCATCCGTCTACAAGAGAAACGACTTGCTCAATTGTGTGATGAGGGAATGAGGCAAGGGACTTTTTATAACTTGAGAGAGGCATCTAGAAGCATCTACAAGATATTTTATTCGCCCAATCAAAAATTAGAAACGAAAAAAACAAAAAAGAAAATTCGCAATAGCAAGTGGATGCATCGTCATACGGCCTAGAAACTCGTTTCCGGCCATATTGGCCACGTTTCCCCAGCATGAAACGTGCCAATACAGTCGGAAACGAGTTTCCAGGCCGTACGGTACGGGTTTCCGTTTCGTTTCCTGGGTGAAACAAACCTCTGGGCAGCGTTTCCTGCAACTTAGCTTTTATTAAATCCAATAGCATAATCCAACAGTTCAATACAATAAATGTAGTCCAAACAAATCTTAATGAATTCAACAATACCACAGAGATCTGATTTAAAGCAGATTGATACTACAAAATTCAAATACCCTAGCTTGCCTCAGGATTGTGCCTCTTTTTCTGTCCTATCACTGCCATAGTTCGAGTTTGTTCAAATTAGGACCCTCACACTTCCACAGGCGATTCTTCTATCTCATTACAAGCTCACACTTCTTGGTACAGGACTCGTACTTCTCGTTAAGAACTCGCACTTAGTTACTAGACTTTAAATCATAGGAGTAGCAAATAATTGTATGCTTCTGTACACTCGCTTAGCTATCAATACCAAGAGTCTCGCTTTGTTCAAAATGAATTCAGACCACAGCTTTAATGACTCGAACATTGCCACAGATACACACTTTAGACTCCCAACGTGCTCAACTCCTACAGGAGGATTTCAGCCTTCTAAGAAGGGTCTAGTCTTGCACAATTCGACCTTAAGAATTGTCACCGCCCACCAACAGGATTGATCCACAAGCAACTTGTTTTGCTCAGGATTCTCACTCTTCTCAAACTCAGAAATTTCAGCCAGTTTCAAACAAGTTTTCACAGAGATTAGGCCACTAGTGTTCTATCCAGCGATTATCTTTTGGGGAACTCGTTCAACCTTCAGTTTCCCTTGAAATACCTTATTGTACTTGGTTGATGAATTTTTCCTATGCCAGAACAAATAGAAAATAGGAAAATAAAGGAGAAAATAGGTTTATCAACTAGGGTGGAAAACTTTTACCACCGAAATTGATCGCAGAGAAGGGGTCTTAAAACCCTCAGAGCCTCAAGCTGAAATAAAAACAGAGATAACGATCCAATCCAATGACAATCCAAATGAATATAGCCCTCTTATTTATAGACTTCTTTGAGGGGATCTTTCTCCTTAATTGATTGAGTGAGGTTCACTCAACACCCCAACTTTGTGTTTCTTTGTCTAGTGGCCCCAAAACTCGCCTGCCCAAACATTGGGTATTTTGGGGTTTTCCTATTTATCAAGGACTATAGCCAATAGGGATCGATAGGCTACTTCATCTCTTGAGAAATTAATTTCTCAGGAACATTACAAAAAATTACAATATTGCATAGTCACGAGTGACAACTCACTCATTATTCATTAGAATATAAACCAAAACAGTTGCACGATCATAGCAATACTCGTCGACATAGTCGCTCCATCATAGTAATACTCACCCCTTTTTATATGTCTCGTTCAAGCTAAATTGCAGGTCAATGGAATTCATGGTATTTTCTTTCTGGTTGAAGTTCAGCAGTGGTATTTTATTTCGAGTTGTTCAATAACCAAAAATTGAAAAGTGCTTTCGATCTTCAACCCATAATTGTCAACAAAATTGGTGGTATTTTCAATAGGGTTTTTTAATAACTAAAAATTAAAAATGAATTTCGTTCTTCAGTCGACAAACCTCTAAAAGGGATTTCCATCTTCAACTAGTGAATTTCATTGCCAAATTTAAACGAATTTTATTTTTTACTTGCAATTCGTCGAATTTCGAACCTCAAGGTTCAAAATTGACGAACCCTGTGACATAGCCCCCAGGTTTTAGTTCGCCCAACCAGGATGGAGAATAATATTCAGGTGTAAGAACATATGCTAGGGCATCAAATTAGATTGTCCCACTATTTGACCACATGTCTATGGATATGATCATACAGGATCGCATCTCTTGGCTCAACAATGTCTTTGATTTGGCCCGACATGTTATCCATCAACTCATACACCTCCCTAATCACTGATTGATCTATATCTCTAAACCAAATCATATTATAAATGGACATGGTGAACTATAGAACATACTCAACCTATTGCCAAAACCGACATATCAAGCACAATGTCCTCCACCTCTAGAAATCCAGGTTTACCAGATGCATATGCAACCTTGTCTTTCAAACCTTGCCATGAATCACTTCAAACCATAGCTAGCAAATCTAGTCCTTGCAATCTTTAATAACTCCAGCTTAGAGTGTTCGTAAAAAATGTGGTGGGCCATGATATGATTGGTAATAATTTTTTCATTTTCTTCCTCCTTTTATATAATGCACGAATCCATTATAATCATAGTCCTTCATATTAATAATATCATGCATCAAGAAGTTCAATGTTTGAAACCAAACACATGACCAAAAAATGCTAGCGTACATATCCTTAATGATTGCTCCCACTAACTTATAATTAGCAACATTATCAATGATGATGTTGTAGCTTATATTGTGCTTGAGGTTTGTTTATCAGTTATATTACTCTCAGGAGTTCAAACTCAATAAAACTCCTTTATGTTCTTTACCCTTCCCGAAAAGTCTAAAAGAAATGAAATATTGTGTTTATTATATATCGGTATCGCTAAAGGAAGAAATGTAAAAGAATCGGGTATAAAAGGTTATATGGAGCTAAACCGATATATATATATATATATATATATATATATATATATATATATATAAGTGCATTTCGAAATGAGAAGCAAATAAAGAAATATAGCGGATTTACAAAGGAAACAAGTGTTAAGGTGTTAACACCAGACCCGAAACATATATATGTTATGTTTTATAAGCCTAGGGGGTTCGCGATATCACATAACTCTTTATATATATATATATATATGTGTGTGTGTGTGTGTGTGTGTGTGTGTGTGGCTATGCCGACTGCAATATGGGTGGGCCGAACCCGAAATAATATATACATCGTGTTTTAAAGTTCTGCGGGTCTGTTGTATCGAAAGCCCTTTATACACATGCATATGGGTTCTGCCGATCGCGATTTGTGATGACGGACCCGAAACGATATATATTATGTTTTATAGTTGTGACGGGTCCGTCGTATCGCGCAACATATTATATATATCTATATATATGTGTGGAAAGTGTCGATTGCAATGAGCGATTGAGTTCTGGACCCTATAGTTTAGACGCTATATTTTATATAACTCAACGCGTCCGTCTTATCATGGGTTGTAAAGGTTTTATTAATATATCAAAAGCTACGCAGTTTTATGTGTATTTCTATTATAAATATTATAATAGAAAGGCCGGACTTAAAGCATATATATATTAAAATTAAAAGTCTCGGCGGATCCGTAAAGCATATTAAAAGGCAGATTTCAAGTTATAAGGCAGGTTTTCGAGTGGAACAAAAACGGTAAGTGGTTTTTATTGGAACTCACCCAATCCCACTTAGCATTCAACACGTAGCAGCCGGGTGGAGAGAGTAAACCGCCCATTTCGAGCTGGTATTCTTCGGGCTTATGTCGCACCCGAAATCTTTATAGGCCATCCGATATGAAAACCGCAGATCTACGGTGGCGGAAGGGTATGCCTTGATAGTTGTGCAAAGCCCGCGTTAGAAGCGGAAAAAGCATGCTTTATGGTATATTTTCATTGTTAAAGGTATATAATAGAAAGGCGCAGATATGAAGGAATTATACATAAGTCCAACGTTACGTTAATGCACCACTGGAAAGGGGCTGATTGCGATTTGCGGAAAAGTCAACAGAGCGTTGTACGGGCGGACTTGACAGATTTATAAAGCAAGATTAACTCTTTTGAGTTACGAATTAATCAGAAGTTCGCATTAATTTCGCTGTGTAAAGTGGAAAATCAAGGTTAGAGCCAAAGCTGAAGAGGAAGACAATCCAGTATGTTTCTTTGCATTTTGGCCAATCAGAATGCGCATGTAAGCTCAAGATTACACAAACTAAACGCATTTCATTACGGCTAAGACGAATTAAGCATCATTAGGGCATTATTCGGCAGCGGATCAATAGAGCAACCCAACAGTTATCATCTCCTTCTGAATCCAGTTATGTTCTTGCTATTTCATGTTCTTTAAAGTGTCTTTTACCCTCTGTAAAATTCTGTAATAGTTTTAACTTCATATAGTTAGAAAAACAGTTAGATAATTTGGGCAGTTTCAGAAATCAACAATTGTTCCACAATGTATAAAAAGAGGAAATTTTACTAAGAAAGGGTTCGAATTTTGGAGAACCTGGAGACTAGGCCACTGTATCCCTGATATCATCGTTGATTAATGAAAGAATCAGAAGTTTCCATGAGTTGTTGCATATAATTTTGTAAGCTTCTCTGTCATGTGTCATGCTATGTTTTCTTCTTTTCAAGTATAGTAATGAAGTTGCATGTCTTTATTTTCTTATGTAGATAAAGTTAAAATTCCTTAAAAGAGGGCTCCTATACTTGAAGTCCTCGCTTCCTTTCTAAATTATAGATAATAGTTTCTGTGAAAGATCAGCATATTGTCTATGATTCAGTTCTCATTATCATAATTCCTCTAAATTACGGATAATAGCTTCTGTGAAAGATTAGCATATTATCTTTAACTTTCCCCTTCAAACCTTCTCCATTCATCATTTATATCTAGCAACAAATGGCATTTTGAGATGTTCTGGTCATACATGTATTAAGAGTTAAAGACCAAGTTGTCCAAGTCCCTCATTTGAGAATACAACAAACAATAAGTGACAGTAAACAAATATTTATTAATGTCTTAAGCACAATTTCCCCACAGTCAGAAAATTGGTTTCTGAAGGAACAACATTAATTGGCGCCATTGCCGAGGAGAGAAGACAAGAAGACTTTTCCTTGGGTTTTCAATATTATCCTCTGGTTGTTCAGTGAGGAGGAAATATTTCGCTGTTTTGTATAAAAGCAATTGAATAAGAGTACTTTTCCATAGGTTTATTAAGTTTGAAGCTGATCCTTGAGAGTGACAAGTTTCAGCAGTTAGTTGTACATTCACACCTGTAATTTTTACTTACCACATTGATTGGCGACTCCACTGTACTTTGAAGTTTTCTTTTCTGGGTTTTAATGGCTCTCCCTGCATTCTTACTTCATAAATTTGATCCATTTGATTTTACTAGGATCACTGGTTATCCTCATGATATGCCTGCATATTATGTCCAGGATGAGTATCTTCCAAAATTTAGTAGAAAGGAATATGAAGATCCAACTCAGCGTCTCCAAGAGTTTCATGAATGCATGGAGCAACAGGGCATCATTCAGAAGATGTTAAGATGAAGTTGTTTATGGTTTCTTCTCTGCCTCGTTCAAGCATTTCATCTTTGAACGATTTCCATTCAGTATTCAACTCTTCTTGTAGAATTTATTATCCACACAAGTTTCTTTTTGAAAATTGTTGTGAATATTATGATTTTAAAGAAACTTTAAAAGCTCAAGATAATTTTGTTGAGGAAACTGATGATCTTATTGATAATATATCAAGCATTCCGAGAGATTATAACCAGATTAACTATGAGCAAGTCTCTGAAAGTGAGGAACTATCATTTTCTCAAAATGATGCAGAGAAGTTTATAAAGCATTCTTCTTCAATAATCTCCCAAGCAAAGGATTGGTTGACTATGTTCCAAGCAGATCGAGCATCATTTTCTCAAAATGACATGGAGAAGTTTATAAAACATTTCTCTCCAATGATATCCCAAGCAGAGAATTGGATGACCCTGTTCCAAGCAAATCAAGAGAGTATTCAGATGGAGGAAAGTTCAAACATGCATCAAGAGTCTTTGCTCAGCAGTCAAGAAGAGGAAGAAATGATTGAGTTGCAAATAAATCCCCAGAGTTCCTATTTTGTTAGATTTGATGATCCTCCTATCTATAATGAAAATGGTTTAAATGGGGAACAGGATGAAGTTCTTCAAGTGCATCAGTTGGGTGTTGAACACACAGGAAGAAACCAGCAAGTGGAATATGTTGGACAGCAATATATTGAGCCATTTATCATAGCAGAAGAGGCTATCTTATGTGAAAAAAAGGATGATAAAGAGATTGTAAACCATTGCATTGAAGAACACAATGATGCCCATGGATCAGAGGTAAACGATTTCTTTGAAGTTGATCGTATGTCATATAGTAATGTGAATAAATCTCTTTTTCTTCCTGAAGTTACAATTACAAGTTATTTTCAATCAAAGCTTGGAGATGAAAAGTGGAGACATGAAAGTGACATAGATCATTTTCTTAAAGATGTTGCTGATTATTCCGCTAAACATATTATCCCAACAGAAGGTTCAATTGAGCAAGAACCTTCATACATAGAGAATTTCTTGTTTGGAGCTGATCAAGAACAAATTTTTTCTTATACTTTTGTAGATCTTGTGACAGATTACATGGAAGGATTTATCAGTGGTCTACATATATTATTTTATCGATATACTCCTAATCTTTGTTGTGAGTTGCTTTATTGCATAATTTGTTTTTTGTTCAAGATGAGTTGCATTTGCAAGATTCACTCGCAGAATGGTTCCAGATTAACCCAAATGCTAACCTAGTACCATTGGAAGATTGACTTCACCTGATGGAGATCAATCATGTGCATATGTAGGAACTTGTACATAAATAAGCTCAAGTGTTGAGCATTTGGTTTCCAGTTGCAGTTCTTCAGTTTTATCATTAGTTGATGAATAAAGGTGATTTTTGTAGAGGTTTCAGACTTCAAGATTGTCAGGTTTGTCAAATGTCAGGGTTTTCACAGTTTTGGACTCCATGCCCAACTAAGGCTACTGATCTACAATTCTCAATATTTTGCTATCAAAGTGCAAGCATCTTATCACTGCAGATATCAGCGTGGGATCACAGTACAAAATTTCCACATAGTTAAGTTTGGAGAAACAATATATGACTCCACCCAAGGGATAAGGCACTGATCTGCAGTTCTTAGTGCTTCTATGGCAAAAGCATTATCCCCAGTTTGAGCCAAATGTTGTAGCTTATATTGTGCTTGAGGTTTGTTTATCAGTTATATTACTCTCAGGAGTTCAAACTCCTTTATGGTCTTTACCCTTCCCGAAAAGTCTAAAAGAAATGAAATATTGTGTTTATTATATATCAGCATCGCTAAAGGAAGAAATGTAAAAGAATCGGATATAAAAGGTTATATGGAGCTAAACCGATATATATATATATATATATATATATATATATATATATACATTTCTAAATGAGAAGCAAATAAGGAAATATAGCGGATTTACAAAGGAAACAAGTGTTAAGGTGTTAACACCGGACCCGAAACATATATATGTTATGTTTTATAAGCCTCGACGGGTCCGCGATATCACATAACTCTTAATATATATATATATATATATATATATATATATATATATATCTGTGTGTGTGTGTGTGTGTGTGTGTGGCTATGCCGATTGCAATATGGGTGGGCCGGACCTGAAATAATATATACATCGTGTTTTAAAGTTCGGCGGGTCCGCTGTATCGAAAGCCCTTTATACACATGCATATGGGTTCCGCCGATCGCGATTTGTGATGACGGACCCGAAACGATATATATTATGTTTTATAGTTGCGGCGGGTCTGTCGTATCGCGCAACATATTATATATATATATATATGGAAAGTGCCAATTGCGATGAGCGATTGGGTTCCGGACCCGATAGTTTATACGCTATATTTTATATAACTCAGCGCGTCCGTCTTATCGTGGGTTGTAAAGGTTTTATTAATATATCAAAAGCCACGCAATTTTATGTGTATTTCTATTATAAACATTATAATAGAAAGGCCGGACCTAAAGCATATATATATTATAATTAAAAGTCCCGGCGGGTCCGCAAAGCATATTAAAAGGCAGATTTCAAGTTATAAGGCAAGTTTTCAGGTGGAACAAAAACAATAAGTGGTTTTTATTGGAACTCACCCGATCCCACTCAGCATTCAACACGTAGCAGTCGGGTGGAGAGAGGAAACCGCCCATTTCGGGTGGGTATTCTTTGGGCTTATGTCCCACCCGAAATCTTTATAGGCCGTCCGATATGAAAACCGCAGATCTACAGTGGCGGAAGGGTATGCCTCGATAGTTGTGCAAAGCCCGCGTTAGAAGCAGAAAAAGCATGTTTTATGGTATATTTTCATTGTTAAAGGTATATAATAGAAAAGCGCAGATATGAAGGAATTATATGTAAGTCCAACGTTACATTAGTGCACCACCGGAAAGGGGCCGATTGCGATTTGCAGCGGAAGTCAACGGAGCGTTGTACGGGCAGATTTGACAGATTTATAAAGCAAGATTAACTCTTTTGAGTTACAGATTAATCAGAAGTTCGCATTAATTTCGCTGTGTAAAGTGGAAAATCAGGGTTAGAGCCAAAGCTGAAGAGGAAGACAATCCAGTATGTTTCTTTGCATTTTGGCCAATCAGAATGCCCATGTAAGCTCAGGATTACACAAACTAAACGCATTTCATTACGGCTAAGACGAATTAAGCATCATTAGAGCATTATTCGGCAGCGGATCAATAGAGCAAGCCAGCAATTATCATCTCCTTCTGAATCCAGTTATGTTCTTGTTATTTCATGTTCTTTGAGGTGTCTTTTACCCTCTGTAAAATTCTATAGTAGTTTTAACTTCATATAGTTAGAAAAACAGTTAGATAATTTGGGTAGTTTCAGAAATCAACAATTGTTCCACAATGTATAAAAAGAGGAAATTTTACTAAGAAAGGGTTCAAATTTTGGGGAACCTGGAGACTAGGTCACTGTATTCCTGATATCATCGTTGATTAATGAAAGAATCAGAAGTTTCCATGAGTTGTTAAATATAATTTTGTAAGCTTCTTTGTCATGTGTCATGCTATGTTTTCTTCTTTTCAAGTATAGTAATGAAGTTGCAGGTCTTTATTTGCTTATGTAGATAAAGTTAAAATTCCTTAAAAGAGCGCTCCTATACTTGAAGTCCTCACTTCCTTTCTAAATTATAGATAATAGTTTCTGTGAAAGATCAGCATATTGTCTATGATTCAGTTCTCATTATCATAATTCCTCTAAGTTACAGATAATAGTTTCTGTGAAAGATCAACATATTATCTTTAACTTTCCCCTTCAAACCTTCTTCATTCATCATTTATATCTAGCAACAAATGGCATTCTGAGATGTTCTGGTCATACATGTATTAAGATTTAAAGACCAAGTTGTCCAGGTCCCTCATTTGAGAATACAACAAACAATAAGTGACAGTAAACAAATATTTATTAATGTCTTAAGCACAATTTCCCCACAGCCAAGAAATTGGTTTCTTAAGGAACAATAGATGACATGAATGAAATAGTATGACCCAATCTCTTGACTGGTTCTAATTAAGGGTTCTACAATATTAATACTAGTCCTGTAACGATTTGAGTGGCCATAGGCTAAAAGGAAGATTTTATCACTACCAGACACACCAAAATATTTAGCAATAGCATGCCTTTAACATTTGTCCAACAATTAGATACAATGGATACCCCATACTCGTTCCAATCATTTGTAAACTAGAACATTGGATTTTGGCTATTTCCCTATCAAGTCCGATGGTTCTAGTCTTGCCATACTTGTAACTCTTTTATCCTATAAAGGCAATGTTACCCACCAAAATGTGAGTAACCCATAGGAGAATTCTTTCTCCTCCTTGGACAGTCAGCCAACAAGCATCCCTATTGATCAGCACATGACATGATGACATAGACCCTCCACATATTGCTCTAGTAAGATTTCTTTCTCCCATCCAACATTCTTCCTCAAAGAAAGGTAGATCATCCATCGATAGATACTTTAACCATTTTGTAGTCATGTGCTTTTACTTAATGTTTTGGGGCATACTAATATGAAACAAGGGGCAATTCAAATGATTGACCAATCTTGACTGTATTCTTGTTCCCCCACTTCACCTAGGAGGTTAGTCTTTGTTCCTAGTCCAACGGAACCTCCTCTAAGGCCTTAGGGCTATAGGAAGGACATTATGAGGGAGACTCTAATTGATGTAGCGTGCCCATGATATTCCATATTTACAGATTTCCATCATTCCCTCTAATTCTATATCCATTCTTCAAGCTAGGGGTCATTGGTCAATGGGGATTGGCACCCTCTCCTCCTCATCATTAGGTCTAGACAGAAAAACGTTGCCCTGGAGGTTGATGTGGCTAAAAGAAAGATAAAAGCAAAGAAAGCCACAACGAAATAAAAAAGATAAAATGCAAAAGATGGTTGGCACAAAAAGTAGCGCGTGTGAAAAAGCTAGCATGAGTTCTACCCCCCTCATTAGCCATCACCCAATTACTAGAGCACTTGTTGCTCCATCCATCAAAAAGAACCCTTGTCTTGTCCCAACCCTAATGAGCAATAAATTACCTCATCATTGAATAATAAATGCTAAATCTCTCAAATGCAAGCTTAGATTACTGAGCTATGCACCCATAACAAACCATTATTATAAAGATGTAAAAGGTGCCCTAGAGGGGTGGAAAAAGCAACCTGAGGAAAGGGGTGACTCAAGCCGTCGAGATTGCTCCCTCCTACATTCATACAATTGGGATGTTGGGCCACAATTTGTTGGTCGCTTCACTATGGCACCTTGCCTTGAAGTCATGCCCACTCTGTTACCACCATCTACAAATGCACCTATGGATTGATGGTTTAACCTAGGGGACCTGTCACTTACCCTTGGGAATTTGAAACACCTAATAGGTTTATCTGTCTATCCATCCCTAACATAAGAGATGGAACACTTATCTTGGACTTGGTCTAGTTACATATTTGAAGGTGATCTTTGTGTGAAGTATTGGTTGTGCCCCTAACATTAAATATGGTCCACTATGATGCATCTGTGGTTTTTGTTACCTAATGATTCTTGATTTACACTTGATCTTGACGAGGTTTTGCCAGGTGGTTCACGTCACAGCAACAGAGGCTTCTTGAGGTTATTGCCCCACCTCCTTAGCAAAGCAACAGAGGTTGTATTATCTAGTGCAGAGAGAGAAATTGACTTTGATGGCACAACGTTCCCCACCCATAGCAGAGGATTGGGCTATTTGATGACTTCATGTGATGCTAAACACTCCGAGGAACCCCTATATGTTGAAACATTACACCAATGATGCTTAGTATTGGAGATATTCATGATGTGCCTAATGGACCCATGTTAAAATTGACAACTAGGGCCAAATTCCACTTTGGACAGCTCATTTGATGGAGATGATTATTGCATTGAATTCCTCTTTTCAAGAGGACCAAAATCGACCTAAAGATCATCAAATTTGGACAAGGAAAAATATGTTTTTGAGGTCAAGCCCACACGTGCAAATTGTCAAGGTCGGCCACATCATCATGTAGGCTCATGAAGCCCAATGGACATGTCTCTTGACCCTCAACGACTTGTATAAATAAGAGAGACCTCAAACCTCATTTGGCATCATCACACAACATCATTTCTCTCTCCTCATATGATTGGGTCATACAAATTACAGGAGCAGCTCTTCTTCTCTCACACGTGTGGCTGAAAGAGGATGAATTACAGGAGTGAATTTTAGGATCTATTGCAGGGTTTAACCAACGTTGACCGGGGCCTGCTGAGGAACTGAGGTTTTCTGGGCATGTTGACTAGGTTGACCGTAGGATGGAAGTTCAAATTTTGGCCAAGTTTGACCGTTGTTTTAATGATTGTTTTAGGCTAACTTTGACCACCTAAGAAGGTCGAGTTTGACTAGGTATGACCAAGCTGCATTGTGGACAGTTTGTCACTGCTTTGACCAACGTTGACTTTCTAGTTAGGGTTGTTGATTGTTGCAAGAAAATTTCAGATTTGACAAGGTTGCTTTGATCATCATTTGACAAGTCAACTTTGACTTTATTGTACTCTCTCTATGCTGAACATTTGATATAATAATAAGAAGAATTGATCAAAGGGTTTTCCCCATCTTGGGGTTTTTCCCTAGCATTCGCCAAATCTGGTGTTCTCTTGTCTTGGCTTGTCTTCTACATTTTATTGTTCATGTTTTATCTACAGTTATTGTCACTGTGATTTATGGTTAATGTGATTGCTATTGGAAACTAAATTGGGAATTATCATTGGGCTCTAAAAAGACATTGAAGTAATTGTGCTAAGCATAGAACATACCATTGTTAACTAAAATTAACATGGTATCGGAACCCAGGTGAAAACAAAGCCCATGCAAGAGAGAGAAAAGCAATCACTAAGAGAGACATGTTGGACAAGGACAAGTCTCAATGGCTTCTACATCTTACTTCAAGACTAAGGATAAGCTCAGTGACAAATCTAACTATCATGCATGGAAGATGACTTTGGATCTGACTTTGGAGGAGCATGAAGTATTGGACAATGTGCAAGGAAAAGTGGTGGAGCCTCCTTCAAATTCACCCGCTGCTACTAAAACAAAGTATAGAAAAAGGTGAAGTCAAAGCAAAGAAAATTATCATTGACTCCATTCAAAAGCATTTGGTTGCCTATATTTCTGATCTGGGAACATCTAATCAAGATGGATAAAAGGGAATCTATCCAATGCTACTTCATGAGAATTACTCAAATCAAAAATGACCTTCTATCTATTGGAGAAGTTATTTCTGACAGGGAACTCACTCTCATTGCACTTGGAGGTCTTTTAAGACCATGGGATGTATTTACCACCACCATTCTCAACAATGATAAGATACCTGGTTTCAATGAGTTATTGGCTAGATTGTTAAAATTGGCACCTAGGGCCAAACTCCACCTTGGACAACGCATACGATGGAGATGATATTTTTGTTGGATTCCTCTTTTTGAGAGGTACAAGATTGATCTAAAGATCATCTTGTTTGGATGAACAAAAGTGAGATTTTGAATTTAATTCTCACACATGTGCAAATTGTCAAGGTCGGCCAGAAATCTAATGTAGGCTCATGAAGCCCAATAGATGTGTCTCTTCACACTCAGCGTTGTGTATAAAGAGGAGAGACCTTTTGCCCAGTTGGACACCATCACTTATGACATCTTTCTCTCTCCTCTCCTCATTGATTCGTACAACAAAGGAGCAGCACTTCTTCTCCTCATGTTGACTTGGGTTGACCGAAAATTACAAGCAGAAATCACAGGACTGTTTTGGGCTATTTGCAGGGACATTGACCAGTGTTGACCGAGGGTCAAATCACCTCCTTTGACTGCGATTTTCAGGCAGATAATCCGATCTTTTGAGGCTGCATCTCCTGGCATGAAAACCAAGGAATTTGGCGCAGGTTGTCCACATGACCTTTTGACCGGAGCGTTGACTCTGCATTGACCAAGTTTGACTGAGAATTTCAAGACTATTTTGGGTTGATTCCAACTGTCTTTGGAGGCCGAGTTGACTAGGTTTGACCGAGCTCATTTGGAGGAGACTTTCTATTGGTTTGACCAACATTGACTTTCTGGTTAGGGCATCCTGTTGACTGTTGTTTGATTGGACTGTTTTGACAGTGATTGGGCAAGTAAATTTTGTATGATGTACTCTCTCTCTCTGCTAAACTATTGAAGAATAATAAGAAGATTTGATCAAAGGGTTTCCCCACATTGGGTTTTTTCCCTCGCATCCGCTAAATATTGTGTCCTCTTGTCTTGGCTTATCTTATGCTTATTGTTTAAGTTCTATCTGCATTTACTATCAATGTTATGTGATTGCTAATCTGGAAATTAATATTGGGCTAATAAGAAAATTGAGGTAAATTGCTCCTAAGCATAGAACATAACATTGTTATCTAAAATTAACATAAAGGTGCTCAAAAGAAAACAAGGATGATGGAGAGAGATAAGCCCTCCAATGGAAATGAACCTATAGCCTTCTCCACTCACACAAAAAGGAAGAATAATGTTGGTCCAAGGATACAGGGTCAAGGATTCAAGAAGGGATTCAAGGAAGGTGCTACAATTGCAACAGATTCGGCCACTATGCTAGCGAGTGTCCTCACAAGAAGAATACTCCAAGGGATGATGACAACAACTTCAAAGGCAATGGAAATCAAAAGAACAACAGGTTCAACAACAAAGGAAAGAGGAATGCTCTCGCTACTCGAAATGGAAATGGTCGACCTCCCAAGAGGACAAGAAATGCCAGGTATGATGAAAGCAATGTTGTAGAAAAAAAAGATGATTTTTATCTTATTTCTGCTCTATCTACTGCCTCTCCTCTGGATATGTTGGATCATTGGTTGATTGATAGTGGAGCCTCAAGGCACTTCATTGGATACAAAGAGGCCCTCTTAAATTTGGTTGAAAAGAATACTAAACTAAAGATCATACTTGGAGATAATGCCACCTACCTAGTGAAAAGGATAGGCACTACCACTCTTCACTTGAATCAAGGTCAAACAATTCATCTCTAAGAAGTATTGTATGTGCCTAATTTGAAGAAGGACATGGTGTCTATTTCTGCAATGGAAGACAGAGGCTTCAAGATAGCATTCATTGATGGAAAGGTACGTATTTGGCAAAGAAACCCTAAAGATGCATTTACTCTTCGATTTAGGGTTGATGGTCTCTATCAAGTTGGAGGAAGTCCTTTGGGAGCTTTGGCGAGTGATACTTCTCTACAATGTGAATTATGGCACTGAATATTTGCCCACCTACATTACAAAGCCTTACCTGGGGTAAGGAAGATGGTCACAGGTATGCCCAAGTTTAACATGAACCATGAAGGTGTTTGTCAGGGTTGTGCAGCTGGGAAACATACAAAGGGACCATTCCCTTCTAGTGAGAGCAACACAACCGATATTCTTCAATTGGTCCATTCTGACCTGTCTAGTATGTTACCCATAACATCATTGGGAGGATACTCATATTATGCAATCTTTGTGGATGACTACTCTTGCAAAACATGGATCTATTTCTTGAAGAGGAAGGATGAAGTGTTCAAATGGTTCTGTTCTTTCAAACCATTAGTGGAAAATAAAAACAAGGAAGAAGATCAAGATATTGAGGACCAACAATGGAACCGAATATGAATCAAATGAATTCAATGATTTTTTCAGAGAGGTTGGCATCAACAGGGAGACCATTGTCCCATACACTCCTAAGCAGAATGGCGTTGTTGAAAAAATGAATCAAACAATCATGGAAGCTACCCATGCCATGCTCCATGATCAAGGCCTAAAAAAGTTCTTGTGGGGAGAAGCTGCCAACACTATCATATATGTTCAAAATAGGAGCCTACATCAAGCCTTGGGTTTCAAGACACCCGAGGAAGTCTTCACTAGTAAGAAACCTGATGTTTCTCATTTTAGAATATTTGGTTGTCTCGTGTATTTTTGTGAGCCTAAAGAGAAAAGAAATAAGTTGGAAGCTTTTGGGAAGAAAGGAATATTCATCGGCTACAGTGAAAATTCAAAGGCATATAGAATCTATGTGCATGGTCAAAGAGATGTGGAAGTAAGCTATGATGTAACCTTTGATGAATAGAATGCCTTTGGGAAAGTCAGAGATCTCCATATGCCAAGGAAGGACGATGATGACGATGCAGAAAAGCAAGATGAACCTCCAACAAATGAGCCTATGCTCGATGTTGATGGCCTGATGGATCCTATTGATCCACCTCCTGGTGATTCGTCTACCTCAAGGAAGCGTCTACTATGGCTCAAAGATACTCTCTAAGATGATAAAAGACATATTGCTCCAAGAGGGACAGGTATCAAGGGTACTTAGCTGCTATGAGTACTATTGTTCAAGTTGAACCATGCACGTTCAAAGAAGTTGTAAAACACCAAGTATGGAAGGATGTGATGAATGAGGAATATGAATCTATCATGAAGAATGATGTCTGAGATGTGGTGCCTAGACCCAAGGACAAGTCTGTGGTCACCTCAAAATGGCTTTACAAAATTAAACATGGAGTTGATGGAAGTGCTGAAAAATATAAGGCCAAGTTCGTTCCTCGTGGCTTCTCTCAAAAGGAAGGAGTGGACTATGACGAGATATTTGCACCAATTGCCCAATATACCACTATCCGATCTATTATTGCTCTCACTACCAACCAAGGATGGAGCCTACATCAAATGGACGTCAAGATTGCTTTCTTGCATGGCTCACTTAAGGAGGAAGTCTACTTGGAACAACCTCAGGGATTCGAAGTACAAGATCAAAGGACACATGTATGCAGGTTGAAGAAAGCCCTTTATGGGTTGAAGCAAGCCCCTAGGGCTTGGTATGAGAGAATTAACAGTTATCTTATGAAGTTGGGATTTACAAAAAGCTATGTTGATCCAAACTTATACTTCAAGGTTGAAAAGGACATGCCTCTCGTTTTGGTCCTTTATGTTGATGATCTCTTTCTGACTGGTGTAGACCCTCTCATTTATCAATGCAAGAGGGAGTTGACTTTTGAGTTTGAGATGAAGTACCTAGGACTGATGCACTACTTCGTAGGCTTGGAGGTCTGGCAAAAGCCAGGCAAGATTTTTCTTTCTCAAGGAAAATACACTGTGAAGCTTCTAGAGAGATGTGGGATGGTTGATTGCAAGTCTGTGTCTACTCCGATGGAACTCAGCTTCAAGAAGCTATGTGGGAGTGTTGTTGGGGGCCCGAATTGCCAAACCCTTCCGAGTATCAACAACTTGTGGGGGGCCCTGATGTTCTTGGTAAACTCCCAACCAGACATATACTTCAATGTGAATACTTTGAGTCAGTTTATGGTTGGGTCTCATCACATTTAGTGGATTGCTGCTAAGAATCTCTTGAGATATCTCCATGGCACAATCAACTATGAGATGAAATACATTGTCGAGAATTTAAGGCTTCGTGGATATTCTAATGTTGACTGGGCTAGTAATGTGGTAGATAGAAAGAGCACATCAGGATGCTACTTCTCATTGGGGTCTGCTTCAATTTCTTGGATGCGCAGGAAGCAGAATTCGGTTGTTCTAAGCACCATTGAGGCCGAACATATTGCAACTAGTATGACCTGTTGTAAGCTATATGGTTGAGGAAGCTCTTCAGTGAGTTGTTTTAGCACGTGTTGGATACCACCATTATCTATTGCAACAACCAGAGTGGGATTCACCTTTTAGAGAATCTTGTGTTCCATGACCACTCCAAGCACATTAATATTAGGTACCACTTTATCCGGAATATGGTACAATGGGGAGCAATAAAGTATCAACACATCAGGACTAATGAGCAAGTTATAGACATCCTCACGAAGCCCTTGGGTAAGGTCAAATCCTTAGCCTTCCATGAGAGACTTGGAGTCGTGGAAGGACCCTCCCATGAGGGTCCCGCTTGAGTTGGACATTGAGCTTTGGTAGCTCCTGGGGGCTTGGGGTACTTCTTGGAGCTATGAGCGACCATAGGGTGAGTGGTTCACCTTCCCATATAGGTGTGTTGTGTACAAGGTGAGTGGTTCACCTTCCCCTATAAGTGCGTTGTGTACAGGGTGAGTGGTTCACCTTCCCCTGTGATACCCCATGATGGTTGACGTGTGTAGGGTGAGTAGTTCACCTTCCCCTACGATTGATGACACATGTGTATAGGGTGAGTGGTTCACCTTCTCCTATGGCATATGAGCAAGATGAGTGGTTCACCTTCTCCTGCGGATGCCCCAACATACATCTTACTCATGTAGTCTGGGACTCATGGGAAGTACCTCTCATCTGGCCAATGAGTTGGGAAAAGAAGATAGTGACCATAACACTATAGATGGACGCATCGTGTACTATCGTACTCCCTATGTCTAGGATGCATGGTGTTCAACAACTTGATCTAAGATCAAGTCTGATTGGGGTTCTACCCTTGGACTGACTTTTGTCAGTGGAGAATGGTAAGGTCTTGTGACTCACTCTCGAATCGATTCTTCTTCATTATCTATATCGGTGTTCAGCAAAGTTGAGATGAGATCCAGAGACAGTTCATGATGACAAGATGACATGATGATGGATGGATTGGCAAGTGGAATTCCCCCTAGTTGATAGGGTGTGTTAAAATTGGCAACTAGGGCCAATTTTCCACTTTGGACAGCTCATTTGATGGAGATGATTATTGCATTGAATTCCTCTTTTCAAGAGGAAAAAAAATCGACCTAAAGATCATCAAATTTGGACAAGGAAAAATATGTTTTTGAGGTCAAGCCCACATGTGCGAATTGTCAAGGTCGGCCACATCATCATGTAAGCTCATGAAGCCTAATGGACATGTCCCTTAACCCTCAACAACTTGTATAAATAAGGGAGACCTCAAACCTCATTTGGCATCATCACAACACATCATTTCTCTCTCCTCATCTGATTCGGTTGTACAAATTACAGGAGCAGCTCTTCTTCTCTCACACGTGTGGCTGAAAGAGGACGAATTACAGGGCCGAATTTAAAGATTTGTTGCAGGGTTTGACCAGCGTTGACCAGGGCCTTTTTGACCTCCTTTGACTACTTCTTTTGTGCCAAAATTTTGAATTTTGGAACACTGCATTAATTGGCACAGGAACCTAGGTTTTTTGGGTATATTGATTGGGTTGACCGCAAGACAGAAGTTCATATTTTGACCAAGTTTGACCGTTGTTTTAATGATTGTTTTGGGCTGACTTTGACCACCTAAGAAGGTCGAGTTTGACTGGGTATGACCGAGCTGCATTGTGGACGATTCACTGTTGCTTTGACCAGTGTTGATTTTCTGGTTAGCGTTGTTGGCTACTGTAGAAAAATTTCAAATTTGACAAGGTTGCTTTGATCATCATTTGACAAGTCAATTTTGACTTTATTGTACTCTTTCTCTTCGCTGAACATTTGATATAATTATAAGAAGAATTGATCAAAGGGTTTTCCCCATCTTGGGGTTTTTCCCTAGCATTCACCAAATTTGGTGTTCTCTTGTCTTGGCTTGTCTTCTACATTTTATTGTTCATGTTCTATCTACAGTTACTGTCACTGTGATTTAAGGTTAATGTGATTGCTATTGGAAACTAAATTGGAAATTGTCATTGGGTTGTTAAAAGGACATTGAAGTAATTGTGCTAAGCATAGAACATACCATTGTTAACTAAAATTAACAACCCAAGATGCCTTTAGGCTGGCCTTGACACTGTTTGATGGCATCATTTGATCCAGAGCCTAGATGATGATGGTCATCCTTGAGATGACAAAGGAGGGCTTGTACAACACCTTAGGGCCCCAATGCTTAAGCTATTTAGTGCCATGTCACCCCTTTTCCTCCTTTGAGGGTGACATAGAGTACCTTGGACACGACATGTTGGCATGGGGTGACTTTTGATGGCTTGCACATGATCCTTGAGACACTTCTTGGAGTATAGAGAACTCATTAGCCCTTATCTCACATTTTGATGCCTTATTGAGCTCATTTCAATGGTCACATCATATTTTTGGATCAGTATTCCCACACATGTGGGATTTTATGGCATTTTTGTTTTGTTGTTGAGCTATGAGGTTGGCTTATAACCTCTTTCTTGTGGAACACTCAAAGTGAACTTGTCTATAACGCTTCTTAGTCATTTTATTTATTAAGTGAGTGGAAGAAGGCTCATATAAATGGAACCTCCCCTTCACTTCTCTTTTCATCATCACACATTGAATTTGGACTCTCCAAAAGAGAGTATGAATTAGCTTCTTTTTCATTTCGCGGAACACTCAAAGTGAACTTGTCTATAACGCTTCTTAGTCATTTTATTTATTAAGTGGAAGAAGGCTCATATAAATGGAACCTCCCCTTCACTTCTCTTTTCATCATCACACATTGAATTCGGCGTCTCCAAAAGAGAGTATGAACTAGCTTCTTTTTCATTTCTTAGGCATAATGTGATCCTTTATGGATGCAACTCGCTATTGGATGAGACTTTTGCTTGGAGACATTATTTTGGGATTGAAAGAAGTGCTATTGTGGAAGATCTTGTAAGTTTATTGGTGATCATTGATATTTTGTATGCTTTCATGTTTAAAGTAGGGGTTCTCTTGTTCCATGTTTAAATGCTTATCATTCATGAAACTTTGCTTCGACATTGCATGTAAATTTTTCCTCTTCATGGCCTATAAGGAAACTATTTATGTGTAGACCGTATAATTCAATTCTCCCCTCACAAGAATAATGACTAGGGTTTTAGAAGTGAATGCCCTAGAGCATCTTCCCTTACTCCATCATTGTTCTTCCTTGGTATTTTGTTCCATTAAGACTCTATTAGCCCTTGTATGTTAAGGCACTAATCTAGAAGTGTGTTGATCACCATAAAACCAAAAACCTCTCTAAATTTCTCTTTTCTAGACGACTAGGGCATGCGCTAGGGTTTTAGGAGCAGATTTGTGTGTAAAGGTGTTGATTTAACATTCAAAGGTGGCCCTAAATTATAAATTAGTCTCCATATACCTTCCAAAATGAAAATCTAGCATAATGATTAGCCTTACAAGCCCTAGAAGGGCTTACGTCACATATTTTATTGTTATTTATACACATCTAACAACCCTCAACCTGTTTGCTTGAGTTTAGCCCTAGTCTCTATTCAAAACCCTTGATCCTTTCTTGTTGAAAATCACTTGAAGGATTTTTCTTAGGCTACTATATGCCATTGCATGCCTTGATATTGAGTATCATTCAAACCCTAACTTATAGCAGCCTTGTTATTGGTCTAACCTTAGAGAGCTTGAACCCTAGCTTTGAATACCTTGGTCATCTTTGGCCTTGTCAAGCCCTCTATCCATCTTTAGACCTTCAAAAATAAGTCACCCTAAGCCCTAGTATTAAAATATCCTATAGGCGATATAGGGAAGCCTCCCTTGTGGTTGAAATCCCACTAAAGAACAAGAGGAAGGCTACTGAGGTGATAATGAAAACCCTTTCTCATCGTTGCCATAAGGTCTGGCCCCTCACATAGTGAGGCCTTTCACCAAACCTACTAGATTTTGTGGCAACATCTTTGGCGTCGTTGTTGGGGAAGAGTTGTGTTCACCTCCTTGTAATCTCAAGTTTAGGCTTTTTTTCTTGATTGAGAGTATCCCATAGATAGGATAAATCTACTCATCTAGTGACTCCATTAGAAGAACGAAGACCTAGTTCTTCATTTTACTTCAAAGATTCAATACCTGTAGGGTGAAGCAAACATTTTTCAAGGCATTTAAGTTCACCTTGGCGACTCCATAGTTGATTGTCATGCAAGATTCACGACAATGGCTTCCCAGGATTTGCATGAAATATACTCTACTCTAGATGTTAAGAATATTCTTGGATATCCTAATCATTATGGTACAAATTGTATGAAAAATGTTCCAAAATTTGAGAGGGATCCTTCTTCAGTAGTTGATCACATCGTAAAATTCACCTAGAATGCTTCAAAGATCACTATGGTTGAAGGAAGTTATTCATTAATTCTCTTAGGACAAATTAATTCTCTTAGGAGAAATTTCTTAAATATTGGGGTGCAATGTTTCAAACCTATGAAGATATCCTTCAAGATTTGGCCATAGCCCTCCTGCTCCAAAAGGAATGCCTTTGTGATTCCTCTGAAGATGTTGAGGGAGAAACTGAAGAAGAAGAACATGAATCAAGTAAAGGTCATAATAATTAAGGGGAGCTTGCTAGCAATGAGCCTCACACACCATGTCATGATCAAGGTGTGATTACCGATTTGTTTGAACCATCTTCACTTCTTTCTCATATCATTCCTCAGTCATTCAGATTCGATGGATTGTGAACTTGATGAACCAACTTTGGTTGCCCCTTTTGAATCTCGTTTTCATGACAAGCAGCCTGTTTGTCGAGACCTTGCCCCTCAGTCATCTCCCCCCTCATGCCACTCTCAACAGGTCCCTAGTGACATCAATAAGAATTGCATGCCTGAGATAGCTATTTGGCGGGAGTGCTTAAAATTGATTACTGATTACTGCATATTCAGGCTACGAGAGAGGATCCCATGATGAAGGGAAAAAAAATTATTTTCCCTTTTCACCCTCTTTTCCTCTCCATGATAACAAAAGAGATATATGGCTCATTTCTTCCATTCTTCCAACCACCCACCCTTGTTGCTCTAATCCAGTCTGATATAATATTTCTAAAATGACGACTTACCTAAAGAACATTTCTAAATCGAAAAATCTCAGTTTTGGACTGGATAGCTCTGCAATGTTCAGGATATGTGCTATAGGAAAAGATTGTGATAAACCAAATACAGATGGCAGTTCACATGCACTTGCTCTACTTGCATCGATGGGCAGGGAAAAGGCTAATTTGATGTAATGATGGCATTTTATGTATTATTCGGAAAGATGGCATGTATATCCCTTCGCATCACTTCTGTGATGTAAGCATTTATATCTGTACGATATACATACATATAAAGGCTGACTGTGTCCTTATGGTTTGTCAATGGTGTGAAATTATGAATGACGTAAAAGGTACAGTCATACGATTACCACCCAATGTGTTATAAACTAATTTTTCAAAATTTGGGAAATCTATTTAATAAGTACATAAATAAATAAAACATAGTCCTAGAACAATAACTAGAAAAACCACATACACCTGACCAGAAATTATCTACAAAGAATTATTGAAAGCACCTCCAGTGTTTATTCTTCCCTGGGGCAAATGGAAACTCAGAACTGAAGTAGATCTTGACATTTACACTGGCAAAAATTATTCTAAAAAGAACTACAAAGAAATTGCAATGTTTATTGAATATTATTTTCTCTAGCAAAAACGTACTCAAAACTGTAGATCATCACAAATCATATAAAGACAAGAAGCCATCAAATAAGCAATAAACAACCATTCCAAAGCTTTGTAATCTAAAAGCTAAGGGATACCCAGCAAATTTTAATGTTAATTTTAAGCAATATATCCATGTACTTGTCAGAAAGTTCAGGGATCTGCGCGCTTGCCTCGGAGACTGTACAATTGGTCATTTGCTCTTCCAGAAGAGCTAACTGACTTCTCAGCGTTTGTGAATAAGCAAGTTCCCTCTGTAATGCATTCTTCATTTCAGAGTATTCTTGCGTTTCTTCATCCGTCTTGGCTGTAAAGGGTTCCACATTATATTCAGTCTTTTCAGAATCTCTTGTCTCCACTTCAGTCGTTTGTTCACCTGAAGAAAAATCAGCCGGTCCATGGGCATTCTGGCCGTTCTTTTCTGATTCTAACTCTGTAGCCGATATAATCTTATCGTTAATAATTGAACTGGTATTTGTGCCTTGTAAACCCTGGATTTCATCTAGAGAAGCGCCCTCTGCTTTTACGGCAAATTCTTCTGAAGATTTGTTGGATTTATTCTTTTTCTTCTTGTTCTTCTTCTTTCGTTTATCTTCATCCATGATATGTTCCTCAACGCCAAATCCTTCGTATTTAACCCTAGTTTTGCAAGCTGCGTTACCGCAACCTGGCTACCCCCAGCTTATATGCTCCAAATTTCCTGTTACTGGATTCGTTAATTGTGCGATTCCCAGTGTAATTTACTGATAACTCAAAAGCGAAACTAGCTTAAGCAATTTCATCCCGCGATGAACCCGGTCATCGATCTTTCCTGGCATAAGAGAACAGATCCCCAGATGAACCGGATTCGAGACATGTTTTGTGCAAATAGTAATATTCCTGCAGGATTTACAGAAATGTTGGATCAAATTCAATACGCCTTCGCATGCCAAATAATATTTTGAACCATGTTTCGGCAATGGCTTTTCCAGAAATCACAAGTTTCGACGTTTCCAATTTCCACCATTGCGTAGACGAGATGAAACAAACTCGGATTTTCTATCATGCAATTTCGTACCGTTTTCCACCGTGTCAGTTTAGCGAGTAGAAGAAACACAAGCTATTTTGTGATTGCCATCGAAACACTGAAGAAATTGCAGACTGTGTTCCTCGGTCAAAACCAAACTATAACAGAAAGGATGTGTGACCCGGAGATTTTTAGATTGAAGCCATTCATATTTATCATTGGGGGAACGAACAGATCCGAACTTCCTTTCACCTCATCATGCAGAGGTTCGATCTTAAATCAATCGCAATTAAATTTTACATTCCATGATCCAAAACTTAACATGCTCCCTGCACAGCGCATAAATCATCCGCGTCGAACGCAATCTCTCGTAAGGCGTCAAAATCGAATTTAATTTCACTTGCAAATTTATAGCTTCAATGCGCTTAGGCCCACTCTCTCCCACGTTTATTTATTTTAAATCAAATTGAACCCAAAAAATGTCTTCGGCTCGCTCTCTCCCACGTTTGTTTATTTTGAATAAGACTGAACCAAAAAACAATCTTTTTAATGATAACAACGCTATTTTGGATAATAAAATATTGTTGCACCGCATTGGCTCATTTTGCCGATGGTTGAGTAGAGTGTGATACCTCAACTAAAGCATTTAATTGAGTAGTGCATTTTTGAGTGAGGCAACAATTTCTGTTTGATGTTCATTTCTAGTTGAAATTTATTTTTTTTTTTTTAAATAATTTGATTGGGGAATATTTTAATTATTTTTTATGGTTTAAATAGATTCAGCTCTATCAAAAATCTTAATCATCTAAAACCTAAAAACTTGATAGTTATAATCTGGATTTCCAAAAAAATCACTAGATTTTGTCAAAATTATGTTAGAATTTCCATTATTTCCCAATGAAAAACGTTTTCTCAAGCAAAAACATCATCTCCTTAGACTAGGTGATTTAATAACATGTTTTATTCATAATAATTATATGGAGTGCACCATTATAAAGGTGTATATGTTTCTTAATTTAGTAATATGTTTTATTCATAATAATTATATAGAGTGTATTGTCCTAGGGGTGCAGCTCAATTGGTGATCAAAGTAATGTGAGTTTGTGGTAGCTAAGAGATCCAAGGTTCAAATCCCTTAGTTGTGACCATGTTTACATATTGTCATAAAGGTGTATATGTTTCCTAATTAATTTAATAGGATAACATTATATGGATACATTTTGATGAACTAGTTGAGTGTTCTGAAATTCATATAGATTATTTGAATTGAAAATTTTTATTGTATAGATTTTTTAATATTTTTATTGAGTAAGTGTTATATTTTTATTGAATCAAGTGTTGCAATTAGTGTTGATGTCTTTAACTAGGATGTCTATTTATAAAATGTAGGGTAATGCTTAAGGATTTTCTCTAACATTTTTTTTTTTTTGAAAAAAATAGCAATACACATATGATGACTTTATATAGGATATCTATTTACACAATATAGGGTAATGCTTAAGGATTTTCTCTAACTTTTTTTTTTTTTAAATAGCAATACACACATAAGCACACCTTAATGGTTTAGCTTGAATGGTTGAGTGATGTGAATCACAAGCGAGAGGTCATGGGGGAAAGCCCTCAGGTTGGTTACCTCCAAAGATATTTTCAAGCCTCACTCAATATCCCCACCAATTTGTCAAAAATACAATTGGTCAATTTACCACAAGTATCATTTTGCAATGAAGGGAATTGCTTGGAAGGTTTCATCAAGATGTGCATTTTATCATCAAACAAAGACATCTACATCCAATTTAAATATATTACTAAATTTTTATAACAAACGCATATACATTAAGTGTAGATATGTTACCATTCAATGTTTATTCATACACACATGTATACATCAAATTAACATAAAAATAAAATACATTATCAGATTTTGAGCAAAGACATATACATCCTAAAATGCAATCAATCTATGTTATGGGTTTTAATACATAAAGGGTTAGTGTTGCGAATCACGATTATCGTTAGACCAAAACCCGCAGGTGTTGGTCATCGATCGCATCGCCAGAGATAAGGATCCACGAGAGGTGGTTAGTCCATGTCACGAAACACACAGGGAGCGTTGGTTTATCCAATTTCCAACAACCCCACCCCCCCTCCCCCTCAACGCGAGTTGGGTGTGTATCGAACTCATGAGCTACACTTTGATACCACTTGTTGGGAATCATGATTTCCGTTAGACCAAAACCTGCAGGTGTTAGTCAACTATTGCGTTGCCAAAGATAAGGATCCATGAGAGGCAGTTAGTCCATGTCACGAAACACACGGGAAGCATTGGTTTATCCAATGTCCAACCGTTAGGGTATGTACACCTCTTTACACTAAGCAACCAAATCACTATGTGGAAGGAATCTCTTCTCTCACAAACAAAGAGGTCTCATATGTCAACATTTTGTGTTTAGCTAGGTTGTGACCTTAAATAAATTATTGTTGTTAATGATATTAACTTGTATTCATACACATCTATATCCATCATATAGCCATAAAGCACATCTTATTGAGAGGAAAACATACAAAAGGCATATAAACCTTGAAATTAATATACAAATGAGTTAGCATATAGAAATACATGTGTATAGATCACATGTTCATATAGGAAACCCTGCTAGGAGGTTGAGCAATTGCATGTACATTTAGTAGAACACTTAATCTAGCAATATGTTATGCATCCCACTAGGATGTTAAACAAAGTATACCCAAAGTGCAATATGTTAAACATCTCAATAGGGAAGTAAATCAAGGCATGTGTAGAGTGCATTTAATCTAGCAATATGTTAGTGGCGTAGTAATATGTTAGACATCTTGCTAGAGGGTCGTGAAAAGGCATATTCATCTTACAATCAAACAAATATACATCATGTAATAATCTAGCAATATGTTAGTGTATTATTTGTAATTACACACATGCATATACATCACAAAACTATAACGAGGAATAAAAGGTTGAGCTTCTCGTTTAGCTAATGTGGAATACAGAAAGAAAAGATATTTCATAGTCATAGAAACAATTTCAAGATACACATAACAAGTGTATATGACTTTCATTCACACAATTACATTGAGGTAAGTACAAAGCATATACATCTCATAAGGGCAAAGGATTCCATATTTGCCCTTGATAATTGGTGTGCATATAGGAGGTTGTAATGGCGTGCAAGGGCCTTTACACCTTCACAAAAATCTTTCCTAGCCAAAGTGGGATACAAGGAGGGAAGCCGTTTTTATAATCATAAAAAACAATTCTAAGCCACACACAATAAGGATATCTAGCTTTTATTCATATGTAGCCCATCAAAAAAAGGGAAGTTTCAGTCTTCAAGAGACTCCTCAAACTCAATAACAAGGTTTGACGGCATTACAACAAAGCTTATTATGTCACTTGCGGTAATGGAACCTAGGTGGGGAGAATAATAATCACTCCCCGCAACCAATTGAGATAAATCCAATTGACATGTGTGTGTGTGTATTTTAGTTAAAAAAATGATTATTGATGTCCTTATCCTATGATTATCTACAATTTACTAAAAAGAAATTAATAATATAAAGACTACCCTCACAAATGAAGATACTTTAGAGACTTCTCCTTAATTTGAATTTATGCTTTCATACTTATCTTATACCTTCAAATCCTATGGCACCAACATAATTAAAATTATGTGCCTCTACCTTCCGAAATAACTCGGGATGGAATGCCTTCTTTCATTTAATCCAACCAAAAAAAAAACAATGAACAATGGATCATTTATAAGGGAGTGCATCTTCTTTGTCAACTTATAATGTTTAAATAATCTAAATCAAAGATGGTGATCATGATAATGAGCATATTGAAGTTTTGAGGATTACTTCTATTAGTTGGTGCTACTATTACTAAGATGTTATCCATATTTTGGTAGGTTGTATAGGACCTCAATTCAATCCCCGTGAGGTTAGGCATATTAATTCTACATCACACATTTTGTTCTAGGTACCATCCTCAAAATGGGGTTAAGTGCCCAAAAGTTTCTTAGGAATTTATTTCCAAGAAGAAGAAAAAAATATTGAGGATGATGGAAACACTAAAGAGATGCTCCAATTGGTGTGAAAAAATGTATGATATACATGTTTTTTTTTTTAATATACATGGTTAAAAATTGTTCTAAAAGTTGTGACCACACTAGACAACACGAAATTCCAAAGCTTTTAGAGGATAGCTCAATTCTTGAAATTCTTTCCTACTCCCATAAAAAAAATTGAGGGGAGATGTAACACCACCAACCTTCCATTGGCTATATTACTACCTTTACATTCGTAGACTCCAAAATTTATCTTTAATTGTTGATCTTATACCTTTGATACTAGATAATGCAATGCCCAATAGGGCTCCAATATCAAATAGCATGCTAAATACAATCTTTGTCATACGTGCCTAGTCCATACTACCATGTAATGCACAAATACATATAACCATAAAAGCATGATACACATATGTAGTTTCATTAACCATGAAAAACATGTGTAAATACATGAATTAAACATAATAGAAACATAAAAACATCATAAGAAACACATGTCTTTTTAAAGGAATCACCAACTAACTACAGACCTCAGATGTTCCACCCAACAATAGACCACATTGTTCATAATCTCTTAGTAGTGGGTCACATTGAGCCAAGGTTGTGACTCCACCATGGTAAAAGGCTTCCTAAATCCAACTAATATCCACAAATTACACCAATAATGTAACAGGTCTAGGTACCAAACTCCACTAGCCTCCAACCTATAGTCTCGCATCCCCCATCAAACCGTAGAACCCAAGGTAGGGCACCCCCTTCTCTACACCTACAGTCCCTCAAGTTGTGATACTACCCTTCCAGGACTCTAGCATAGGCTATTTTGAGAGTCTCATTGCCTTATGGCTCAAAGAGTTCCAATTGCCCTCGAGAGTCTCTAGGCACCCTCCCTTTAGGGCTTTAGACTAACTTAAGGAAATATAGGGAAAAATGCACACTAAGATCCACCTAGGATCAACAAGGTAATGATGTCATTAGTATCCAACTCTCCCAAGAGCAAGTTCCATAGTCACAATGGTAAATTTGAATAAGAGTAATGGAAGGAGTGACGAAATAAGACTAAAGCCCCCACTTTTATGTGCATGTGCTAAAAATGACAAATGGTACTCAAGGAAGTAACTTTAAGTACTTAAGATAAAAATGTGTGCACTTTTAACTTTATGCTCCTTTTAATAATGGCTTGATCCCCTCATCACTTAGCTCTTATCCCCCTTTCCCACTCATGGAGTCATATCTCCTCATCTCTCTTGTCTAACTTGGTTTGCAATGATGATGTATTTTTATTAATATGAGGGTGATTACATAATTACATCGGCAGGCTCGTTGGTCATTTGGCACATAGACTTACCAACCTAAAATCACATAGGCACTGTCCCCTCAAAACATATATATGCATAAGCATGCTAGACTAAAGAACATATATACATAGGGACATCCAAGTTCAACACATCCTGGCTCATCAACCTAGTAAAGGCATGCACAAATACATAGGGGTTTATTTCAGTCCCCTCCCCCTTATTTATGCACTATCCTCAATGCCTTATATTCACATTTACAATCAAAATTATTCAAAAAGATGAGGGTATTCATTTCTCATGGCATCTCCATGTTCCCATGTGTCATTCTTAGGTTTGTAGTAGGCCCACTACACCTTTTCCAATGCAATGGCTTGATTCCGTAGCACCTTAATCTTCCTATCCAAAATGGCCACTAGTTGAACCTGCAAGTCTCCCTTGGGCTCCACCTAAATCATATTCCAATCAATGACATGACTAGCATCAAGAACATACTTTTTAAGTAAAGAAATATGAAACACATTATGGACACGCATAACTATTGGCAATGCAAGCCCATATGTAATTGGGTCAATCCTCTCTAGGATCTCAAACACCCCACAAAATATAACTACCCACTTTAAGTAGCTTCCCAATTTTAAAGAAATATTTTTGGCCTTCACTTTTAGTAATACATGACCACCAACTTTGAACTCCCTATTTATCCTGTTAGAGTCGGTCTGGTCATCCCTCCGTCAGAGATCATTTCTCTTATTGCATTTCATTTTTAGGTGTCTCGCTTGATTCACTCAACTGCATTCCGCTAGGGGCATGCCATAATCTGACAGAAGGATCTTGTCATTCATTACCCCTCATGCCTTATCCATTGCTGGCTCAGGTCTGTTCATCAAAATCAAGTTTTAAAGTCACTTACAGTCCTGTTTTAGTCTCTTGATCAGCAAAAGTCATTTCAGTCACTAGGTCTAGGGTTAGTTGATTTGGTCTTCAACAATGTCCAACAATGCCAGCAGACCCATGAGGGAGGTCCTTAATAAGTTTTCATTTTTAATATTTTCATCATCATATGCTCGACTATGACTTTTCTTCAAAACTTTGTTTTGAAGAAAATTCGTCATTTCGTTTTGTAATAAATTCCCATGTAATTTTAAAAAGTTTTTCAGTTGTTGAATTCTCCAAGCACAGCCCTGGTCTTCCTTTGTCAAGACTATTGAGAATGCAACAAGACGATGGAGCTTAGTGGAAAGAAGTCACCTTCACTAAGTGGGCCCCAAGGCTATTTTTGGCGCAAAGTCTATTTTTAGACTATGTCTATTTTAGACATATGGATCATGGTCTATGAGTTGCAGTATGTTATTTGTGGATGATTGGTCATGTTGGTAAAAATAGATGGACTTCTATTTTTAGACATATGGGCAGGTTTCTATTTTTAGACTGCTAGGCTAAAAATAGAATAGTCGAATATTATTGTCTCATAATAATATTTGGACTATAAACATTAGCTTATCCTCTTGGAGCACTTCAGTTTGAGCTACAGATGTGGCACATGTAGCTGTCAGAAGGAAATACGCTTTCTTTGTGGGTCAGTTGAGCTATTTCATGCAGGACTTCAGTTAGAACTCATGTGGTTGAGTTTCGGTGGAGTTGATTGTGGAGTTGATGGAGTTGTGTTCCGTTTGACTTGGTTAAACTAGTTGTAATTAGTCTAACTGCAAATAGACTAGTGATGAGTGATGTGAATTAATTGATTAAATTAATTCACAAATTATTAACTCATAAAGCAACTAAAGAATACATCAGTTAACTCAGTGCATGTACAGTTCAGTGGAGACAGGTGTTAGAGGTTGAGATTGCTATCGGTTGTGACTATAGTTGTGCATGAGATCTTGCACAATCAGTGGGATTGAGTAATGCCAATGAGAACTGCGCAGTGTGGGCCAATACCAAAGCAATTGTAGCTTGTGCTCATGTGATTTTCACTTTGGATTGTGCAGTGGAGGCAGGCAAAGCAGCGGAGGAGATTTGAACCTGTGACTTGTTTGGATCTGAGCTAGTTTTGTGTGTAACAGGTGGAGATAGTATTGAGTACTTGTGAGGAGTATTGTACTATGTATTGTTACATGTTCTCAATCAGTATAATATACAGATAGTGTGGGGTTTTCAGCTGTAAGCTTTCCCCGGGTTACATACTGTGTTAATGTGTGCATGCGATTGATGTTTCATTTATTTTAATGCTGCTAAATTGATGATCAACATAGAGGAGGTTATGTATTATGCATGTATTCCGCAATAGTGTATAATTGGGATAATCTCTGTGAATAAGTGTTTATTATTCAAAATTTCTACATGGTATCGGAGCAGTTGATCATCAGATCTATTATTCAAAAAGTGTTTACATCTTATTTCTTCAGGCAGAGTCTGTAATCGGGCCAGGTAGCCTCTGGATTCATCCTTCCTTTGGAAGGTGAGATAACCGGTAAAAGCCCATACAGTCAATCTCTGTAGGAGAAATACCTTATTCTCACAAATCTTAGATCAGAAGCGGTTGAGTTTTGAGCTGGTGGAATTCGAATTTGCAGCAGTGTTTTCTTGGTGTCAACGTTGCAATGTATTTCAACGGATTGCGATTGTAGTATGCTCTTGAGGGCTGCTCGAACTATATTGCATGGAAGGACAGGATGGAGGCGGTGTTAGATGATAATGGGCTGAAGGAGTTCATAGAGGCTGAGGTCCCAAAGCCTACTAATGCTGCTGAAGCTGAGGTTTGGCAAAAGAAGACAACAAAGTGTCGAAGGATTCTGTTGGAGGGCGTGAAGGATCACATTATGTCCAGCCTGCATGGTAAGACTTCTCCATACTTGATGTGGAAAGCGTTGACAGATCTATTCCAAAGCAAGAGCGATCAGAGGAAGCTAGCGCTCAAGGATAAACTTAGAAACATTAAATGCGAGAAGGGAGACAGTATGCCCAAGTATCTCACGAAGTTCACTCAGTGCAGGGTGTTGAAAAGTGTGCAACAAGAAATGCTTGTTGAGAGTGCAACAAGATGATGGAGCTTAGTGAAAAGAGTCGCCTTCACTAAGTGGGCCCGCAGGCTATTTTTGGCGCAAGTCTATTTTTAGACTATGTCTATTTTTAGACATATGGATCATGTCTATGGATTGCAGGTTGCTGTTTATGGATGATTGGTCAAGTTGGGAAAAATAGATGGACTTCTATTTTTGATGAAAGTGCGAGTGATCACAGTGTGAGTGATCAAAGTTTATTTTTAGACTGGCTGTCAAAAATAGAAAAGTCAAATATTATTGTCTCATAATAATATTTGGACTATAAACTTGATCTTATTCTCTTGGAGCACTTCAGGATGAGCTACAGATGTGGTACATGCAAATCCAAGAGGGAAATACGTGGTTACCTATGGGATGACTCATATTTGCATGCATGACTTCAGTTAGAACTCAATCAGTTGAGTTTGGTGGAGTTGATGGAGTTGTGTTCAGTTTAGCTTTGTTAAACTGGTTGTATTTAGTCTAAAGTCTAACTGATCAATAGACTAGAGATGAGTTGGGTGAATTAATTATTAATTAATTCACAAGTTATTAACTCATAATACAACTAATGAATACATCAGTTAACTCAGTTGCATGTCAGTGCATGTTCAGTTCAGCAGGGACAGGTGTTAGAGAATCAGATTGCTATCAGTTGTGACTATAGTTGTGCACCAGATCTTGCACAATAAAGGGATTGAGTATGCCAATGAGTTTGCTCACGTATTTGCCCACATTATAGCTTGTGCTCACGTCCAACAAAGTGTGAGTGACTATTTTGCAGGTGAAATACGAGTTTGGGAAGCCATTCTCATCAGTTCTTGAGCAGGTATCGAGCAGTGGAGGCAGGCAAGCAGTGGAATAGATTTGGAGATCAGATCTTAGCTGTATTGTGTGTAACAGGTGGAGCTAGTACTGGATTGCTTGTGATAAGCATTGTACTTTTTAATGTTACATGATTCAATCAATATAATATACAGATAGTGTGGGGTTTTTAGCGAGATGCTTTCCCCGGGATACATACTGTGTTAATGAGTTTGATTGATGCTTCTATGTGCGCCTGTGAATGTTTCTGCTTCTGTAAATTGATGATCAACGTAGAGGAGATTATGTATTATACATGTTCCGCTTATAATTGTATGATCAGGATAATCTCTGTGAATATGTGTTAAATTATTCAAAATTTCTACACAGGGATGAGCTAGGAAGTGTGGGGGTGACTGTCGATGATGAGGACTTGGTGAGCTTGGCTCTCCTTGGTCTTCGAAGAGTTGGCATTCCTATCAGGACTCTGTCAATGGTCGGGAGAAATTGCCAGGATGGGAGAGACTTTGGTCAGATCTTATGCAGGAGGAGATCAGGCGGAATACCAGGGACGGATCTTCATCAAAGGGACCTGATGAAGAAAATTGCGCTTTGGTTGCCAAAGCAAAGAAGGAGAAGAATAAGAAAGCTTCTCATTCCGGTGCGAAAGGCAAGAAGCAGGACATGTCCAAGGTGAAGTGCTTTCATTGTCACCAGCACGGACACTATGCCACTAATTTTCCGCAGAAGAAGAAGAACAAGCAAGCTGTTGGATCTGCAGCAGGAGAGGCTCTAGCCTCGCAGTTTGAGCTTGATTTTTCATTGATCGCATGCTTGGTTTCAAGTGTGATGGGATCGTGTGGTTATTGGATAGTGGTGCATCTTTCCACATGACAGGAGATCGAGATTTGTTTTCTGATCTAGAGGAGAAAGATCTTGGAGTGCACATTGAGATGGGCAATGATGGTAGATACAGTGCAACCGGTATCGGTACCATTTCCTTTGAGAGGGAGTCTGGTAAACCCTTCGTATTGAAGGAAGTGATGCATGTTCCAGGATTGAAGAAGAATCTTATCTCTGTGGCGATGTTAGAAGATAAGGGATATGATGTTGTTTTCAGCGAGGGAAAGGCTTTCCTGCGCAGTAAGACAACTGGAGAAACCCGAAAGATAGGGGTTCGAGTGAGGAACCTTTATCAGTTGCATGTAGATGGTTGCGTAGCAATGGCATGCAAGGCAGAAGGATTGGTGAGCCGGGATGATGGCGAGCTGTGGCACAGGAGATTGGGTCACCTTCACCATGGAGCCTTGAAGATACTGCAGCAGATCACTACAGGGCTTCCTAAAGGCACACTTGCGCAGTTAGATCAGTGCAAGGGGTGTACTTTGGGAAATTTTGTGAAAGCCACCTTTCACGAGAAGGATAGTCGCTCCACGACGATCCTTGAGAGAATTCACACAGACGTGTGTGGACCTTTCTTAGTAGCTTCGACAGCAAAACATAGGTATTATGTGATCCTTGTTGATGATTTCTCTCATAAGTGTTGGATCTTCTTCATGCAGAAGAAGAGCGAGACATACTCAAAGTTCTGTGAGTTCAAAGCACTGGTCGAGAAGGAGTCGGGGAAGAAGGTGAAGGCTCTTAGGAGCGAAAATGGTGGTGAATACATCTCTGGCGAGTTCAAGGATTTCTGTAGCACAGAAGGGATTCGAAGAGAGCTCATAGCTCCCCATAACCCACAACAGAACGGGGTTGCTGAGCGGAAGAACAAAACGATCGTGGGTGCTGCACGGGCAATGTTGCATGATCAGGGCCCACCCCTTCACTTGTGGGTGGAAGCATGCAATACAACAGTTTATGTGCAGAACAGCTGTCCTCACAGGATACTTGGCATGAGTACTATTCTGGTAAGAAGCCTGATCTTTCTCATTTGAGGATTTTTGGTGCTAACGTTTACATGCATGTGACGAAGGATGCCAGGAAGAAGTTGGAGCCGACCGCAGAGGTTGGGATATTTGTGGGGTACACTGATACGCCCCACAACTATCGTGTGTATTTTCCAGACAGTGGCAAGACTGTTGTGCGACAGGATATAAAATTTCAGGAGGAGAAAGCCATGAAGTGTTCGCTTGAGAGGGAGCCACACTTGCATGCAAATGAGGAGCTATTAGTTCCTAAAGATGAGCTTCAGGACGTGGATCAGCCACAGGACAAGGTTCATGGAGTGGAAGAGACCACTCATGCAACGCTAACCATCAGAGGGCGAAAGCGCTTGACAGAAGCTGAGCGACTGGCTCAAGATGCAGAGAAGGTTGTAGGACCACCTACAGCTCAACGTAGACAGAGACAGTCACCCGATCAGTACACTGGATACATGGCTCTTGTGAGCAAATGTGTTGTGACTGAGCCATCCTCTTTTGAGGAAGCTGTGGAGGATCCCACATGGGTAGACGCCATGGTGGAAGAGTATGATTCGATTGTCAAAAACAGTGCATTGGAGATTGTCCCAAGACCGGAAGGGAAATCAGTGGTGGGTTCGAGATGGATATACAAAGTTAAGCAAGCAGCTGACAGAGTGTGGAGAAGTACAAGGTAAGATTTGTTGCCCGAGGATTTTCACAGATAGAGGGGATCAATTATGAGGAAACCTTTGCACCTGTCGCAAAGTATTCTTCCATACGGACGATTCTTTCTCTCTCAGCGCAGATGGGGTGGCACATTCATCAGATGGATGTGAAGACTGCGTTCCTCAACGGAGTCATTGAGGAGGAGGTGTATATTGAGCAGCCCGAAGGTTTTGAGATCTTCAGCAGTGAGTCGCATGTGTGCAGGCTCAAGAGAGCGTTGTATGGGTTGAAACAAGCACCACGTGCTTGGTACACACGGATAGACAGTGATTTCATCGGACTTGGATTCTCCAAGAGTGAGGCGGATCCTAACCTATACCAGATTGTGGTGGAGGGTAAGTTGCTTATCATTGTACTTTATGTAGATGATTTGATTCTAACGGGTGATGAGCTATTGATACTTTCATGCAAGGATGATATTGCTAAGGAGTTTGAGATGAAGGACTTGGGCCTCCTTCATTATTTCCTGGGATTGGAAATCTGGCAGCGCAGTGATGGACTATTTGTTTCTCAGGGTAAGTATGCTCGAGAGATACTGGAGAAGTTCAACATGCATGGCTGCAAGCCTGTTGATACTCCTCTTCCTGGAGGTTGGAGGAAGGAGGATGCCACTTCAGCAGAAGAAGTGGATGCCATTGTTTATCGACAGTTGGTGGGGCCACTTATGTATCTGGTCAATACATGACCCGATATATGCTATGCTGTTAACCAACTTTCACAAGCTCTGGTTAAGCCAACCAAGCTCTTCTGGAAGGCAGGCAAGCATGTATTGCGTTATTTGAGAGGCACATCGGGATATGGTTTGTGGTACAGACAGGAGGATGAAGTGAAGCTATGTGGCTTCACGGATGCAGATTGGGCAGGGAGCCCAATGGACAGAAAGAGCACATCAAGAGGGGTCTTCAGTATTGGGTCGACAACAATTTCTTGGTACAACAGGAAGTAGAGATCCGTGGCACTCAGTTCAGCAGAGGCCGAGTATATGGCAGCAAGTTTGGCTGCATGCGAGGCTATATGGATGAGGAAGATCCTGGTCAGATTGTTCGGTTCTCACTTGGAGCCTATTGTGATTTACTATGATAACCAGAGTTGCATTAAACTCTCGGGTAATCCTGTATTTCATGATAGATCTAAGCACATTGACATCAGGTACCATCATATTAGAGATTGTGTGCAACGGAGAGTCATGTTACTTTCATACATTCCAACAGAGGATCAGGATGCTGATATCTTGACGAAGGCGCTCACCAGGAGCAAATTCGAATACCACCGAGGCAGGATAGGGGTTGCTGATAATCCATATCTTGTTGAGAGGGAGTGTTGAGAATGCAACAAGATGAGCTTAGTGGAAAGAAGTCGCCTTCACTAAGTGGGCCCGCAGGCTATTTTTGGCGCAAAGTCTATTTTTAGACTATGTCTATTTTTAGACATATGGATCATGGTCTATGAGTTGCAGTATGTTATTTGTGGATGATTGGTCATGTTGGTAAAAATAGATGGACTTCTATTTTTAAACATATGGGCAGGTTTCTATTTTTAGATTGCCATGCTAAAAATAGAACAGTCGAATATTATTGTCTCATAATAATATTTGGACTATAAACATTATCTTATCCTCTTGGAGCACTTCAGTTTGAGCTACAGATGTGGCACATACAGCTTTCAGAAGGAAATACGCTTTCTTTGTGGGTCAGTTGAGCTATTTCATGCAGGACTTCAGTTAGAACTCATGTGGTTGAGTTTCGGTGGAGTTGATGGAGTTGTGTTCAGTTTGACTTGGTTAAACTAGTTGTAATTAGTCTAACTGCAAATAGACTAGTGATGAGTGATGTGAATTAATTGATTAAATTAATTCACAAATTATTAACTCATAAAGCAACTAAATAATACATCAGTTAACTCAGTGCATGTACAGTTCAGTGGAGAGAGGTGTTAGAGGTTGAGATTGCTATCAGTTGTGACTATAGTTGTGCATGAGATCTTGCACAATCAGTGGGATTGAGTAATGCCAATGAGAACTGCACAGTGTGGGCCAATACCAAGGCAATTGTAGCTTATGCTCACGTGATTTTCACTTTGGATTGTGTAGTGGAGGCAGGCAAAGCAGCGGAGGAGATTTGAACCTGTGACTTGTTTGGATCTGAGCTAGTTTTGTGTGTAACAGGTGGAGATAGTACTGAGTACTTGTGAGGAGTATTGTACTATGTATTGTTACATGTTCTCAATCATTATAATATACAAATAGTGTGGGGTTTTCAGTTGTAAGCTTTCCCCGGGTTACATACTGTGTTAATGTGTGCATGCGATTGATGTTTCATTGATTTTAATGCTGCTAAATTGATGATCAACGTAGAGGAGGTTATGTATTATGCATGTATTTCGCAATAGTGCATAATCAGGATAATCTCAGTGAATAAGTGTTTATTATTCAAAATTTCTACAAAGACATGCTACTATCCCTGCAAAAATTGCCAAAAGAAAACATCATTCAAGCCAAAAAATCAAAGAGGAAACAAAAAAGACAGAGTTGTATTAATTGTGGAAAAAGTGCCAAGTCAAAACATTACAAAGTGGGTTTGTGAGAAATAAAAATCAAATCCATCACTATAAGATGTTCTCATTATTTTAAAACATTCATTTGCATCCAAGAGATCAAAGAGGGTCGAAGTCTAGTGGTGAGAGGGCGAAATTGTAAATTTTCAAGCCAAAGTTGTGTTCAAAGCCGGCGCGGCGCACTGGGCGTGACCATTCAGTGTAAAATAACACGGGTGCGACGCACCGGGAAGGTGCGGCGCGTTGGGCAAGCTGCGCGGCGCATACAGCTGGCTGGCCCAAAAGGTTCCAAGACTGTCTCCAATTGCCAAAATCGCATGCCTTCTCTTGATTTCAAGTAGGTTGAGCTCCACCTTTGTTGTTCATCCATCCAAGTTTAAGGTGTATATTATGTTTGATATGGTGAATGCCTAAACAAAAACTCAAACCCTACCATGTCAAAATCCTCACATGAAGATTGTTGTTTAGGGTTTCAAATTTATTGTTTGTCACCAAATTCATTCCCCCATCCCATTTCTCCCTTATTTTCATCATTCCTAAGTTTCCCTACTCCCTAAAATCATCAAACCCCTATCCCAAATTCTCTGTCCCAAATTCTCAAATTCCAAACCCTAAAACCTAACCCTACAAAAACTCTCCTAACCCTATACATAAAACCCCTCAAACCCTCCTACATTTCCCTAACAAAATTTGTCCCAATAGTCCTTAAACCTTTACTATTTTTCCCCTTCCTAACAGTCCCTGTTTCATTGTTTTCCCCTTGGTGGTAGAGTTTAGGCACATCACTAAAAGAGCAGTCCAACACAGTTTTCATACACCAACATCTTTTTCTCCAAGGCATTTTGTATAGCAGTCATGGCATCTGAGCATTCATCTGATTATGGAATGGAAACCCACAGTGACTCACCCATGGAGGAACATGCACCCCAGAGGCCTCATAGAGGAGGCAGACATATCAGAGAAGAACCAATCACCCTTACTGAATTGCAGGCCTGTCCTCTAGCCATCTTCTGCTTTCAGCATTAGTCATGTTATGAGTTTTGTGAGAAGGTGGCTAATGTTCAATTTCATCATGAGTTGGCTCATCTATTTGTACTACATTTACATGGGATCAGGTTACTTTTGCTGGTGTCACCTTCACACTTACACCATAATCTATCTCACTGGCAACCGGCACACCCAAGATTGGAGAACCATGGAACAAGAGGAAGAAGATTGACTGGCAGCATTATGAGCCATATATTAAAACCGGTTTCTTGAGGCAGCTCAAGAGAGTGTTTCAATTCCGATATCTTAAAGATGAATATGCTCCACTAATGAAATTAATCATGAAGTATTTCAGCTGTGAGGGACGATTCTCTTGTTTATATGCTTATAACATCAGGTTTCTCATGCATTTCACCAGGGTACGGATGATGAACATTCCGTATTTAATTTGCCGGAACATAGAGAGGATGACCACCCTTGTGCAGCACAAAACCCCTCAGTAGCAACTTAACAGTGTTTATCATTTTGCTCTTATTAAGATTTTGGTGGTTCATCAGCTTGGATTACAGGGCATCACTTGGGATGACTTCATCTCCCGTGATTTCTTCAGAGCTTCACAGGGGCTTTCAGAGGTTGGGCATGAGACAGGTGGACCTTCTCATCAGTATGAGCGCCATGAGACCATTAGTGTGCCGGTATTCATCACATATCAGAGGGGCACTAGACATTTGTTTGCAGCAGCAAAGCGAGTGTTATCTCCACCCGGTGTGGAAGGGGCCTCGCTTCCGACATCAGCACCACAGGTACAGGACAAAGGCAAGAGGCCAATGCAAGATGAGGGGCCTTCAGGTGAACGAGAGACCGACTTCATTCTCATTCATGATGATGATACAGATATGGGCCCGGAAAGTGCCAAACTTAGAGATATCATCCAGGAGCAGCAGACAGAGATCAAAGCCTTGTCCCTCGACTTGGAGAGGGCTAAGTGGAATATTAAATACTTGGAGCAAAGAAATAAGCAGCTTGAAGATCAGCAGGCGATTATGGAATTACAAAACATCAGGGAGAATCGTCAAGTTGCTCAAAGGAGGAGAATTGAACTCTCTTCATTGGAGCAAGAGATTAATGATGATCAGGAGTCTTGGCTCGAGAGAGTCAACATCCACTTAGAGGGACTGTTGGACAAGGCTGACAGAGACAAAGCATTGCTGAGACACATGGCTTTCCACTACATGGCGCGGAACAAGGTTTGCAAGGCACGAATAATGAATCTAAAGGCAAAATTAAAGAAGGCAATAAGGAAGCAAAAGAGGCAAAAGGAGCATGATCGTCTTTGGATATTGGCCGAAGCCTCTTTAGCCCAGCATGACACTTGATGGAGAAGGTCCAGCCCAAATTTCAAGAAATTTGGAGCAATTTTGGCATTTTGAAATTTTTTGCACTAAAAAACAAGGTTTTGCCTCCCTGTGCGTCGCGCCACGTGTCGCTCGCTTTTGCTAGGGAGCTCCAAATCCAAAAAAATTTGCATTTCTGGATTTTTCATGATAAATTGTGGTTGCTGGTGCATGGCCAAGAAATTTGGGCAAGTTTTGAGTCCTCAGGAGGTCAAAAACACTCAAAAAATGACCTCACTGCCCCTATTTTGACACACAGGAAGCAGTCTTGGGAGATTGAAGTTTTGGAGGGGCAAATGACATCGAAATTCAGAAATTCCACTTGGGTTGGAAAGTAGACAGGCAAGGCTTTCCAACAAGTACACTTGGGCTCAATTTTGACTTTAGGAAGTGCCTCAAATTCAGCTCCAAAGTGGCGCTACACATAGAGAATTAGGGGCGACGCATAGAGGATTTTTGCCTGTTTTTCACTGTTCAACTCAGAAATTCGCCCAGCTTTGACCAGTTTTGCTTTTTGATGTTACACTTGACCTTTCATGATGTAATTTGATAACCATGATGTAATATTGGCACATTTTTACTTGTTCTAGAGGATTCACTCACTAAAAGGTGAAAATTAAATGAATGAATCAGTTTCCTAGAATATAGGGGGAAGTTGTTTGACTACCTAGATTTCAGTTCCTTATTTAGAATTGGTTCAAACAGCTCCTAGAATGATGACTCGACCCCTAGAGACATGGGAAGGAGTTAGGCTTGTCTATATCATGTAATTTCTCAGTCATTTTCAGGGTTGGACACTTGGGATTGCTTGGCACCCTATTGTACATTTCATTTTTTGCAATTTTGGCAAAGGAAAGACCAGAGTTTTGCAGCACTTGTTGGGATCCGTGTGGCTCTATGTTTTGATGGTGTGTTTCTCTATGTATTTGTAAGTTCACTGATGTTTATGTGTATCATTTTCCCTTCTCTTGTCTTCTGCAATTAAACAAATGAGTGATTAAGGTAGAATTCATTGGACTGCTATGCTCTGCCTGGATATTTTGTTTAATTCTTCATGTTTTCATCTGTTTGAGGAGGACTCTTGAGACCTTCTTGCCCTCCTTGGCTCCTCACCAGTCTGATCCATCCATTCATTCAATTCAAAGCATCAAAACTTCTGCCTATCTTGCCCCTACCTGAACTCTCCAAAAATCTGGCCTCATCCCCGGACGCAAAATTTTCCTTTCCCTTTTTCCAACAAAACCCCCAAAAAACTCAAAACAAATCCTTGTACTTCATACCTAGCCTAAAATTAGTTTATAAATCAGTCATATCAAGCCCCATCAATTATCTTTCACTGAGATTGACCCGGAGAGAGCCCTCTCCTATCCTCGTAGGGCTAGCTACGAGGCTGAGCATGGTTTGATGTGGACCTAGAACCTTGTCTTTTCAGCCTGAGGCAAATCTAGGCTCTAACATATCCTACCCTTATCTGCATAACTTGATTGCCTCTCTTGTGTAGCTTTCAAGATTTGTTTAATTTTCACCACTTGCTCTTTCTGTCTCTGAGAAAATATGGCCTTACAATGGCCCTATGCATTGAGTCACCCCAAATCACAAGTGTATTTCACCTCGTGCAATATAAAGCTTCAAATGGGTGCATCTTCACATATGCATGATACTTATTATTGTATGCAAACCTCACTAGGTGCAAATATTCTTCTCATTTGGATGGCTTATCCATCACATACATCCTCAACATATCTTTGATCACCATATTGACCGTCTCCATCTACCCATCTAACTATGCATGATATGTTGTACTAAAATTCAAATTAGTTTGAATCCCTTGAACAAACCATTCTAAAAGTTTGACATAAGCCTAGGATCCCTATTTGAAATAATTGCCTTAGGCAAACCATATAACCTTGCAATTTCCTTCATATATATTTTAGCTATATCTAATTCCTTGTGTGTTGAATTTACAAGAATAAAATGGCCTTAGTAAGCTTATCCACCACTACCATGATGGAATCACGTTGCCTCATAGTCCTTGGAAATTTTATAATAAAATAAATTGAAACAATTCCCCTTTCACTTAGGAATGGTTAGTGGTGGTAGCAATCCAACTATGTGCTTATGTGTAACCTTCACCTTTGGGCATTCCAAACACTTAGCTATATAATCAACCATTTCCCTTTTCATACTTATCCAAACATATTGACTTGTCACAAGTAAAATTGTTGTTTATTATTTGAGTATACATGTTTTCACAGTTGAATTCATGTTGTAGATGTTATTGCTTCTGGAATAATTGTGTGGAGCGTGGGAAACATCCGACGTTTTGAGAGGATGTTCCACCCATCATCATGGACACATAAAGCTTTCAATGAGAGTGAAGATTGCATGACTACAATAAATACAAGGATGAAGTGAAAAGAGACATTAGAAAAAGGTCAAATTTGACCAAAATCATTATAAAAAAATTTAGATATATATATATATAGATATGATGATAATGATGATGAAGGGATCTAGAAGGTGAAAATAGAAAAAACTTTGGAGAAGATGAAATGAATAGTGATTAATATAGCCATTGTCTAAACATTTTACATTTTGCAGTTTTTTTGTCGGAATTCAACATTTATTTTTTGGCCAAATCTTAATTTATGTTGTTTAAAATGGGGTTTTCACTGCATAAATGGATTCAACACAGTGAAAAACCCATGGGGCACTCATATTGTGGAGAGTTTACAACTCAAACTTGTGATTCTAAGAAATCCCTACATCAGAGTGGAAAATATGTCGAAAAACCCTCCAAAACATAGAACATATAGACTACAACATTAATATATCATAATATTAGTTAATATTAATTAATTAAAGTTAATATTAATATTAACATCAATGTAAGCTAATTAGTAAGGTCAAAGGAATGGGGGAGAAAATAAGAAGCAAAAGGGGAGTTACTAATTAATAATAAATAAAAGAATTGAGATTGTTAATGAAAAGAGATTAATATAAATTATTCATTAAAATTGATTCTAATTATTAAAATAATAAAATCATTAAATTAAATAAATAGAGTTTTATCTAATAAAATTAATATTGATATTAAATATTTATTAAAGTTATATAAAAATAAATATGGGAAGATAATACCTTATTGGTTAAAATAAAATTATTTAATATAACTATATATGAATTTATTAATTTTTTTGTTCGCTGTGAAAAAACACTAGTAAATAACTAATAAAACAAAAAAATATAATATAATATTTAATTAATTAATTTTAAAAAATTATATTATATTAGCTATATAAATATATTATATTAATTATATAATTATATTATATTAATCTCTCTTCCTTAACCATCTCAACTTTTATTTATTTATTATTAATTAGTAACTCCACCATCCCTCTTTATTTTCTCCCCCATTTCTTTGAACTTACTTATTAACCTACATGGTTGTTAATACTAATATTAATATTAATATTAATTTCAATTTATTATCTTTAAATAATAAAATTATATTATATTAATTATATAATTTTATTAGTTTTTTTTTTTCCCATAGAAAAAGTCGTAATTTTATTCATATGAAAAAATTACATTTTGTAGATGCTTAAGCATATGCAGATGACTGCCCCTGTATTCACGGGCGAGCAGAGATTACAATATAAAAAATAAAAAAATAAATGTCTGCTGGCTTATACTTTCCTGCCCTTCTTCTTCTCCACCCTTCGCCACCCATCAGAGTTGGTAGTGGGTGTAGAGATAGCAAGTTGATTTTCCGTTATATTTATTAGTTGTTCCTTGTCAGATTCTGATCCTTCAGATCCATGAGTTCATTTGGTGCCGCTTACCTCTAACTGAATTTCTTGTTGTTGTTTCATATTGTCAGGCTCCAATTGTGTATCTGGGGCATTTTCTTCCTGTGTATATTTCTGTTCCATTTGTATGTCAGGTTCTGTTTGATTCCCTGTAGGTTCTATCTGCATGTCCTCTTTTTCCCTCCAATTGGTGTGCTGCCATCCTTTCGGCTTTTTTTGTTGTTTCTTATTCACTTTGGGGTCCTTCCTGGCCAGTGGGTAGGTGTTTTGAAGATGCCCTGTTTGCATGCATCTAAGGCACCTAAAAGCTGTATTTTCATAATCAAGCGGTTGTATCCTCTGTGTATTATTATAGTTCAATGTAATGTGATCAGGTAGCCCCTGACTTAGATCCACTTCTACACATATTCTAGCGTAGGTGAAAATTCCTTGGTTAACTCTTTCTCCATCTATTTTTAGGAATTTCCCCAAAGAATTTCCAATGGCTGTTAAAACTTTGTGGTGCCAGAAGTGGAGAGGGAGGTTATGTAGCCTCACCCAAACAGGCACTGTTGATACTTTCATAGTATTTGCATCAAATTCAGGAAACCAGGGGATGGTGAAGAGGCCAGCCTTGCCCCAGAACCAAGGCCCCTGATTGATAATGTTGTCACGTTCTTGTTCTGTATTAAAACTAACTATGAAGAAACCTTTTGAGCATAGGTGAATTTCGCAGTCAGGTGACCATGTTCAGAGGATCCAGTGATGCAGTGCATCAGATTTTGGCCAGAACCCATTAAATCTACAGATAACAGCATGTGTTGCTAGATCAGCGTGTAGATTAGTTACCTCTGGCAAACTTACTTGGATTGTTGGGGATTCCAGTTTTTGTTCCACAATATAGGGACCTGGTAGCTCTGATGCTGGTGCTGGTTTGGGTTGTATGTTTTCCCCTTTACCTTTCACCGCATCCTTGAAGGAGCCTGTATTCTTTGAACTGGATCCAGAGCATCCTCCTCGCAGACGAAGGTTTATGATGATTGTTGAATCTGTGGTTATATTGTACTCCTGGAGGGTGTAGTGGTCCTGTAGACTGCGCCCCTTGTAGATCAGATTTTGCCCTTGTTCTGGGATGCCGAGAAGGATTTGTATTCTGTTCCGTAGTTCCAGGATACTACTGCCCCTCCATAATCTCACGCAGTAACTTCTACCTTCCGGTGCTTTTAAGAGGAGCTGTGTGAAGTCCGCTTCTCTGGGATTTGTGCCCGTCTGAGGTTGCCGCCTGACGGTTGCATGCCCACAGATCTGGGTTTTTTTAAGGCTTCCTGTTCTTCTGAGCGTCTGATCTAGTGGTTCAATGGTAGATCTGAGAAACTGACCACCTTTCGTGGTTGGGATGCCCGATCTAGTTCTGTGCGTTGACCCTGCAAACACATCTTGGGCAAGATTGGGTATATAGGAAGGAAAAAACGAAATTACCCTTACCACAGTAACAGTGCCTTGAAATCTGCGTGCTCTGTCTTCGTCTGCGTTCGGGTTTCCCACCTTCCACACAGCCGCCGCATAGGTCTGGAAACACAGATCTGGGCTGATCTCTTGGTTGTTCTTCTTAATGGCTACCTTCCGGTACATGCAGATGTCACAGTCGGTTTGTCGAAGGTCAATAGGGAAGGCTGAAACAGCTAAGCCACCCCCAACCGATTTGCCAAACCCCGTTCCTAGATCACCAGGGTCTACTGCATTTGATCCACTTGATTCATTAACTGATAGCTCATTTCGAACATGACACACATATGCAGATCCGAGAGGGTCCGTTCCCCTCGGCATGCGTCGGCTTCCATCATCAAATCGGGTTGCTTCTCGGGGGTAATGACCAGAGCCATCACAACTACCTGATATCAAAAAACCATATACATTGCGAGGCCGCTTGGCCACAGATGCCAGGGTCACAGCTGCAAATTGGTTCCAGGAGGCTTCTGCCATTCTCTCAGCGGTTTTGTCGCAGCTCCAAAAAACTCGAATTTAGTCTTGATACTTTTTCGATGTATGATCATATAATTTTATTAGTTAATTAAATACAATATTATATTATTAGTTATATAAAAAACTAATATACTTAATAAATTAATATATATATTAATTTTATTTTTAATAAATAAAAGCATCAATCTCTGCGTATTTATCATAAATTTACAAATCAAACTTGTGATTCCAAGAAATCCCTACAGAATTTTGGGCAAATCAGAGCGGAAAATATGTCGGGAAACCCTCTAAAACATAGAACATATAGACTACAACATTAATATATCATAATATTAGTTAATAATAATTAATTAAAGTTAATATTAATATTAACATCAATGTAAGCTAATTAGTAAGGTCAAAGGATTGGGGGAGAAAATAAGGAGCCAATTAATAATAAAATAAAAAGGTTGAGATTGTTAATGAAAAGAGATTAATATAAATTATTTATTAAAATTGATTCTAATTATTAAAATAATAAAATCATTAAATTAAATAAATTGAGTCTTATTTAATAAAATTAATATTGATGTCAAATACCAAAGATAAAAATAAATATGGGAGAATGATACCTTATTGGTTAGAATAAAATTATTTAATATAACTATATATAAAAAAATAAATTATTATTATTATATATATATATTTTTGTGTGAAAAAACACTAGTAAATAACTAATAAAACTAAAAATATTATATTATATTTAATTAATTAATTTAAAAAATTATATTAATCTCTCTTCGTTAACAACCCCAACTTTATTTAAAGAGTTTGATTAAAGCCTTAGGAGAGATCGCGCTGCTACTGCCGCTAAAGAGCAACGCAGCCCTAGCCAAAGAACGCAACTCCCCCTCAGCGGCCTCCTGCTGCTGAGGATCGAGCAACATGGACTCACCAGAGGACGGAGACCCTCTCTCTGATCACCAGCAAGAAAATGAAGGAACAACAAAAGCTTTCGCCTCTCTCATTTTTGCAATGGGTCCGACAAAGAATCGACCATCAGTCACTAAGTTTGTTAAAAGATTGGAAGACATCCCTGAAATCTCACTCCCTCCTGCCCTTCCTCGTAAAGCAGCTCTGTCTCTGGCGGAGCGTGGATTAGTCGGGTAGTTTACTGGGTTATGGCCCTCACCCAAGACCGTCCAAAAATGGGTAGAAAGGAACTAGACTGCGTCAATAAATGGGAAAATTTCAATCGGGTTCTGTGGAAGAGGGTACTACACCTTCCACTTTGAAACCAAGGAGGATCGAGATCTAATATTTAGGAATGGCCCATACTTTATGGATACAAGGGGACTGTATCTAAACAGATGGACACCAGACTTCGATCCAGAAATGGATGTACCCAGCGCCGTCCTAGTTTGGGTCAGGCTGCCGCATCTTCCCCTCCACTGCTAGGGAGATGATTTAGTTAAAGCCATAGGAAATGCAGTTGGGAAATACATAGACAGGTGTGAGCCAAAGGAAAATATGCATGCATGCGCCAGAATCTGTGTAGAAGTGGATCTAGGGAAAGGGCTTCCAGAAGCAATCAAAATCAAAGTGGACCAGTGGACACATATACAACAACTGGATTATGAACAAATCCCCTTCAAATGCAAGGTATGTCATGAATATGGCCACTTTGCTAATAGATGTACAAAAAAAAGAAAAGAAATTGAAAATGAAAAGAGTGAAGATCCGGAAAACAAAAGGGAACAGGTTAAAAGAAAGAAGACAACAAATAAACAACCCACTCATCCTTCTTCGCGGCCTACCATATCTTCTGATCCCCTCCCTTTATCACCAAAAGCAAACAACAATCCTCTCACTAGCCTAAATCCTTTTGAGCCACTGGATCCCTCAGCCCCTCCATCCCCCAGACACAAATCCAGATCACCCCCCCATACTCTCAACCCCCCATCATCCCCTCTGATCTCAAACACCCATTCTCCTCCCCCTCCCTCGGTAGATAGAATTCTAACAAGAAATTAGTCAAAGGAAGCACTTCCAAATGTAGAATACCGAAAAAAAGCAGGAAGAAAGTCAAACAAAAAGCTGAGGGATGAAGCAACAGCAAAGGAAACGGCATTATGAACGCAAAAACCTATGGAAACCTTCTTGGGAAGGAGCACAGGAAACAACGAAAAAAGCCAACAAAGAGGGAAAGGACCCTTGCACCACCCAACAAGCAAATAATGATAGTGGTCTCCTGGAATTGCCGAGGAATGGGATCATCCTTCAAAGAAAATGCCACAAGAGACATTCTGGCAAAAGAAAATCCAGACATTCTTATGATTCAGGAGACCAAAACAAATAGCCAAGAAACTGAAAATATTAAAAAAAAAATAAAAAATTATGAAGGGGAAGCAATACAGGCAATAGGAGCATCAGGAGGAATCTGCACAATATGGAAGAAAGGAATCTGGGAATTGATACAACAAAAAAAAGATCAGCACTGGATACAAACAGATCTAATGCAAATAAGCACAAAAGAGAAGTACAGTGTCATAAACATATATGCTCCCAACCACTACAAGGAAAAAGAGCAATGTTGGGACACCATAAAGGAAGCACTAAAAGAAACACAAGCTGGGAAAATAATCCTAGGAGGAGACTTAAATTTGGTAAGAAGTATAGAAGAAAAGTTTGGAGGGACATATCACATAGACCCATCCAGGGATGCTCTGGAAGAGATAATGGAACATCACAACTTAATAGACATCCCCCCAAACAATGGAAAATACACCTGGAGCAAAAAAAGAGTGGGCAAAAGCAACATTAAAAAAAGATTCGATAGAATTCTGATCTAAGAAAATATAGCAGCAGTGCACAGCTCCATCAAATCAAAAATTTTACACACCATGGCATCTGATCATAAACCAGTGGCAATAATTATGGGCAAAATGGAAAATCAAGGACCACTCCCATTTAGATACAGCTCAATATGGGACAACAATACAGAAATTAGCGAATTAATCAAGGAAGCATGGGCACCAAGAGTATCAGGACCACTCCCATTGCTAAAGGAATGGGCAAGAGCAAAAAAAAAAAAAAAACCTACAATAGAAAATGGACAACATGCAAATTGAAAAAGAAAGCAAAGAAGAAGGCAAGCAAGATTATCTAAGAGAGAAGGAAATATTTTGGGAAATATACAGGGAAAACAGGAAAGAAGAAGAAGAGGCCAAACTGAAATCTAGAAGCCTGTGGCTCAAGGCAGGGGATAAAAATACATCTTTTTTCCACAATACTATGAAGATAAGAAGAGCAAGAAATCAGATAGAAAAAATACAAGTTGAAGGTCAAGAGGTCAAAGGTGCAGAGGATTTAAAAAAAGCAGCCCACAAGCACTTTAAAAATTTACTTTCAGCCAAAGAAGAAACGGTTGAATATGAAAATTTCCTATAGCACACAAAAAATAAAAATAAAAAAAAGACCAAAACACAGAAATGTGCAAAGAAATCACAGAAGAAGAGGTAGTGGTGGCTATATGGAGCCTACATCCGGACAAAGCCCCAGGGCCAGATGGTTTTACAATAGCATTCTACATATTCCATTGGCATACAATCAAAAAGGATTTCTTAAGAATGGTGAAGAATGTCTTCAAAAAAAAAAATTAGGAAGCAATACAAAATCCTCCTACCTTGCTCTAGTCCCAAAAGAATCCAATCCCTCCACTTTCAATAGGTTTCGTCCCATCTCTCTTTGTAATTCTTCTTATAAGATCATAACAAAAATAATTGCAAATAGAATCAAGGAAGTGCTTCCAATAATCATATCTGAAAATCAAGGAGGATTCGTGCCCAGCAAGCAAATCATAGATAATGTAATTATTGTACAGGAAGCGGTATATTCCAGTATACTAAGGAAAGAAAAAGGCATCATAATCAAATTGGATATGGCAAATGCATTTGACAGGGTCAACCTTCCATATCTAATGGCAGTTCTCAAGAAACTTGGATTCTCAAGAGAAATAACAGAAGTCATCCAGGCGTGCATCTCTACCCCTTGGATTGCTCCTCTCATAAATGGAAGGCCTAGTGAATTTTTTCAAAGCACAAGAGGCCTTAGGCAAGGATGCCCTCTCTCTCCCTTCCTATATATTATAATGGTGGAAACTTTAAGCAGAGCCTTGGAAAAACAAAGAAAAGAAAGAAACATCACCGGGCTCAGAATAGCAAAAGGAGTAAAGACAATAAATCACTCACTTTTTGCTGATGACACCCTGTTGTTGGGAGGGGCATCAACAATAATAGCAAGAAGGTTCAAAATAATTTTGGATGATTTCTTACAGGTTTTAAGTGGGCTATTAAATAACACAAAATGCAGAATATATGGATGGAACACCCCTCCCAGAATCATGCAAAGGATTTCACAAATCTTAGAAATCCCCATACACAAAAAATGGACTCACTTATTTTACTTGGGACTCCCTATCTCAAAAGAGAACATGAAGGCATAAATATGGACCAAACAGATTGAAAAAATGAAAAATAAAATCCAAAGCTGGGGAATGATGTGGCTAAATATGGCAGGAAGGGTAATATTAATTAAAGCACTCCTAGCAGCACTGCCTATCTACCAATATGCAATAATCTTGGCCCCAACAAGTGCCCACAAACAAATGGAGTTAATCTTAAGAAGCTTTTTATGGTAGGGGGGAAGCAAGAAAACAAAAAATTCAGCTTGGTCAGGTGGGAGCAAGTAGTGTTGCCATATGAACAAGGAGGCTTATCAATCTGGTTACCTAGGCTCATGAATGCAGCCCTGGGAATGAAAATAATATGGAGACTGATCACAGGAAAAGAGAGCTGGTGGAAAAAAACACTCATCTCAAAATACATGGATGGCTCTAGGAAAAGACTGCTCAATGGAAATATCCCCTCAAGACAATGTACTCAAGCATGGAAGTTAGTAAAAAAGATAATTCATTTAATGAACAACTACATCTTTAAAATCCCAGACAATGGAAAAACAATATCGATTTGGGAGGATAGAATTATGGGAAAAAAACCACTGAAGACTCACATATAAATTGAAGGTATTTAAGAATGGATGAAAGGAAAAGGTCTAAATACTCTTCACTCAATCTCTTTATGGAACCAAAGAGAATGGCAAGATTAGAAAATCTTAACAATCCCTGCAAATCTGGAGGTGCAATGGAGCAAAATAAGGCAGCTTCTAAATGGGGCAACACCAATAAACTATGATGAGGAAGATGATTTCCTCTGGGATCCAAGTGGTGGAAAATACACAGTCAAGACTGGATACAAAATCCTACAAGAACAACCAAACCAACAAGACTGGGATTCTTGGAAGACAGTCTGGAAATCAGAAAGCTTGCCTAAGATCAAAATGTTCATATGGACTCTTTTAAAAGGGAAGATCTTGACCAGTGAAAACTTAAAAAAGAAAGGCTTTCAAGGCCCATCACGATGCCCAATATGCCTGCAGGCTGAAGAAAACATTCAACATTTATTTCAAGAATGCATTTTTGCCAAAGAATGTTGGCAACAGCTCATAAGCCCTCTGGAAATCAGTATAAATTTTGAAAAGCCTTTGCCGGATTTTCTCCAAACTTTAGAGAAGGCCTATCCATATACAACAAAGAAGAAAGTCACAATATAGAGGATCTAGAAATGCATTCCAGTAGTTCTTTGTTGGCAAATTTGGTTGACAAGAAACAAGTGCATCTTCAAAAATCAAACTCCAAGAATAGGGAAGACCCTCTCAAAAACTTGGGGATTAACTTCTGAAATCCTCAATGTCAAGGGAACAACACCAACAGACTATAACACTCTTCAACAAGAAGAGCGAGATTGGCTCAACAAAGCCATAATAAACAACAATGGACAAAAAGGACAAAGGAGGACAAATTCAGGAAACAGCTGGAAAATGAGAATGAGTGAAGAGGAACTCGCAAATTGGAAAAAAAATCAGAAAAGACATTGCCTTTACTTTGATGGGGCCTCAAAACATAATCCTGGAAAGGCAGGGGCAGGGGGAATAATCCTTGATCCTGATGGGAAAGAAAATGTCACATATGAATGGGGACTTGGAGAAGTCTCAAATAATAAGGCCGAAGCCTACAACTTGTTGATGGGAACAAGAATAATAAAAAAAAGAGTGATACAAGATCCTATAATAATAGGAGACTCAGCCATAATAATAGAGGCAATGGCCCGACACAAAAATCCAAGCAATGAGTTCATGAGCAGAATATATAGGAGAATCAGGAAGAACTTAGAAGGTTTTGGAGATGTAATCTTTAGACATGTCTTGCGAACCCACAACCAACAGGCAGACTATTTTGCAAATCAAGCAGTGAAAAGAAATGAAGGGAGTGTTCAGGAAAATCAAGAGGAATATCACAACTCTGTTCCATAACCATCATCAAAAGATCATAAGCATGATGTCCATCAAAAACAAGGAACAAAGCACACTTATAAAAGAAATAAAAAAAATCAGCAGTCAGAAATCAACAAAAGGTATATCTCTGCAATGATAAGCAAAAAATCATGAGAATGCAAGGGAAACACCATAGCAGTTAAAAAATTGTACGAGTAATGGCAGCAAGGACGATCACAATCTTGGTCACAAGAATCAAGCAACAATCCATCCCATCGGCGGAAGACCTCGGGCTGCCCCCAACCTCTACGAAAACAGATGGAATTTCAACATAGCATGCAACTCCAGCACAAGGCAAAGTCGTATGCTTGAAGCACTCCTCATCTCCCTTGTTAAGCTCCCAGTGTCGTCGCCCTTCTTAAGCTCCTCCCTGCCTTCGCTTCTTAGTCCACGAATCCCACATTCTGTCATCTCCTTCAAACTGCCACCCACCATCGTTGCACAAATCCTCAACTACCATCGACTCTCCCTCATATCTAATCACCCCCGCCTATTAACTCCTCCTTCCACATCGACCCTTCTCCCTGACTGTCATAAGCAGGCCTCGACCCTTCTCTCTGATTGTCATATACATGATAACCAAGCTACAACAAGTAGTAAAGTGCAGGACAAAAGACAGGCAGGCAACATTAGTATAGGAAGGATTATCTTAGGCAAAACAAGATACAGGAAGCACAACAATACAAGGAATAGCAAGCAACACAAGAGGAAGAAGAAGAAAACAAATCAAATGGAATTCAACCCCATTGAAAAGGCAGCAAGGAATGATGCATGTCCAACATGCAAAGCAAACAAATTTATGATTCATCGACTGCAAGAGTCACTCAAGGATATCAGAAACGAAATGAGAATGGAGTATAGCTACCAGAAAAGGAACATGGAAATGCAGAAAGAAGAGATCATGGCGCTAAAAACTAAATGCAAGCATTTAGAAGAAGCAGTGGCATATTACAAAAACAATACTATGAGTAATGAAGGAGAGAACTCGGTCAACTATGACAAGAAGAAACAACCATCTCAGGAACAATCAGTCTACAAGCCATGAAAAAGTCTCAGAGAATCCATGATATGTAAATTTGCTTTATTAGTAGGTCAGTATGTTAGGCAATACTCAAGAATAGTCACAAAAATATATGAAGTCTTGAAATCATGCATAGGAGAAGGGACTGCGCTCCCATCTCATTGCTTAGTTTCCTTTTATGCTACAGCCGATTGTAATAGGAGCTTGCTCCATCACAACTTTTGGTAATATATCCACTATCCGACCTTGTTAAAAAAAAACAATCTCAACTTTATTTATTTATTATAATTAGTAACTCCCCCATCCCTCCTTATTTTCTCCCCATTTCTTTGAACTTACTAATTAACCTACATTGTTGTTAATACTAATATTAATTTCAATTTCAATTTATTATCTTTAACTAATAAAATTATAGTATATTAATTATATAATTTTATTAGTTAATTAAATACAATATTATATTATTAGTTATGTAAAAAAGTAATATACTTAACAAATTAATATATAGTTATATTAAAAACTTTTATTTTAATAAATAAAAGAATCAACCTCTTCATATTTATCATAAGTTTATGACTCAGATTTGTGATTCCAAGAAATCCCTACAAAATTATAGGCAAATGAGAGCTGAAAATATATAAGAAAACCCTCCAAAACATAGAACATATAGACTACAACATTAATATATCATAATATTAGTTAATAATAATTATTTAAAATTAATATTAATATTAACATCAATGCAAGCTAATTAGTAAGGTCAAAGGAATGGGGGAGAAAATAAGGAGCCAAGGGGGAGTTACTAATTAATAAAATAAAAAAGTGGAGATTGTTTTTTTTTTTTTTCTCGGCAATACTAACTACTAATATATTAATATGTACAGCAAATACTTTACATCCAAGGAAGCTGGCTGCCCATGGCCCAAAGTGACTCCATGGGTGGCATTGACCGTCTCATAAAATTGCCACGCAGGGCAATGTTAGCAAAAAGAGCAAAATGCATGACACTGAGAACTATCCGACTCACACTATGATAACCCACGCAGGGGCATCTTGAAACAGATTTGTGACAAAGACAAACAGTGACATTAACCAGATCTGCATGGCCTGAAGGCATAACCATGAATTGACAAAAGACAAACAGTAACATAAACCAGATACCAAACACACCACTTCGCGCCCACTGCGTCCGTGATGACCGCGAGTAGGACTTAGTTACAAGACGCACACCTATCATAAGAAAAACACGAAATTGACAAGTAACCAGACCCCAAAACCCGACATGAAAGGACCCAACCTGATAAAAGAAGGCAAAAGCACGAGAGCGTTGATGGGAGCTAGTCCTCGGACTCTTCCTCCATGATTCTGCGCCCGCCTTCTCCTTCAGAAGCGCCTTCCCCCGTAGCCAGTGGATTCTGCGAAGGGGATGGCTGGTCATGGCCTCGAAATTGGGGGTGAGGCTGAAGACGTTCTCCTCCAGAAGTGCCCGCAACAGTGGACGGTTCCCCCAAATGGAGCTTACCTTTGCCTCTCTCGGAGCTGGCCACCGAATTCGACTGCTCCCCCAGTGGGAGTTTCCCCTTACCATGCTCTGTGCCGTCCTCCGCCAGAACCAGTGATGACCCCTCATCATCCTCCGCGGGAATTTTGGTGAAAAGCACAGAGATATGTGCGTTAATCCCTTCATTGTCCTCAGAGCTGCCCAGTGAGAAGGTAACCGATCCAAATGCTGGAAGCCTGGGCTCCCCCTCAACGGAGCTGCCAACTTCCATGACTTGGCTTGCAGGAATTGGGTTAGCTCCCATTCTTCTATAGCAATAAACACAACAACAGTGGTGATGAATGTCTGCTGCAGGTGGGCGGGAGGATTGTCCACGCCCAGAACCTCTCCTGCAAGGCATTCTTTCGCGCACCATGATAACCTCCCTTCCCTTGAGCTGAACACCGGAGCTTCGATAAAGATTGCGGAACCCTTCCGCCGCTTGCTGCCTCCCAGATACAGCCAGACGGAGCTCCAAAGAGCGTAAACACAGGCCAAGAGGCGCAGGGATGAAACCAAACTCACCCCAGCTCTCCACCACCAAATTGAAACATAGACTATGAACATTCCCTGAACCGAATTGTGCTGCCATCGCCAGCCAACGTTTGCTTTTATTCTCATCGCCAATTCTTGAGAAGTGACCCGCATTGAATGCGTTACTCAGGCCTGCCATCATCTCCAGCGGCTCCATTAAGGATGCCCTGAAGCCTCCCTTAATCCTATATTTCGACGGCCCGGGGCATTAATAGCCCAGTCCTCGTCACGTGGCAGCGTGTGCTTGTCATGTGGCACCGCTCCCTTCACTCCAAAGACACCCGCATCCGGGAAAAAAGTGGAGATTGTTAATGAAAAGAGATTAATATAAATTATTTATTAAAATTGATTCTAATTATTAAAATAATAAAATCATTAAATTAAATAAATAGAGTTTTATCTAATAAAATTAATGTTGATATGAAATATTTATTAAAGTTATCAAAGATAAAAATAAATATGGGAGGATGATACCGTATTAGTTAAAATAAAATTATTTAATATAACTATATATAAATTTATTAGTTTTTTTTAGATGTGAAAAAAACACTAGTAAATAACTAATAAAACTAAAAATATAATATTGTATTTAATTAATTAATTTACGAAATTATATTATATTAGCTATATAAATATATTATATTAGTTATATAATTATATAATATTGATGATGATGATGATGGTCAACGTCCACTGACTTTGGTCTTTCGTACCTAACGAAACGAATTATTTAGTTTGATTTAAGATTTTATTCCTATGCTCAAAAAGCTTGGAGAGAAGCCTTCCGAGCTCACTATAATTTCGACATCGTAAAAGGCTAGGAAGGTCAGTATTGCAACAGAGATTTTGAAACTGAGATCTAATGTGGTTGTACGCGGGGCACTCTAAGAGGAAGTGATTTTCATCCTCGATGTTCGTATTCTCACAGAGATGACAGAACCTTTCCATTCATGGTGTTTTAGTAACTACCCAACGACCCGTTTCACTATGGAGCTCATGAGAGTTCGTTCTAATCTTGGCTATATTAATTTTCTTCTTTGAGCTAGTTAAAAGAGAGATACTTTTGATCTTCTAGGGTGGGTTGATGACCTCCTTATAATATCTTAATTTTCTTTTAGTTGCTAAATCTTTCTCACACCACATTTTTTCTTTGAACTTAGAAGTAACAATATTTTTAATGTTATTAATGTTTTGCAATGCAACATTCTCATCGATCTCCAAATGGTTTAACTAGGCCCTGGTGTCTTTATACCTACCTCGCTTGAGCCTTAGGTGGTTTTGGTTGGAATTTAAAGCTAGCTTAAAAAGTCTATGGTCTCCTATGTTATTGAGTTTGTGCTTGTACAACAGAAGCCTAGTCATAGCTAGGCTCTCGATAGGGGAAAGACCCACTTCTATAAGGAGAATAGGATAGGGTGTGTTGCTTTTAATTTTGAGGTTATACAATCTCAACTTTTATTTATTATTAATTAGTAACTCCCCCTTCCCTCCTTATTTTCTCCCCTGTTTCTTTGAACTTACTAATTAACCTACATTGATGTTAATACTAATATCAATATTAATATTAATTTCAATTTATTATCTTTAACGAATAAAAAATTATATTATATTAATTATATAATTTTATTAGTTTTTTCCCGGGGAGAAAATATCGTAATTTCCATTAATTTGTTGAAAATTACATGTTGTAAATGCCATAGGCATATGCAAATACTGTGACCGTAGTCAGCTGTTTGAAGTTATGAACTGTAAGTTCTACAAAAAAGACCTTGTTGGGTGTGCTAGTGTTTGTTGTACATATATAAATAATTACATGTTCAAAAATTCACCATTGGTGATCATTGTTCTGTTGCCAAAATATGAAAATTACATAATAGAAAAACTATGAAAAAAGACAAATAAAGACTGCTGATATTAGGGCTTATCTGCCCTCCGAAGTTCCTGATCCATATATGGTCTGTGGAAGAACTGGTAGGTCCGCTCAGGTGTGTACTCTGTGATCATCCATTCTCCTTGAGGACTATGCGTTGCCTCTTTCGATAGCTTGTCCGCACCTTCATTACACTCCCTGTAAATATGAGTGCATGAAATGTGATCAAAATGTGTTTTGAGTAAAACAATATCATCCAAAATAGTTTTGAGAGTATATGCATGGCAAGTTGTTGTGTTGTTGAACCAGTTTATGACTATTTTGGAATCTCCAAAAATTTGAATGTGTCTGCACTGTTTGAGGATGGTAAAATGTAAAAGATGTCGGAGAGTAATCAACTCTGCATAATTATTTGTACCCTCGCCCAACCCCATGCAAATGTGAAAGTAATGAGTGTCTGATAGATGAAGTATAATGCCTCCTCCACATCCCTGTACTTGTGTAGCCCCATCAAAGTATGCCCAGGGGTGGGCTTTGTCAATCTGTTCCTGTGTGATGATCCAAGTTCTAAAGACTTGTTCCTCAGCAGGAGATCCCCATAACTCGAACATATTTTTGGAGGAATCAGGGACCAGATTATATTCCGGCCCCTAAAAATGATGTTATTGCGGCACATCCATATGTGCCAATTGACCAGAAGCGGCAGATTCCTAGATCTTGGCTCAGTTGCAGCTTCCCACCATCTATCCCAGGCATTTGGGATATCGACCCCACTCCAGGAATGCTTGATATTTAGTGTGTGCAGGACTTGAGACCAGAGTAGTTGGGAGGTGGGGCAAGTGAGGAATAAATGATGATTTGATTCCTCCTCGACATGGCATAAAACACACCAAGTCGGACCTGGGAAAGCCCGTTTTCTGAGATTTGCTCCTGTAGGTGTTTTATCCATTATGATGTTCCACATCAGTAATTTTGTGCGCGGAGGGGCTTTTAACTTCCAAAGATGGCTCCACCAGCTCATCAGTATGTCCGGCTTGTGCTCAGCATGTATGATATCATACCCTTGCTTGGAGGAGTAGTGCCCATTCTTAGTAAATCCCCAGATCAATTCATCCTCCTCTTCTTTTAGGCACACATGGGATTCTGATAAAGTCTGCAGAAAAAATCTCCACTGTCTTTTCCATTGATCCGGGATATTCCATGCCTCTCCTGTGTGCCATGCTTGCTGGAAGATGGTAGAGTTACGAGGGTCTCCAAGATGTGATATGAACAGGACACCAATGTGGTTTAGAAGTGTGATTAGTTCCTGTGGGAGTTGGTAGGCATTCCCACTGCCAATCCATGGGTCAATCCCGATTCGGACTGACTCCCCATTCCCAATCCTCCAGATAAGGCCCCTTTTAATGATGGGAAGGGTGTTGATTACTGCCCTCTAGATAACTGAAATACCTTTCCTGTTCCATGTAGGTCGCCTTACCCAGTCTAGTACAGTACTAGGCCAAATGTATTTGTGGATGACCACCTCCGACCAAAGACTCTTGTGCTTCAGGAGGAGCCAGCCTAGTTTAGCAGCCAGAGCATGTGCGAAAGCCGGGAGGTGCTTTAGACCCCAACCGCCCCATTTTTTGGGGATCGTAATCCGGCTCCATTTGACCCACGCAAAAGGCTTTCCTTCTTTCTGTCCCTTCCACAGGAAATGGCTGCAGACTCGTTGGATCCTATGCAGAATCCCCAAGGGGATCCAAGCCAAGGACATCCAAAAGACTGGGGTTGCTTCTAGTACTGCTTTTATGAGTACCAGTCTTCCGGCTCTAGATAGTAGGCGATGACTCTAGATATTTAATCTTTTTTCCACCTTTGAGATCAACTAGGTCCAATCTGCTATCTTGTAGCTATCTGCTTTAATCCTGAATCCCAAATACTTCAGACCATCCTGTAGAGCCAAAATTTGGTAGGGGAAATTTTGAAGGGCTAGTTGAGTTTCTTGTTGAGTACAATTAGAGAAGGATATAGTGGATTTTGCCCTATTTATTTCCATTCCTGTAGCAGCACTGAAAAGTTTTAATATCTCTGTGAGAGTGATGATGTCTTGAATACCCCCATTAAGGAAAATGAGTATATCATCAACAAAAAGTAGATGAGTTAAAAGGAATTGGTCAGTAATCTTGAGGCCCTGGATTCTCCCAGCTCGCTTCTCAGTAGCAATCAGTATGCTCAGGCCTTCCATAACCAGAAGGAATAGTAGGGGGGATAAGGGGCATCCCTGCCTAATTCCCCGCTCCACTTGAAAGGAATGGGAAGCTGACCCATTTATAAGGATTGCAAAAGAAACTGATGTTATACATCCCATAATCCATCTGATGAACTCTGGAGGGAAGCCCAGGTGAGTGAGTATCATCCTTAGATATAACCAGCTCACCTTGTCAAAGGCCTTTGAGAGGTTGATTTTAAGCGACACCCTTTTAGCTTTTTTAGTTTTATGGAGTGGAGGGCCTCTTGGGCAGAACCTACGGTTTCATGAATATGTCTATTTTGGAGAAAGGCGAATTGTTCCTCAGTAATGTGTTCAGAAAGGATTGGCTTGATGCGATTTGTTATAATCTTGGCAATAATTTGTAGAGACAGTTGCAGAGGGATATAGGGAAAAAGTCATTGAAGGAGGTAGGGGAGTCAGTCTTGGGAATGAGGGCAATAAATGTGGAATTTATGGGGGCATATATGCGTCCTAGAGTCCAACTCTCTTCCACCACTCCAAGCAGGTTTGGTCCAATGATATCAAAGAGAGCAATAAAGAATTCCACAGGCCAACCATCCGGCCTTGGACTTTTGTCCTTCTTGAACCACTTGAGAGTGCTTTCTAATTCCCCCATGGATACTGGTTTTATAAGATCCTCCATCCCATCCGGTTCCACAAACCTAGGGAAATGGCCATCAATGTTAATGATTTCAGCAATAAAGGTGGCAAGGGGGGCTTTGAAGAGTTGCTTGATGTGAGTGATACCAAGAAAGGCGAGTTGAGAGTGAGTGTTGGCTATCTGGTCCTGATTTGAGGGCATCTGCCAGATAGTATTGTTGTCTTTTCTTCCATTGGCAAATTTATGGAAGAATTTTGTGTTACCATCCCCCGCTTGGAGCCAAATTGCTCTGCTTTTGAGTCTCCACAATTCTTCCCAATTAAGGAGGATCTTGGATCTCTAAGTCTCCAAATCAACAAGATGTAGCTTTGCTTTGGTGGATAAGTAGCCAAGCCCACTATCATCCGTTAAGGAGGCCAGCTGAGCTTCGATGTCCACAAGGGTTTGGTCATCCCTAGATTTTTTCCTTTTTTTCCATTCAATAGTTAATCTCTTCAGCTATTTCAGGTTGCTGCAAAAATCTACAACCTTCCTCTGATCCCTGAAAGGTGGTTGGGCTTGCCAGAAATCTATAACTAGCTTAATATAATCAGGGTCCTTTAACCAAGTATAGTTAAATTTGAAAGGTGCCCTGGGTTTTCTAGAAGAGCCAACCACTTCCAAGAAGATGGGAGAGTGATCTGAAGTACCCCCCGAGCCAACCCATTTCCTATAGATGGCGAGGGTATGGAGTAGGTCTTCTTGAATGAGATATCTGTCCAGCCTTCTACCAAGGGTAGCTTTGCCAGTACGTCTATTATGCCATGTTGGCATCTTATTATTCATGGACACATCTATGAGCCCATATCGTTCCAGGAGGGAGCTCAGCTGATCAAAGAGTGGGTCTAGCTGCATGTGATGCCCCCAGGATTCTTCATGTCCAATGGAGAAATTCAAGTCTACCCTTAGAATTGTGGCATTGTTGATCAAGGGATTTTCCAGAAAGGATTGCCAAAAAGCAAGTCTGTTTTGGTTTGGGGCATAGATATTAATGATGTGAAGCTGTTTGCCTAATTTAGCTAAGAAGATGTCCATGCCCAAGAAGCCCTGGCCTCCCCAAGAAGATATCATCCTTATTGTTTGAGGATTTATCCCAATGGCTAAACCCCCAGATCTGCCTACTGCATCTAGGGCTTGGAAGTGCCAGCCAGGTAAGATGGCTTGCAGGATCTTAATAATCTGTTCAGATGGCCCAAGGGTTTCTTGTAGAATAATCATGTCACAGGGAGGACAATGCAAGAGTCACTTGAGGGCCAATTTTTTTTGGGGCTAGCCAAGCCCCTACAATTGAAAGAGAGCCAAATCATCAGGGAACATGTCAAGGGTTTCAGATGCTCGAAGTGCCCTTTCAATGGTGTTCTGGTGACCCTATGCCACATATGCCCCCGTAGATTTGATGGCTTTGGAGATCTTTGAAGGCCTGCCTCTGGAGGGTTTTTGCTTTGGGGGGGGGGGATGTCGAGACCTAGTTGGTTGGGGTTGATCAATTACAGGGATCAGAGATTGTAGGAGTGCGAGCCCGAGGTAGAGGGGGAGTGGGAGGGGTGAAGGAGAGGGCTCAGATCTTGTATTATTGACGGGGTGGTAGAGAAAATGGGGGAGGGGGGCTCGAGCTCACAGTTAATGGTGGTATTCATGCATGAGAGGGATGCAGATTGAATTAAAGATGCATTTATTTGATTAAAAAGTAGAGCAGAGGGAAAAGAAAGAGGAGCAGTACCCATTGTAGGAGCAGCCTCCACAGTAGACCGGGATCGAGTCAGTGGAGGGGATATAGGTGGTATCAGTGGAGCACTGGTTGGCTGGGCAGTGACTCCATCCGCATCCTTTGAGTGATCCTGACCTGAGGGTTGCTCGTCCACAATCAGGTCTTCCAGCTGGTGGTGCTTCATTCCCCTTGCGGTCGCCTATGAAGTAGGAGTGAGCAGCGGATAGTCCTTGAATAGATGGCCAACCTTGTGGCATCTTCTGCACTGAAAAGGCACACCTTCATAGTTCAGATTTTGACGACGCGAGAAATGTCTCCAATGGAGGGTTATCTTTTCCTCCAGCCCCTCCCTGGTATCCAGATGTACCAGGATACACGCCATTGTCATGATTCTTGTCTTTTCGAATGATTGATCGTGTTCTAAGTAGGTGCCCAGGGCATCTCCAATGCGCTTGAAGACTACAGGGGTCTAGAACTGCATCGGAAGGCCTGGAAAATGGACCCAGATCGGCCCAGTGCCCATCTGTTCCCTCTCTGGATCAAATAAAGGATCCCATCTTTTTAATAGTACTGGAGCTAGCTCGATGTGCTAGAATCTGAATAATATCCAGTCAGTGTATTCTTCCCTATGGAAACGTAGGGCAAACCACCCACGAGCCAGTACCCTGATGATGGGAAATTCTTTGAGCAGGGAGCCCCAAATCTCCGAGGTCCAGAGTCAAAGACGATCTACTGAGTAGTTCCTGCCCCGCACTCGACCCACTAGAACCTTCTTTGCAGTCTCTGCAACTTCGCCCATCGGAATGTCCTCGCCGAGAGTTAGGTTGATGTCCCTGTCCACTGTTTTAAGGCACCTGCCTTTCTTGGGTTTGTCTGAGCGGCGAGCAGTCGGGTAATCCTTGAGAAGACCACGGCAACCCTGATTAACTGTTTGGGGGGTGGACGAGGTAGATTTAGGGTTAGGGATCGGGGAGCTGAAGCAGCCAGAGCGAATGGGGGTATTAGGGTTTGAACCTCCAGGGTTTAGGGTTGCACTTGAGAGGGCAAGATTAATGAGGGGAGGAGGCCTGGATGAAGGGATGCGGGAGGTGGAGGGTGTACAATGGGGCGTAGAAATATGGGGGAGGTGTGGTAAGGGGGGAATCAAAGGTGGGCGAGGGCTGAAGGCAGGTTCCAAGCAGGTTTAGGGTAGCTGAAGATAGCGGGGGGTAGTCCAAACCAGGAGCATCGTCAATGTGAACTGAGGGCGGAGGATGGGTTACAGAAGGACTCGGACGAGCCTGAACGGATGGAGCAGCTGACAGCGGGCGCAGGGTGGCAGCAAAAGGGCCTGAGCCCGACACGGCTCGATGGTGCGACCAGATAACCTGTTGGGGATGAGGGTCCGCCTCGTAGTCAACATCATCTAGCTCCATAGTAACCGACAGTAAACGGTCGGAGGAGCTACAGTTGTCGAGGAGAGTAAACGGGATGGAGGTTAAACCAGGTAAACCGCCCGGTGAGGCCACTGTAAGCTAGGTAACCGCAAGCTAGAGGGATGTACACCACAAAGAGGTGGGGGGTGAAGGTAGAGGTCAGGCAAGCCAGGCGTTAGAGCCATGGCCATCAAAACTAGGGTTTTTGGCCCCGGGGGCCTCCATGGATGTCGTCTTCAGCATCTGCAGAGCCAACTTGAAATCAAGTTTTCCTTATAATTTTATTAGTTAATTAAATACAATATTATATTATTAGTTATATAAAAAACTAATATACTTAATAAATTAATATATAGTTGTATTAAATAATTTTATTTTAATAAGTAAAGGTATCAACCTCCGTGTATTTATCTTTCTGGGCTTTAATACATATTTAATATTAACTTCATTACATAATTTATTTATTTTTAATTTAATGATCTTATTATTTTTTTTGTAAGCTTGGTAGGACTACATCTTCATCATGTCCAACTTCTCACCCCGATCGGGGGATAACACAAGATTTGAACCCAAGAATTACGATTCAGTGAGACTTCATTTCCACAACCATTGCCAATTGAGCTACGCCAAGCAGACAATGATCTTATGATTTTAATAATGGGGCAATCAAACTAATATACAAAATGGTTTTTTTTGGTTGAAATATGACAATACAATTTCAAGCAAGATTGTGATTTCTTGTTGTTTAAAGTGCACTTTAACTGCATAAATGGATTTAGCACCCTAAAAAACTCCTAAGGCACATATTAAACCACTGAAACTTATTATTCTTAAAAATATCACTTTCCTTTCATTGCATAACTTTAAGGCGCATCATTGAAAAAGTTTGGGAGAAAAAGGAAGAAGTCTTTTGCTGCTTTGTTGATTTCAGAAAAGCATTTGAAACAGTTACTAGAGATAAGTTTTGCCACATAATGGAGGAACTTGGGGTTCCTAAACATTTGAAAGCAATTGTGCATAGGTTGTATGAAGAGGTGAAAGTCAAAATTAGAACTTCAACAAACATTTCTAAAAGTTTTAGAAGTGATATCGGGGTCAAGCAAGGTTGCCCACTGTCTCCTACCCTTTTTGGTTTATATATCGACAAGCATGAGGAGTGGTTAAATTCGCAAAGGGGTGATGGTATCTATTTGGGCAAGTTTGTTATAAGGTTTCTTTTGTATGCAGATGACCTTATTTTGATTGCTAGATCTGCTCTTGGTTCGCAAGAGCACTTACTATCCTTTGAGCATTTTTGTAGAAGGGTGGGGATGCAAGTCAATATTAGCAAAACGAAAGTAGTGGTTTTCTCTAAAAAAGAAAACATAACCAACATAAGTTCTACTTTGAAGGCAACATGCTCGAAGAAGTTGCGGATTACAAATACCTCAAAATTGGTTTCAACAAAAATCTAAGCTGGGATAGTTGTAGAAGGAAAAAACTTTAGCGGGTTGGAAAGCATTTTATGCTCTTCAAAATAGGTGTAGATAGGTAAATTTATGGGATTGGAAAACCACTCAAACTTTTTGGGCTTCTAGTGATGCTCGTGATTCTCTATGGTTGTGAATAGTGGGCCAGTAGTACATTTGACATGCAGTGGAAACACATTGAGAAAATTCAGAATCGTTTGATTACAAATAAATTCAAAATTAAAAGTGCAGTTCCTTATGCTATCTTGTTAAGTGAAACAGGGTCTGCTCCTATTGAAGCAATTGCTATGGTGCGAGTCATAAGGTATTTAAAAAAATTGAGCAAATGGAAGATGGCAGATGTCCTAAGGTTGTTTTTAATGACATATAGTGAAAAAGAAAAAAGACTTGGATGCAACAAAATAACAAATGGTTTAGTAAATGGATTATTTGCTTGAATGTGTGTCTCATAAGAAGTAAAAGAGATAAAAGCTTTTTTTTAATGGATAAGCTCCACAAGTGTATTTGGGAGAAAGAAAAAGTACTACATTGAAGTGTTTAATCCCACTCATAATCATTAAAAAAAAAAAAAAAAAAAAAAAAAAAAACGTACATAGAGGCCAATATTTCCCGGAGAGCCAAAATTCGTATTGCTCAGTTAAGTATTAATTCTCATTAAATCTGTTGTGAAACAGGGCATTGGAAAAGGCCAAAAGAAGTGTGGGAGGAAAGAGTATGTATTTTTTGTTCTTCCGGAAAAGTGGAAACAGAAAAGCACTTCATTTTAGAATGTGAGGACTTCAAAGACAACATGGAAGTTACGCATATATTATGGCAACTAGCTCTTGGGATAATCTATTTAGCGAGGGGTTTGTTGAGAAGTTGGGAGTGTTTATTGTGAGGCTTTACAGGAAAAGGGTTGAATACATCAACCAGATGAAGAAGCGATCTATCCCATAGGCTATTTTTAGCCTCATGGACGTTAAAATAATTTTCTTTCTTTCTTTATTTCATTAACAACACACCACCCCCCCCAACACAAAAAAAAAATCTTTATTTATTATTCACAAGTAATTCCTCCCTCTCCTTCCTTCTTTTCTCTCCCTTATGCTTTGACTTTACTAACTAATCTAGATTTTTGTTAATAATAATATTAATTTATTGTCATTAACTAATATTATTATATATTAATCAAAGTCTTTTTCAATTCTTACATCCTAGATCCCTTCATCTATTCTTTAATATTAATAAAAAATATTAATTTTGGCCAAATTTAACCAATTCTAACATCTCTCTTCACTTCATCTGTCTATTTATCGTGGTCATGCACTCTTCGCTCTCACTAAAATATTTATGTGTCCCTAATGATGGGTGGAGCATCCACCTGAAATGACAGATGTTTCCCACACTCGACATAGTTATTCCAGAAACAAGAACATCTGCAACAAAAATTGTTTTTTAGTATAATGGATGTCCAACATAGGGTACATTGTGCATTTCACTCAACACTATATTTTTCACCCCTTGAGAATTTGGCACATAAAATTTTTCCCTTGTACATGACAATTCCATCCTTGTTTAGCTCACAATGTCTATAATTTGGCTATAAATTACATATTTGTAGTGCTTCTTTTATTTTCATGTATTTTTGATATGAATTTTCGACCTCTAAAATTTTGGTTGTTAAATCACATTTACATACATTTATAGTTCTAGTATGTATTTCATGCACCTTTCTACTAAGTGCATCAGCCACTTTATTTTCCTTCCCTTTAATGTGCTTAATCTCAAACTCATATTCAACTAGAAATTCCACCCATCTATATTGTCTAGCATTTGAAGTTGGTTGTCCAAATAAATGCTTGAGATCATTGTGGTATGTTCTCAATTCAAGCTCTTTCCCATGAGATAATGCCTTGCTGATCAACATTTGCTAATCGATGATGCATTTTTTGACCTGGAATATCCTTGGATTCATTTTGAAACAATGAGGGGATATAAGACTTTTCATTCAAGATTTTCATCATTTCCATCCACTCAAAAAATTATCCTTTCTTTCTTTAAAGAATCCCTTACATGGTCATTAACCACAATTCTCCTTCTTAACACTTAGTTGATTTTCAATTAGCCAAGACGTTGGTATATGAGACATCAAGAAGTAAACTTTAATCACCCCCACCTCGACATAACACTTAATCATTTTGAGCTGATATCGTTCTAAACTTCCAATCCAAATTTCAGAGCTTGTATCGCTATATTTTCGGAGATATGATTTGAGGAAGTTAAGGTTTTTGCAGACTCCCGAATTACATTCCAAACAGGTCACCAAGAGAAAATCGTTATAACTTTTGTTCTGAATATCAGATTGAAATTTCGTAAAAAGTTTCAGAAAGAGGACGGCTTGTAGTTTTCTGTATATCAGTTTCAGGTACTAAGGTTGAAACAATGACATGTGGCACTTTGTGCAAGTTCGCTATACCAAACTAGTCTATAATCAGGTCATCGTGGGAGATTTTGCATAACTATTCCTTAGAGAATCCAATCTTGATCAGACTTGCGGGGTTAGAAAGAGGACTCAAAGGGCTACTGCAGGACGCGATTTCAGATATTTGAGATCCGCAGTTACAGAGATACAACAGATTTAATGTCGAGCTCTTACAAAGTGAAAAAAATGTGTAGTTTTTTTTTTTTTGCATGAGATTGGTTTGAAAAATTAGTTTGAAGGAATTCAAAGGCAATAGTGAAGAATTATTAGCATTATTGATTCCCCAAAGAAAGAAAATGGAAACACCTAGTAAGCAACCTGGAAGCTCTAGCATGACTCGTGAAGAAGAGGAAGAAATGCAACATGATATATCAAAATTAGAAGACCAAGTACAACAAATTTCACTCTCACAAAAGGTAACTGAAGCGAAGATGAATGGCATGGACGCTAAGATGGAAGAATTGAAGATAAATTTGAATAAGTTGCTACAAGAAATGGTTACTAATGGTGAAAGGGTAGTAAAGGAAACTCATGATGAGAACAAAAGAAATGTTAATAATGATTTCATAGACTCTAATGTTGGATTGAAGATCCACCATGTTCCAAAAATCGATATGAGGAAGTTTGATGGCAAGGATCCCGGAACATGGATGCTACAGATGGAGCATTCTTTTGATCTCCATAATTTGAAAAACACACAAAAGGTACATATTGCAACTTTATATTTGGAACCAAATTAGTTTGTATGGTTTCGCTGGCTTTGCTCTCGTAAACAAATTGTCACTCGGGAAATTTTTATGGAAGCAATGTTAGCACATTATGAGGATACAAAAAGCAACACCTTTTTTAGCCAGTTAATAAATCTCAAACAAAAGGGTTCAATGATGGAGCACATTGAGGACTTACAAAAATTGGACATAAGGGTAAAAGATATTCCAGAGGAGCATAGGATTGATGTGTTCATAGGCACTTTAAAGGATAATATCCAACATGAGGTTCACCTTTGGGAACCTGATTCATTGGAAAAGGCATTCAGGTTAACAAGAAAAATGGAAAGCAAAATTATGGCAACCAGGAAACCTACCACTCACAACTATAAAGATGGAAGTGTTGCTGCCCCTAGCCTTCCACAACCTACAAGATTGACACCACAACAATTGGAAGAAAAAAGAGCAAAAGGGCTTTGTTACAGTTGTGATAGCAAATACACTAAAGGTCATAAGTGTGCTGAGAAGAAATTATTCTACATAGATTGTGAAGAGGAGGAAGAAAAGGAACAAGAAATGTCAAAATAAGAGGATATACTCCAAGAACAAACCCTGGATAAAGAAGAAATGAATCTGACCATATCTTGTGATGCATTGGTTGGAATTACCACTCCTCAAACTATCAAGATAGAAAGACATGTCAAGAAGAAAAAGGTAATAGTGTTGATTGATTCAGGAAGTACCCATAATTTTATTCATTGTAAGATAGCTAAGGAATTGAATTGCTTCCTATATCCAGCGCCAGAGTGTCTAGTGATGGTTGCAAGTGGAGGAACCATAAATTTCTCTAGAAAGTGCCATAATATCAAGCTATCCATGGGAGAATATGTATCAAATAGCCCAATGCTTTCCATTCCAATGGGTGGTGCTGATGTTGTACTAGGATTCCAATGCCTACAATCCTTGGGTATGATAGCTTTTAATTTTCAAGAACTTTTCATGAAATTTTGTGCGGAAGGAAAGGAAGTTGAATTAAGGGGTATTGTAGGGAAATCGGGAAAGATAATCAGCTCTAACGGTATGACAAAGCTTCTAAATAAGGAACAACGAGGCGTAATTACACAATTATGTTCGCTAGAGGTTCTCACATCGAAATCATTTATTTCTCCAGATCCCCAAAAAGTCTTGGACAATCATTCCAAGGTATTTGAGACTCCCAAAGGCCTCCCACCTATTCGTGATCATGATCATGCTATTCATTTGATTCCAGGAAGTGTTCCTCCAAACATCAGGCCGTACATATATCCCTATGCCCAAAAGAGTGAAATTGAACGTATGGTTGCAGAAATGCTAGAGGTTGGTATAATTCAACCTAGTCAAAGTTCTTTCTCTGTTCTAGTAGTATTGGTGCACAAGAAGTATGGATCATGGCACATGTATCTAGATTATAGGGAGATCAACAAGCTAACTGTTAAAGATAAATTTCCCATTCTTGTCTTTGATGAATTATTGGATGAATTGCATGGATCAATTTACTTCACCAAGTTGGATCTTCGTTCAGGATATTATCAAATCAGAATGAAGACTGAAGACATTCCGAAAACAACATTTAGAACTCACGAGGGTCATTATGAATTTTTGGTCATGCTTTTTGGCCTTACCAATGCACCTTCTGCATTTCAAGGTTTGATGAATTCCATTTTCAAACCCTTCCTTAGAAATTTTATGTTAGTATTTTTTGTGTTGTGTTATATTCTTTCCACGGCCGATTGCGTAGCGGGGGAGTCACAGGGGGTTTGAGGGGTGCAGGTAATCCCACTCCCGGAAAATTTTGGTTTTGGATCCTATATTAGGTTGGGCGGACCTACCTATGGTTTTGTGCATGTTTTTCACACATGGTTTTGGACGCGATGGTTTTTTGGTCCATGGTTTTGGATGCGATGGTTTTCAGTCCATGGTAGTGGATGCTTTGGCATGTATAAATATGTATTGTAACATTGAAAGGAACATAATAAAAAATCAAGCTGGTAGTCTCGGTTTTGGGATCCAAGGGAAAATCTCTGTGTATATGTGTTTTATGTGTTATGCTTGTTGAGTCTTGAAAATGTCATTCATTTCCATTACACTTTCACTATTATGTCCATTATATCACCTCCATTTCACCTCCATTTCACTACTATATCACCACATTCATCCCACTTTCATTATCATTGGGCCACATTTATGTTTTTCAGATATTTATTAATTCTAAGCCTTTTAAGTGAATTTGTGGTTAAAAATTAGAAAATAATGTGCATATGCTTATACCTAACAAATGGGTTGAGATTGTTGACATGTGTAGGTTGAAAGAAGGCTTCTAGAAGACCCTTATGTGGCAATCTAAGGCCAAATTCGAATTTGAGTGGAAAGAATCATGGGATCATGAGGATATGTGTCACATCTCCTAATTGTATTTTAAATCTAAGAAGACATGTGTCTTATCAGTTCCTATTTTGATTAGGACTCTAGAGGTAGAGGGAGAGATTCATGGACTCTCATTAATGAGATGGCTTCTCATCTTTTTGTATAAATAGGAGATCTCTCTCCTTCATTTGTTAGCTTGTTAGTCTTTTAGCTTGTGAGTTCTTTAGCTTGGAGTTTGTAGTTCTTCCTTGATGGCTTTTGAAAGCTTTGGAGAACTTTGTTGTACTTTGTAATTTTGAAGAATTTGAATAAAGCTTTGATGTTCTCAACATGGAAGGAGATGTGAAGTAGATTTCATGGAGCACATTAGAATGTAAGGTAGAGTAGATTTCATTTTGTAATTTTGCTTTGATTTCATTATGTCATTTAATTGCTTTCAAGTTTGATAGATTAGATTTTTCATTCATGCAATTTTAATTCATGCAAGTGTGTTCAACCGGTTGATTGTAGATTAGTAATGCACATAGCTTTTTAATGACTAATGACATGATGGAATCATCTTGTCTTTCTGCTGATTTATTTTCTGAGTTCTAATTCCATCATTGTTATTTCTTTCAGTTTTGTTTTGTTCATTTACTTTTCTGTAAGATAGATATTAGACTGCTCATGTCATTTTCAGTTACCTCCTATAGCCAGAGCGACTCAAATGGTGAGGGATTGAAGTATGAATGCATAGTTTGATATTAGTTTATTTTTCTGCAAGTTAGTTATTGAATTGCTCATGTCATTTTCAGTTACCTCCTATAGCCAGAGCGACTCAAATGGTGAGGGATTGAAGTATGAATGCGTAGTTTGATATTCGTTTATTTTTCTGCAAGTTAGTTATTGAACTGCTCATGTCATTTTAAGTTACCTCCTATAGCCAGAGTGAGTCGAATGGTGAGGGATTGAAGTATGAATGTGTAGTTTAATATTAGTTTCATTTTATGCAAATTAGATATCAGATTGCTCAATTTGTTTATGATTACCCCCTATAGCCAGAGCGAGTCGAATGGTGAGGGGTTAGAATATGAGTTGATGTAATATGATTTAGTTTACTTTGCTTACAGTTTTTGAATTGCTTTAAGTTCAGTTTTATTTTTATACAGCAGCAAGGATACTGGGTTTCATAGTCAGTAGCTCATTGATTGGTTGTTGCATTCCATTTTGATTGAAGTAGCTGCATATTTACACTTTTGTTTAAGTACTAATTCCATCAATAACATGTTTTGAGATCTTTTGAAGTGCTAAGTTTTGGAAGTTACCATTAGGGACATAGGCCATGTCTTGAAATCTCTATCCATACTTGCCCTTTAAAAGTATTCTTAAGACCTTAGAATAGGATTTCCATTTACATTAGACACTTTAGGAAACCAACAAAAACAAAACCTCAAAACAAAATAAAATCTATAAAACAACGAAGTAAGAAAAAGGTTAACTAAGCACATATGGTGCACCACACTTCATCAGTTTACGATACCCGGATTGATAATTTATGTAGAACAATTTAAGACATTAAATTGACTAGACATTTTGGCGCTGTTGTCGGGGAAGTGTAATTAGGAGACCTTATTTCTTACATCTAAAAAAAACTTAATAATTCTTGAGTATGCTCTCCTCCTGCACTTCGTGTGATCTGGAGGATCAGAAAAAAAAAATTGTTAATTAAAAAAAAATTAAAATTAATAAATCTTGAGTATGCTCTCCTCCTGCACTTTGTGTGATCTGGAGGATCAGAAAAATGATTGTTATGTAAAAAAAAAAGAAAAAAAAAAAAGACAAAATAAATTTCATCATTTCAATTGATTCAAAAAAAAAATTGGAACTCAACTGCTTTGATAGGTTCAAATTGTCCAAAATTGACTGGTTATGGTTTGAGTGGTCCTCAAAACACTATATCTTGTTCAAATAAGGTTTTTCAACTTAGCTGTGGAATGTAGCCTGATTCCGCAGCTAGTTGAGAATTCCGCAGCTGTTTCAAGGTTTAGCAGGTTACAGGCGTCCAGTGAAGAAACCGACCACATGGGCATCTCCAGAATTGTCCCGACATGGATCCTATCCTATTCACTCAGCTCAGATCGATAAAAAAAATCAGCCTAAGACCTCAGTCAAATTCCTGCTTTTAGCATGTTTTCCTTGAAGTCTTTGCTGCCTGAAATTGAAAATCATTTATCCTTCTTATAAAAATTTACAATTTCAGAGAGAAAAAAAAAAAAAAGCAATCTATGGCTATCTTCAATCCTAGCTGGCCTCAATAAGAAATCTGCATCCCTGTTCAAGTTTTGGCCTTAAAACAAACCTGCAAGAACATTTAAAAAAAAATAGATCGAATTGCATGGACTGCTGTGTTAAAATAAAAACTCTGTGTTTTTGGGATTTGGTTGGACTCTTGCTGATATGGCTTTCAAAGAAAGGATATGAAGGATTAACAAGATATCTTGTAGAATATAATAACAATGAGCCAAGGAAAACGATTAATTTTAATGAGTTTGAAATTTTTGAGAATCTAAGAGAAGATGAACTCTGTATGAGAGATTCTCTTGCTGCGGTTCGCATTACTACTGAGGCAGCAACAAGATTCAAGTTGCGTTTCAAGAACACTCATTTAAATTAAGAGTAAAGACATTTGAATCAGTTGGCAATTGTCTAACCAAAGAAGAAACTTTTGAAGTGATCGTTGTCCTTAGGATTTAAAAGGCATTTCGGAAACACCATGAAAAGAAGTAGATTGTTGCAGTCAAGCGTATACCATACAAATTATGCGATTGGAAGGCTCGCAAAGAATTTTTTTTATAGCATCTCCTCCCCTGATTGATTCATTTGTTATTGACTACATCTATAATTGATCTTAAGGCCGAATGCAACAAATTCATAAAAGGCAGAACAGTGAAAACATTAGCTTAGAAAAATGTAAATAGAGAAAAAATGTCAAAATTTGAGAGCACGATTTGGACAAAAAGAGACGAATTTGAAAAAAGTAAAACATGGGTTTTTTCGCTAGCAGGGTCAGTTAGACAACCCAGAAACCATTTTAATAAATTCGTGGCGGTCTGGGAGAAATCATCAGTTCTTTGGAACCCATTTTTGCCTGCCGCGTGTAAAAAAACGGAATTTCAATTAAATGAACAGGCTGTGATGTAATTCGGCATACCTGAGGAAGAGAAATCTAATTAGGAATCAACTATGTGCTGGTGTTCAATCTTAATTACACGTCTTTAATGACTAACAGTCCCATGCAACGCGTGACTGTGCTTCAGTTTCACGACCAACAGCAAAGACGTGTCCAAAAATCATACGGCTCTGTTTTAACTCCCTTACGTAAACCATTGAATAATCTACCAAATGTTGTTTTTGGAGGAGATATGAATTAGGATGATAAGCTGGATGGTGCTCCTCCTCTTCCTTATGGATGGTATGATGCTTGGGTGACGCTGAGACCTGGTCAGGATGGCTGGACATATGATACTAAAGCTAATCAAATGCTAACTGGAAATCGTCTCTTGCAAAAGCATTTGGATAGAATGTTTTTCCATTTTCAAAATTTTGAGAGTATTGATATGATAGGGACAAATCCCATTCCTGGTCTCTCCCATAAAAAGGAGAAGAAAACCAGAGGACGGTCTCAAATTTTGACTCTTCCTGTGTTGCCAAGTGATCACTTTGGGTTGCTTTTAAAGCTTAGACCAAACATAAAAAAAAAAAATAAAAAAAAATGATGGGGCTCATTGGGAGAACTAAATCAGTTGAACACACTTAGACTTGGACTTTCTTTAGCTAGATAAAAGGGGCAGTCATGGATATGCGTCTGATGGTTGACTGTTTCAACCAATTTCCGCAGCTGATTCAACTTTCCGCAGCTGGTTCAACTTTCCGCAGATGTTTTGTTAAACTCTAGGTTGCAGGTGTCATCAAGCAAAACAAGCCACATGGGTAGCTGGGGGAATATCAGTACGTGGATGGTGTCCTATTCAGTTGATCCAATTCAATGAAAAAGACCCTCGTAAAAGGGAAGTCAAGTTGTGTGTTACCACTAAGTCACCACACTGAGTCGCCACACTAAGTCACTGCATGTCAAGAAAAAAATAATTTTGAATCAATGAAATGAATAAGTTATTTGCTCACTTTTCTGAAGGTATTGATTAATTTTGGATTGATGATGAAAGATGAATGGCTAACTTTTTATTCAAGATTTTTAGCTACAGAAACTGTGCACATTTCGCAGCTAAAGTCCAATTCCGCAGCTGTTCTCTAATTCCATAGCCAAAAAAACCTCATTGTTCAAATCAGCCTAACTTTTTCATACAAAATCAGATTTTGATGATTTAAGTACCATTGGAAAGATCTCAACAAGATCTACACAATGAGAAATCCATCATTTGAGTTTGAAATGGCAAATAATGAAATAAATTGCTGAAAAGAAGCAACATCAACTTGAGGCACTAATTCCAAATCAGGTATAAATTCTTTTGATTTTTCCTTTGAGAACTTGTTTCATTAATACAAATTCTTATTTTTGTGTGTAAATACCATAACTAGAGAGATTGGCCATCTCTCTCCTTTGATAATCTTACATTCCATTGCAGAAGAAGTATTAGTTTTTTTTGCAGGTTTCAGGAGGAAGGACAAATGACTACAAGAGAATGGTGTCTCTCTAAGAGACCAATTTGTTTCATAAGAGGATGATCAGCAACAAAGAGGAAATATGTTGATGCAAAATCAGATCCAAACACTTGAAAAACTTTCAGATACTATTGTCTCCATCACATCCATACTTCATAATAAACCATTCACTCCATATTTTCCATTTACATTCACATACACTTTCCATCTTTTTTTCTCCATTCATAACCCACAAATAAAAGCAAGAGGCTCATTCATATGCTTATTGCCCATTTCCATTTCTACTCTCCATTGCCATCTTTCATTTTCATCTTCCATTTCCTGTCATTTTCATTCCACAAATAAGCCCTGCTTCAATGCAAATTATTGAGTCCATAGTCTTTTGAGTCTAAGTTCTTTGTAAAAACATCTTGAAGCTTGCATGCCTTAATGGCAAGTCCTCATGCTGACAAACAATGGGAATACATTAATGTCTCTTGTTCGTCAGATCTTTTAGGTGACTCGACATCAGCAAATTCATTTGTACCTAGCAAGATGTGTTTGGGCATCTTGACTCTCATTGTCATCAATGGTGAGAGTTCTCGTGTTGACTAGTGGCATCCATTAATGGCCACTAAGCCAACAATTTACTACTATGTTCGACATCAGAACATCTTTTCACATAGTAGGAATTGTGCCAACGAGTTTTGAAGACATGAAGACTATTATTTTCAGCATTTTGGAGCAGATTCAACAAGTTTTAGTAGAAGCAATAAAAAGTCATCTTATCTCTCTATCCATGACTCCTATTGTTCAGCCACTTGAAGAAGAATATGATCAGAAATTTTCAGCCACTACACATACAACTCATCCATTCCAAAAGGTAAGTGAAGGTACGTCATTTTCTAACTTTTGACCATAGAATTCCATAAAAAGCTAGAATGGTAATTGTTGGAAAAACATTTCTCTTCCTCATTTCATAAAATTGCCAATACCATCAGTTGGGGGGTGGGGGAATACATTCATATTCATATCTTGCCATGTCCATATCATATTCAAGAGCCCACATACTTCCATCATATATTAATTATTACATTGCTATTATGAGCATTCAATGGCTTTTGAAAAAGTGCTTAAAGGATAAATTGGATACAAACAAAATCATGGTTGTCACACAAGAACCAACCATCATGCAATCCAATAAAGATATGCTTTGCAAAAATAATCAAAATATCATTATGCAAAGTTCAAAGATCAAAATAGAAGGCAACAACAACAAAAAAAATGGTTGTAACACAAGAACCAACCATGTTGCAATTCAAGTAAAACACTTTGCAAAAATATGAAGTTATCAAATGATATCATGCAAAGTTAAGCCAAAGCTCAAGGATCAAAAGAGTTAATGTAATATATATTGCATGAGGACATGCAATAGCTTCAGTTGGGGGGTATGTTGAGTCTTGAAAATGTCATTCATTTCCATTACACTTTCACTATTATGTCCATTATATCACCTCCATTTCACTACTATGTCACCACATTCATCCCACTTTCATTATCATTGGGCCACATTTATGTTTTTCCAATATTTACTAATTCTAAGCCTTTTAAGTGAATTTGTGGTTAAAAATTAGAAAATAATGTGCATATGCATATACCTAACAAATGGGTTGAGATTGTTGACATGTGTAGGTTGAAAGAAGGCTTCTAGAAGGCCCTTATGTAGCACTCTAAGGCCAAATTCGAATTTGAGTGGAAAGAATCATGGGATCATGAGGATATGTGTCACATCTCCTAATTGTATTGTAACTCTAAGAATACATGTGTCTTATCAGTTCCTATTTTGATTAGGACTCTAGAGGTAGAGGGAGAGATTCATGAACTCTCATTAATGAGATGGCTTCTCATCTTTTTGTATAAATAGGAGATCTCTCTCCTTCATTTGTTAGCTTGTTAGTATTTTTTTAGCTTGTGAGTTCTTTAGCTTGGAGTTTGTAGTTCTTCCTTGATGGCTTTTGAAAGCTTTGGAGAACTTTGTTGTACTTTGTAATTTTGAAGAATTTGAATAAAGCTTTGATGTTCTCAACATGGAAGGAGATGTGAAGTAGATTTCATGGAGCACATTAGAATGTAAGGTAGAGTAGATTTCATTTTGTAATTTTGCTTTGATTTCATTATGTCATTTAATTGCTTTCAAATTTGATAGATTAGATTTTTCATTCATGCAATTTTAATTCATGCAAGTGTGTTCAACCGGTTGATTGTAGATTAGTAATGCACATAGCTTTTTAATGACTAATGACATGATGGAATCATCTTGTCTTTCTGCTGATTTATTTTCTGAGTTCTAATTCCAGCATTGTTATTTCTTTCAGTTTTGTTTTGTTCATTTACTTTTCTGCAAGATAGATATTAGACTGCTCATGTCATTTTCAGTTACCTCCTATAGCCAGAGCGACTCAAATGGTGAGGGATTGAAGTATGAATGCGTAGTTTAATATTAGTTTATTTTTCTGCAAGTTAGTTATTGAACTGCTCATGTCATTTTCAGTTACCTCCTATAGCCAGAGTGAGTCGAATGGTGAGGGATTGAAGTATGAATGTGTAGTTTAATATTTGTTTCATTTTATGCAAATTAGATATCATATTGTTCAATTTGTTTATGATTACCTCCTATAGCCAGAGCGAGTCGAATGGTTAGGGGTTAGAATATGAGTTGATGTAATATGATTTAGTTTACTTTGCTTACAGTTTTTGAATTGATTTAAGTTCAATTTTATTTTTATACAACAGCAAGGATACTGGGTTTCATAGTCACTAACTCATTGATTGGTTGTTGCATTCCATTTTGATTGAAGTAGCTACATATTTACACTTTTGTTTAAGTACTAATTCCATCAATAACATGTTTTGAGATCTTTTGAAGTGCTAAGTTTTGGAAGTTACTATTAGGGACATAGGCCTTGTCTTGAATTCTCTATCCATACTTGTCCTTTAAAAGTATTCTTAAGACCTTAAAATAGGATTTCCATTTGCATTAGACACTTTAGGAAACCAACAAAAACAAAACCCCAAAACAAAATAAAATCTATAAAACAACGAAGTAAGAAAAATGTTAACTAAGCACATATGGTGCACCACACTTCATCAATTTACGATACCCAGATTGATAATTTATGTAGAGCAATTTAAGACATTAAATTGACTAGACAATGCTCTCGCATTGTTCATTTTCTATGTTTTAGAATTCGTATGCAGGTAACTTTTGTACAGGGTTAAAACCTACATTTGGCATTAGAGCTATTTTGGCTTCAAGGGGACAGCTTTGTTGCTGAGGGGCTTCGCTCAGGCCTGTGGTAGACCCTGTTGAATGGGAGATCTACGGGATCGATTCTAGTGGTGAAAGAAGATGGCGAGCAGTGGAAAGATAGAGATCGAGAAATTTAATGGTCAGAGTTTTGAGTTATGGAAACTCAAGATGGAGGATCTGTTGGTGGACAAAGATCAGTGGATCGCGATAGATCCACGTATTAAACCAATGGGAGTGTTCGATGAAGAATGTAAGAAGTTGGATCGGAAGGCTAAGAGCACAATACGATTGTGTGTCTCGGATTCAGTATTGCTAAATGTATCAGGGGAAGCTACACGAAGGCTTTGTGGGACAAGTTAGGGACTTTGTACCAATCTAAATCTCTGGTGAATAAATTGTTCCTATAGAAAAAGCTGTATAACCTGAGGATGAAAGATGGAGACCTGATGACAGAGCATCTGAATGCGTTTAATACTGTGGTAAGTCAATTATCGTCTGTTGATATCAAAATTTCAGATGAAGATAAGTGCATTAGTTTGTTGTGTTCTCTACCAGATTCGTGGGATAGTCTGCTTATTGCAATAGGTAGCAATGCAACTGCCTTGCAGTTTGATGAAATAGTCTCATCCTTGCTGACGGAGGAGATGAGATGGAAAAATATGGAGAGCCAGAATGGTGATGCCTTGTCTGTACGAGGACGGTCCCAAAATAGAAACAAAAATAAGTCATCAAGTGGGAGATCTAAATCTAGAGGGAGATCTAAATCTTCAGGAAAACATGTAAAGGTGGTGTGCTGGAAATGTGGAAAGGAAGGGCACTACAAAAGGGATTGTAAATCTAAAGCTCCTAACAAAGGAAAGGGATCTGATGATGCTCCTTCTGCAGAGGTGAAAACCACCTCAGATGAAGGTGGGGATGTGTACTTGGCTTCTTCAAATACACACGTAGATCATGAGGAATGGTTGATTGACTCAGGTGCATCCTTTCACTTCACTCCCCATAGAGAGTGGTTTTGCGAGTATGAGAAATACGATGGTGGTGATGTCTTCTTAAGGGATGATAGGAAGGCTAGAATTGTTGGTCGCAGAAAAGTAAAGTTGAAGTTGCAAGGTGGAAGGGTTAGAACACTTCCGGGTGTTCTACATATTCTTGCATTGGCCAGAAATCTGATTTCTGTAAGCAAGCTGGATGATGCAGGTGTAAAAACAGTGTTTGAGAAGGATACCTGCAAGATGGTTCAGGGAGCACTGGTATTGATGCGGGGAGTTCGGATTGGAACTCTGTACAAGCTGCAAGGTAGCACTGTTGTTGATGGGTGCAACAGTTCTGTGGTTCCTGAAAGTGGAGCAGAAAATCTAGTGGTCTCTGGAGAGAAGACCATGTTGTGGCATCAAAGGCTTGGACATATTGGAGAGAAGGGCCTTCGAATACTTCATGGTAAAGGTATGAGTAATAGCTCTCTGGATTTTGATTTATGTGAAAATTGTGTATATGGGAACAAAATCGAGTGAGTTTCCCCTCTGGTGGTAAGAGGGCGAAATATATATTAGAGCTTGTGCACAGTGATGTGTTTGGACCTGTGAAGGTTCCACACTAGGTAAGTCTGTGTACTATGTATCATTTATAGATAACTTCTCAAGGAATACATGGATATATTTCCTTAAGAAGAAATCTGAAGTCTTTGACAGGTTTAAAGAATTTAAGGCTCTGGTGGAAAACCAGACAAAGAAGAAGATAAAGTGCTGAGGACAGATAACGGTGGAGAGTTTTGCAATAAGGAATTTGAAGAATTTTGTAAGAAGTGTGGTATAGCATGGCAGAAGACTACTCCATATACACCTCAACAAAATGGAGTTGCAGAAAGAATGAACAAGACGTTGATTAAAAGGGCAAGAAGCATGCTCAGTGGTGTCGGGTTAGGATAGGAATTCTGGGCAGAGGCGGTGGAGACAGCATGTTACCTGGTCAATAGATCACCTTCATCAGCGTTGGAGGATAAGACTCCACAAGAGGTATGGATTGGTAAGAAACCCTCTCTTTCACATCTGAGGGTATTTGGATGTGATGCATATGTGCAAATTCCAAAGGAGAAACGAACAAAGTTGGATAATAACTCTGAAAAGTGCATCTTTATTGGGTATAAGGATGGTTTAAAGGGTTATAAGCTTTGGAACCCAGTAACAAGGAAGGTTGCGTACAACCGAGATGTGGTGCTCAGAGAGGTAAAAGATGTTATTAAACATGAACTCCAACCAAAGGAACCTGAGAAGATAGAGTTTGAGCTTAAGGAGGAAGAATCAAACTCTACAACAGAGGAGGAATCAGAAGATGAATATCCACAAACTCCGGGTGTGAGAAGATCAGTTCGAGAAAGAAGGCAGCCAGAAAGGTATAGTCCATCTACTTTCTGTTCAAATTTTGCTTTATCTGTTACTGATGATGATCCCAGAACTGTGAAGGAAGCAGTAGATTCAGAGGATGGAAAACTCTGGAAAGAGGCCATGGTTGATGAAATGGCATCTTTGCACAAAAATGAGGCTTGGGATCTAGTGGAGTTGCCGGCTGGAAGGAAACCCATTGGCAGAAAATGGATTTTCAAGAAGAAGACAAATGCAGAAGGAAAGGTGGAGAAATACAAAGCTCGGTTGGTAGCAAAAGGTTATTCCCAGGTGACGGGAATTGATTTTGGTGATACTTTTTCTCTTGTTGCCAAGGTAACTTCTATTAGTTTACTTTTATCTGTTGCTGTGCTTTTTATTTTGAGGTAGAACAGATGGATGTGAAGACAACATTTCTTCACGGGGATCTGGAAGAGGAGATCTACATGAAGCAACCTAAAGGCTTTACGGTGAAGGGTAAGAAAGCACTGATATGCAAGTTAAAGAAGTCTTTGTATGGGTTAAGACAGTCACCAAGGATGTGGTATCAGAAATTTGATACATTTATATGGGGACTTGGCTTCACTAGAAGCAAAGCAGATCACTGTGTGTATTTTAAATTAATTGTTGACCGTGTTATTTATCTGGTCTTATATGTGGATGATATTGCTGGTTGGAAATGACAAAGAAATTATTTAGGATTTGAATACCCATTTGTCCTCCAAATTCGACATGAAAGATCTTGGTGCTGCAAACTATATTTTGGGCATGGAAATTAAAAGAGATCTGTTAAAGAGGAAGCTCTGGTTAAACCACAGGAAGTATGTCGAGACAATATTGCAGAGGTTTAATGTGCAGGATAGTAAACCAGTGAAGGTTCCTATTCCTGTAGGTGTAAAGTTATCTGCTGAACAGTGTCCCAAAACACAAGAAGAGGAAGAGGACATGTCTTGTGTTCCATATGCAAGTGCAGTTGGTAGCCTGATGTATGAGATGGTCTGTACTAGACCAGATATTGCACATGTAGTGGGAGTATTGAGCAGGTTTCTGTCAAAACCTGGGAAGGAGCATTGGACAACAATGAAGTGGGTTTTCAGGTATTTGCGTGGCACTAGTGATTATGGTTTGTGTTACCAAGGAAGACCAGGATTGGACAAAGTGTTGGATATTCGTGGCTTTGTTGATGCAGACTGGGCTGGAGATTTGGATCAGAGAAGATCTACAAGTGGGTATGTGTTTAATCTATTTGGAGGTGCAGTCAGTTAGATGAGTAAGAAACAATCTGTAGTGGCACTATCAACTACAGAGGCAGAATACATGGCAGCCACTCATGCAAGCAAGGAAGTAATTTGGTTGCAGAGATTGTGTTCAAGTATGGGGTTAGTACATGGAGCTATAAGGATAGACTGTGACAGCCAAAGTGCAATTTTCTTAGCAAAGAACCCTGCATATCATTCAAAGACAAAGCACATTGATGTTCAGTATCACTTTGTGAGGGATATGATAGAAGACAAAAGGGTGTTGCTGGTAAAGGTGGACACTTTGAAGAATACTGCAGATGCATTGACAAAATCTGTGAGCTTTGAGAAGTTCTCTTAGTGTAGAGAGACAACGGGCATTGCAGGGCTTGATAAATGACTAAGCTCTCTTGTGGCCCCCTGTGGAAAGAAAACAACAAGTGGGAGAATGTTGGGTTGTGTTATATTCTTTCCACGACTAGCCCACGTAGTTAACCGGGGGGTTAAAAGGGGGGCGGAGCCCCCCTTCGTTGCGTCGATTGCGTAGCGGGGGGAGTCACAGGGGGTTTGAGGGGTGTATGTAACCCACTCTATGGGGTTCGGGGCAGCGCCCTGGAAAATTTTGGTTTTGGACGCTATATTAGGTTGGGCGGACCTACCTATGGTTTTGTGCATGTTTTTCGCACATGGTTTTGGACGCGATGGTTTTTTGGTCCATGGTTCTGGACGCGATGGTTTTTGGTCCATGGTATTGGATGCTTAGGCATGTATAAATATGTATTGTAACATTGAAAGGAACATAATGAAAAATCAAGTTGGTAGTCCCGGTTTTGGGATCCAGGGGAAAATCTCTGTGTATATGTGTTCTATGTGTTATGCTCTCGCATTGTTTATTTTCTGTGTTTTAGAATTCGTATGCGGGTAATTTCTGTACGGGGTTAAAACCTACAGTATTTTTTTATGATATACTAATCTACAACAAGTCTTGGAAAGATCATGTTCAACATGTTGACAGGGTGCTCAAACTATTGGAGGAGAAACAATTATATGCAAAAAGCTCCATATGTTTTTTTGGAGTACAAGAGCTGGAATATCTTGGTCATATTGTATCTCATGAAGGTGTTAAGGTAGACCCTAACAAAATTAAAGCCATTAAGGAATGGAAAATCCCCACATCCATAACGCATCTGCGAGGATTTGTCGGGTTGACAGGGTATTATCATAAGTTTGTTAAGAATTATGGGAGAATAACAGCACCTCTAACAACATTATTGAAGAAAGATGCATTTTCATGGACTCCAGAAGCAACAAAGGCCTTCGAACATCTTAAAGAGGTAATGTGCCAAGCATCGGTCTTAGCTACGCTGAACTTCACAAAAACCTTTATTGTGGAATGTAATGCTTTAGGAAATGGAATTGGTGTTGTTTTAATGCAAGATGAAAAACCCATTTCTTTCGAAAGTCGTCCAATCAAAGGAAAATATTTACACAAAGCTATTTATGAGAAGAAAATGTTGGCAATACTACATGCACTTAAGAAATGGTGACCCTACCTAATGGGAAGACCCTTCAAGGTAAAAACAGATCATGATAGTCTTAAATACTTTTTAGAACAAATATTATCCTTTTAAGAGCAACAAAGATGGGTCACAAAGATATTGGGTCATGACTTTGAAATCATCTATAAAAAAGGGAAGCAAAATTTGTGGCAAATGCACTCTCAAGAAAGGATGAGGATGTGGAAGCATTGCTGTGCGCCATTTCTATTATCCAACCAGATTGGATAAATGAAGCAAGGGATGAATGGAAGAATGACGAAGAAGTGTGGGCACTCATTCAAAAGCTACAACAAGATCCCAGTACATCTGATACATTTTGCTGGATAAATGATTCGTTATGGTACAAAGATCACTTATACCTATGTAAGAATTCCCAACTCAAACAAAATATTCTTATGGAATTGCACACTTCTCCCTTAGGAGGGCACTCAAGATTTTTAAAAAATTACCACAAGGTTAAGAAGAAATTTTTTTGGGATGGCCTTAAATCAGATATTCAAAAGTTTGTGGCAGAATGTTTGGTTTGCCAACAAAATAAAGTTGAAACAATTAAGACCCAAAGTCTATTACAACCTTTATCCATTCCAAGCCAACGTTGGGAGGAGGTTTCAATGGATTTTATCATAGGTTTACCCAAGTCTGAAGGAAAAAGTGTCATCATGATGGTAGTTGACGAACTTACGAAGTATGCACACTTTTGTGCATTATCGCATCCATTTAAAGCCAATACAGTTTCTACAGCTTTTATGGAAACAATTCAAAAGCTACATGGAAACCCAAAGATTATTGTAAGCGACAGAGATCCCATTTTCATTGGAAATTTTTGGACATAATTATTTTCTTGTCTCAGTACATAGTTAGCTCATAGCTCATCTTATCATCCTCAATCTGATGGGCAAACTGAGATAGTAAACAAATGTTTGGAAGGATATCTTCATTGCTTTGTATCTGATAAACAAACACAATGGGTCAAATGGTTGCCTCTGGCTGAATGGTGGTATAACACTTCCTTCCATACTGCAGCAAAAATGACCCCATTTACGATACTTTATTGATATCATCCACCATCCATCACATCATATTTAAGAGAAAATTCTAAGGTTCAAGCAGTGGAACATCACATCGAGCATCAACAACAAGTTCTCAAACTCTTAAAGGATAACCTCACGTTGGCATAGAATAGAATGAAACAACAGGCAGATCAACATGGCAGTGAAAGAAGTTTTGATGTTGGTGATTGGGTATTCCTATGGCTATAACCATGTAAAAAAATGTCCCTAAAGCAAGCTAATAAGGATAATAAATTATCACCAAAGTATTATGGTCCATACAAGGTGTTGCAAGAGATTGGTACTATGGCATACAAATTGGAGCTTCTTGCAGCTTCCCGAGTGCACCCAATTTTCCATGTTTCATGTTTAAAGAAGGTTATAAGTGACAAGCTCCTAGTTCAAACAATATTTCTAGAATTTGATGAGGAAAGAAAATTCATATTGGAACCAGAAGCAGTCACAGAAACAACTCGAAAGCTATGAAACTGATCAATTTTGGAGTATCTCATCAAGTGGAAGAACTTATTCGCTGAAGATTCCACATGGGAGGATGAGAATTTTATACAGAAGCATCCATAACTACTCAAGCGTTGAGGACAACGCTTTTCGGAAGGAGAGGGGCATGTTAGGTCCCTATAATACTAGTGATTCCCCCATTACTATTGTCATTGTAGCCCTTATTGTTATTATTTTTCCCCTATTGTCCCCATATTGTTATTAGTGTGCACCATAGAAACCCACTATTGTTATTGTTGTGCCCTTATGTTATTACTGTTATGTCAGCTTGATTATATTGTGACCCCTTAGACTCCTATATATAGAAGGGTGGTTTAGTCATTTGTATCATCAAAGAATTGTTCATTTTTGTAATGTAAAGGAGGTTTCCCCCTCGAAGAGGCTGAATTCTAAGGCGTTGATCTATCTTTTCTATCTTTTTGGCGCTGGTTTCATAACACATCCTCACTATTCAATCTTGCTACCCTCTCCCCTTGTTAACACTTACTTGTTTTCATGATGTTGATACATGGTACATCTCTTAATCCCACTTGACTACCTCATATCAATCACCCTATGTCCTACCATCTCACTTAACACACAACCATTTTTCTTAAATTGGAGTGATACACCTCCCTTCATCTCACCATGTCCACTCCATACCCTGCACCTTTCTGTCTTACATGCATTACTTAGTTTCTTTTAGTGATATCTGAAGTGGATCACCATTCTCAAGGGGAATTCAATAATCATCATTGTTGCATTACTTGTACCATCAAATAGATCTAAGCATTAAGACCAACAATGAAGGCCATGAAACTATAACACATTAGCTTGGGTTTGAACTAAAGGAGATTGACGATGAGTTCTTTACCATCCAAGTCAAACATGAGGTAATTGTAGCAACACTATGGGAGTTCATTAAACAATGGCCAAAGAATGCAACACAAAGGATATTTGATGAACAGTGATCTACACAACTAGAAAGAAATTATGATAGTTTGCAATTCTTTAAAGGAATACTTTATGAATTTATAAGAGAGAGAACCCCTTTCCAGCATAGTAAGTAAAGCGATCCCCTATATTAAGTCGTATTTACCTTCTTCTCATTCAATTGTCATCCAACCTTTCATAACAAGTGTTTGAAGGTTAAAGTTGATTTCTAATAGTTGCTTCTTTTCTCTTCCAGGTATTCTACATTTATATGGTCCATGAGAGCCCAATCCCAACATGCTTAAGATGAATGCATTTTCTTTTATAATACTTTTATAATCTCTTTTAAAAACTTGTATTATTTTTTAAGGTTCCATAAACAACTCCCTAGGGCACGTAGCTATTGCAATTTCATACTTTTGATTTTCACACTAAGATTTCAAGTGTGTGTTTCCTCTTAATCCCTACGAATCTAAATGAATAATCATTTTACGTTCTTTATAGATGTGGCCATTTTTCTTTTCATTTGATTCAATAACATGGTTTGTATTTCTTGTCAACATTCTAAGAGCGATGGCTCCGCTAAGTAATGATTTTAGCCAATTCCATATAGAGAAATTATCTAGTTCTGATTTTACTTATTGGTGGATTGGTGGGGGGGATGAGGAGATTATGTTGCAGACCCATGAAAAACAAGGTTTCAATTTAGAAAACCAGGTGTTTAAGCCATAAGGTTTTTCAGATCCACCAAACAAATCCAACAATTACAAATACTATGCTGGAAACAATGTTCTTGCGAATTTATTTATTTAATATGTGAATCATATGTTGTGAATCCCATTGCTTATATCATCCCCATTTAGATTAATTTGTTTATATTATGTGGTATTGATTGATGGTGGTAGCACTCATAACTTTATCCATCAGAGAGTCGTCGAAGCTATTCATTGTTTCGTTAGGGTAGTTTCTAATTTCCAGGTCCATATTGCTGATGGGGGGACAATGAAATGTGAAGGCCGATGCTAAAATATCAAACTTTAGATGGGATATTACCACCTAAAGACCCACATGTTTGCAATCAACATGGGTGGTTGTGACATTGTGTTGGGTGTTGAATGGCTTTGCACACTGGGCCCAATCACAATGGATTTCCAGGAGTTATATATGAGTTTTAAGCAGAATGACCACATGCATACCCTCCGTGGACTCCAGGCAGGTGCTCCTTTTATCATCAGCTCGCATCGAATGGAAAAGTTGCTGAAAAAGGGCCATCATGGATTTATCGCCCAATTTAATGACATTTAGGCCATCGAGCCCATTGCTCTTAGATTCATCCTGAGATGCAACAGGACTTAAACCGCCACCAACATATCTTTGACAAACCTAAAGAGCTTCCACCCTCTAGAGGGGAACATGATCATAGCATCACTTTGGTCCCAGGGCACAACTGCCGAATGTGCGCCCATATAGATATCCTTTCGCCCAAAAGAATGAAATTGAAAAAATCATCTAGGAACTCGTGGAAGTCAGTGTCATTCGTCCTAGCATCAATCCTTATTCATCACCAGTGGTCATGGTGCTCAAGAAAGATGGGGAATGGCACATGTGTCCAGACTTCAGGGCCCTCAACAAACTCACGGTCAAAGACAAATTCCCTATCCTGGTTGTTGATGATTTGCTGGATGAACTACATGGTGCTCAATTCTTTACTAAGCTAGATCTTCGCTCGGGCTATCACCAAATACACATGAAAGAAGTAGACATTCCCAAGACTGCTTTCTGAACTCATGAAGGCCATTATGAATTCTTGGTCATGCCATTTGGTCTTTGTAATGCCCCATCCACTTTTCAAAGCCTCATGAATCACCTTCTCAAACCATATCTCAGAAAATTTGTCCTCGTTTTCTTTGATGACATTCTCATCTATAGCCTCACCTAGGAAAAACATCTTCAACATGTAGACCTGCTCTTGCAACTACTCTGGAAGCATAAATTATTTGTCAAATTGTCCAAGTGCTCTTTTGGCATGGAAGAAGTCGAGTATTTGGGCCACATTGTGGGTCGTGAAGGTGTCCGGGTGGATCCCAAAAAGATCCAGGCAATGCAAGATTGGCCCCAACCAAAGACCTTGAAGAGTTTGAGGGGATTCTTCGGTCTCACAGGCTACTATTGCAATTTTTTCCGCAATTATGGTCACATTGCTAGACCCCTCACTAACCTTCTCAAGAAAAATTCATTCCTCTGGACTAATGAAGCACAACAGGTGTTTATGGCTCTCAAATAGGCCATGTGTTCCACTCCTGTATTGGCACTATCCAACTTCACCAAATCTTTTTTGATTGAATGTGATGCTTCAGGTACTAGTATTAGTGTTGTCTTAATGCAAGAAGGTTGACCCTTTGCTTTCACCAGCCAACAAATAAGTGGGAAACATCTAGGACGATCTACCTATGAGAAGGAGATGATGGCCATCCTACATGCAATAGATACCTAACGACGATACTTATTGGGACGGCGTTCCCAAATCTGCACAGACCATCAAAGCCTCAAATATTTTTTGGATCAACGTCTATCCTCGCCCCAACAAAATAAATGGCTGACCAAAATGCTGGGATATGATTATGAGATAATTTACAAGAAAGGGCGTGAAAATGTAGTAGCGGATGCTTTATCATGCCAATTTGAGGATGAAAGAACCCTGTTATCAATTTCTCTCCCCATACCAGATTGGATTGAAGAAGCCCACAAGGAATGGTTTTCACATCCCTCTCTCTCCCAACTCATTAATAACTTGAGAGCAGATCCTAATTCCACAGTGGGCTACTCTTGGAAGGATGAGATTCTTTGCTACAAGGATAGAGTAGTGATATCACTGACATCCACCCTCAAAACATGCATTTTGGCAGAGTTGCACTCATCTCCCACTGCTGGCCATGAAGGATTTTAGAAGACTTATGCTCACACTCGTCATTCTTTCTTTTGGACAGGCATGAAAACTGACATTCTTACTTTTGCAGCTGAATGTGATGTGTGTCAATGCCACAAAGGAGAAACAGTCAAGTCCCCAGGAACCTTACAACCATTGCCCATCCTTGCCTCAATCTAGACAGATGTTTCTATGGATTTCATTATTGGTCTTCCGAAGTCAAGCAACAAGTTAGTGATCATGGTGGTTGTGGACAAACTTTCTAAATATGCTCATTTTTGCACCCTACCCCACCCATTTACCCCCGCTTTGGTGGCTCAAGATTTCATGAACTAGATATTCAAACTGCATGGCATGCCCACCTCCATTGTGTCTAATCGTGACCCGACTTTCACCGATAACTTTTGGCAAGAAATTTTCAAGCTACAAGGCACCCAAATCCAACTAAGTACTTCCTATCATCCCCAAACTGATGGTCAAACTGAAGCTATCAACAAATTTGGAGACATACCTAAGGTGCTTCACTTCAGAAAAGCAACATCAATGGGTACAGTCGTTACCTCTAGCTGAATGGTGGTATAATACTAACTATCATGTAGCCACCAATATGACTCCATATGAAGCAGTGTATGGTCAACTCCCACCTTCACCTACTTCTTATATCCCTGGATCCTCTAAGGTGCAAGCAGTGGATCAATTCCTACAGAACCATGCAACCATGCTAGCTCGTCTCAAAGGTAATCTCCATCAAGCTCAGAATCACATGAAGCAACAGGTAGACCAACATTGTTCAGAGCGCACATTTCAAGAAGGGGATCAGGTATTCCTGAGGCTGAAACCATGTAAGAAAACATCACTCAAAGACAAGGGTTGTCAGAAATTAGCTCCAAAATTCTACGGACCTTATCAAATACTTCAACGGATTGGAGAAGTATCCTACAAGCTAGCCTTTCCATCAACTTCAAAAATCCATCCCTTCTTCCATGTATCATGCCTCAAGAAAGTGGTGGGGAACAATTGCAGCATTCAAACTAGTCTACTTGAATTGGATGAAGAAGGTTCACTCTGGCTCTGACCTGAACATGTCCTCGACACGAAAGAACGACATCTGTGCAGCCGCACAATCAAGGAAGTCCTCGTCAAGTGGAAATACACCTCTTCAGAAGATGCAACCTGGGAACCAACCACTATTCTTCAACAGTTTCCGAAACCACTATTCTTCATCATGCATATTCAAATATTCAAATTTCATTCTAAAAGCTTGGATTTTATCTTGATTTACCTTGTTATCGCCTTGATAGAAACTGCTCATCTTGTCCCATATTACTTTTGCAGTAGTGCAATCCATGACCTTGACTAGCTGATTCAAATAGTCTAGTGAGTAGAGCATTCATAGCCTTGGAATTGCATGTAAATTCGATCTTCTAATCTTTAGTAGTTATAGCTTGAGGATTTTTATATTCTTCTTCCATCGTGTCCCATACATCAACACCAAGAGATTGAATATAAGTTTTCAGCATTACCTTCCAAAAATCCTAGTTCATTCCATTGAACATAGGTTCCTTATGGTGTATCCTCCTTCTTAGTTTTCCATTATCTTTTATCTTTCTTCTAGTGGTTAACCTGGTCCTGAAGTGACTCTTGCTCTAATACCAATTGTTAGAAACAAGGACAATAATAAGAGGGGTGGTGAATCAATATTGTGAGAATTTAAAACTTTCTTTCACAATCATAAATAATAAGTATAAGTGCACCAATTCATAAATAAGGACACACAATATAATGTGGAAACCTAAATAGGAAAACCACCAAATTTTTTGTATTATGATGTAACATATAAGCTACTGATTTTGTTACATCAATTTGAAGCAAGCTTATACTTGCGGGTTTCTCAGGGTGCTACCTAAAGGAAGCTCCTACTTGCTAATTTATCGGATACCATTGAAAGGAGCTACAACCTATGATTTATTAGCTACTATTGCAAAGAATCTACTACTCCTCAATTTATCAATTGCCTGAAAGGGGCATCAACCCCCGTGTTAGCACTCTATAAATTTCCCTAGGATGAGGAGAGAAATTCCAAAGGTAACCACAAATGACTTAGAAGTTGGAATCTATCCCTTCCAACTTCAGAGAGGGATCTCTCTTTCTACTCAGTCACTAAAGACCAGTTTTAATGAAGAATAGTGGCTAAATATTTGGAAAATAACATAGTTTATAGGTGTGGTGGCAGGGCAGAGAAAAACCCATTGGGCATGGAGTTAGTAAAACTTGAGATCAATGACATGGTGGATGCTCGGTGAATTTGGAAAAGTTGTTCAGAGGAAAGACAGAAACACTTCCTTATGCCAATTAATAGCTACAGATGTAAGAAGAATAAAAAAAGTAGATAACCATCTCAAGGCATCAAACAATGGATGAATCTTAAAATGATTATGGCAAAAAAAACATATGGAATGTTTAAATGACTGCAACAAAGCACCATTAACTAGATGAATTTTGAAACAAGTCTTTCATCTACATATCATAGGAAGAAACATAACACACACAAGATAGGAAACACTCACATAAGAGAGCCAAATCACATAAATCTCTGAAGGGATTTAACCAGGTACTTCTTATCCACCAATTGCATTGAAACTCAGAAAATAATTACATTATTCACACTGTTCTCTCCTCTCCAATATAACCAATTTTTTTTTTCATTACATGAACATCATAAAATAGAATCAAATGAGTCAGTTCCCACCTCTAGGGGTCGAATTCCTCATTAGGAATGTTGTTTCTAACTTCTATAATGAAAATAGAACTAACTGCTAAAGACTAGGGACTGCTTAACCAAATCTTTTCTAAGCATTTTTCATTAATTCCTCAGCCCAAAATCAAGCCTATGAGTTATTAGATGATTTATTACAATTACTAAGACCATAAAAACAAGTTACATAAGATTTTGACTTGGGTAACTCGGTCAAAAAGATGATTGCCCAGAAACGTAGCGCCTCCCCTGTAGCAAAAATGCAACACCAAAGCACAACGACTATATTTTTCGTATATCTCCTAAATGGTAAGCTGAATTGAGCTTATTTATTTTATATCAAGTTAATATCATCATAATCCTTCTCCACAACAAATCTGAGCCAAATACAACTCACAAATCTCGAGAAAATCCAAAAATGGTTATAGATGATTTTGTCTCATTTATTGAAAAATGTGAAGTATTTTGGGCTGAAATTAACTGAGTTTAGTCATCTCACCTCCATGCATCTACAACAATAATTTCAGGGAAAATGGGTATGGGGTTTAAGAGATATGGTGAAAATACGTTTACACAATGCACTTTCGCAGTGAGCTGTCTTTGCATGGATTTAATCACATGCTTGAACTTTGGCTGAGAAAAAATAGATGATTGATGATGTTTCCACTAGTGTAAACCTTTTTTAGGTTCCCACACACAAAAATAATTCAATTATTATTATTATTTTTAATTAAACCCTAATGCTTCTTACAGTTTCGCAACAACTTGTGCAACATTCCAAGTTCTGTATACTTGTAGCATATCTCTGAAAAATGAAATGGATGGGTCATCTTGGAATATCCCCACAAAGCTTATGAACCTATGAAAAAACCCCAAAATTGAAAGCAAGCCTCCAAAACACTATCTCCCTTTGTTATTAGATTCACAACAACTTCCGCAACACTTGTGACTAGGGTTATTTGAAAGAGGCAACCCAACAAGGGGTTGATCAATAATACCCAACTGAAGTTATAATAGAGATATGTAGGGTTCAAGGCACAAATTTCCACTGAATTGATGATTTCTTGAGATATCACAGCAGGTTCCTCAATTGCGTAGCAGATTCCAACTTTCGCAACAACTTGAACTTGCAGATATGCAACACTTTTCCTTTAGACCTTCCAAGTGTTTCAGAGCCAAGATGAATTTTGAATGAGGGGAAACGAGGAGCCACAAGCATATTTAAACTCCTCATGCTACTAAATCCTTATTTGAAATCATGATGGCCCACTTGTTGATGTGAGATATGAGTAAGGGGTATCTTTGCAATGATGACCATGACATGACACAACTGATCATAACTAACTCTCAAAATTGACTCTTATAACTGACATGACATCATCATAACTAACTCATGATGACCAAATTTTTCATGACATGACCTTTAAGACTCTTCCATGATGACATTACACTTTGGAGTTTAGCAATAGACCCTTTTGACTTAACACTCATGAAACAAAGACTATTATTTACAAATTGACTTCAAATGAATAGTAAGACAAAAATGACTATGATCGCTATAATATAGGACCCTAACACCCTGGAATGTAAGCTCCAAATTGTTGGACCTTCCAGATTCATCTTTCATACCATTTTCAAACTGAAATCATGAAGGCCTCTTTCTCACAAAACAAAACAATATCATATCATGCAATTGCCATAAATAACCTTCAACATATTCAACACCTTCTTTGATCTCCGATCCTCTAATCAAATCACTAGCAACAACAACCTTCTTTATTATTCAATTATGCTTATAAAGAATTTGAGCTGATGTTTTTAGATGTTTCTTTTTAGTTAATTTTAGCTCTAATCATGCACGAGTTATTATTTTTCACTTATATTCCACTTTTGTTAAGCCTTCTTGATGTGTTCAATCTCTGATTTGTTGCTCTGAGGAGAGAAACTAAGTTAAACTATTGTTTTCTTCAATTCTGCTAAGTTATAGGGTTTAGATGAGAGTTTTGTTGCAGTTCCAACTTTAGATGAACTTCCAGATTTGGCATATCTACCAAATATATCACCAAATATGCGCATGCCACCAAATAACTTTCAACTCATTCATGACCACATTTTCTAAACAATGGATAACTACTACTTTGGTAGAACTGCCAAATATGGCACACCTTGCCAAAAATTCCATTAACTTCACTATTTTCCCCACGAAATGGCTGAGCCCTATTTGGTGGCCCCTTCCCCCATAAAACTCAAGGTTGTGACCATGCCTTATTCAGGTCAAGGGCTTATAAGGTCGGGGCATTTCATGTGCTTCTAAATTTGCAACCTACTAATGGGTAGAGTTGGATGATTATGTCATGTTGACTTCATCATGCCACATGGCCTCCCTAGAGTGGTCCACATGTCACTCAGAATCGGCCCATATGGACATTGAAAACACCAAAAAAGCCATGTCATGTGTCTTGTTTATGGAGTGCCATGTCGTATACTGATAACACCATGCGGTGTGCCAGTGTGCCACCTCAAATACCACTTACTCTGCCACCTTGTCACACATAAACACTCACCTATTGGTCCCGTGTCACATGATTTTCCGCATCCAGAGAAACCACTTGTGGTTTTGAGGACCCCCCCCCCCCCCCCCACGTTAGTGGTTTCAAAATCAGGAGGGGAAGCTTCTCATTTCGCCTGGACCATCAGATCTAAAGAGGTTGGTATGTTAGAATCCATCGTTTGAGCAATCCCCCCTTTGGTTAACTTGTGATGGGGCATGGGCCCACTCATGTCATCCAATATAGATGTGGGGAGGCGTGGTGCACGATCTACCCACCAACATAGGTTGTCGTTAATTTTTTTCTCCTCCAATTAGCCTCCTGCAAAATTTGGAAATACCACAGTAACACCAAATTTGGATAGTGCTAAATCTATCACCAAATTTGGACTCATAAGCCCTGAACCTTGACCTCTTATCCTGTTGCACTTTGACCTCATAAATTTCGATCTTGGAGGGAATTTTCAATATGCTACACACCATTATAAAGGTCTTATCAAGGCCTATTCATATGAGCAACCTTTGATAACATATGAGATAAATATATGAAGTAAAAATTAATCTAAAAATAATGATTCAAAAACACCTATTTGACTTGATCATCAATCTACCTACAATCAATGATCTTTTCCATTCACTAACATATCCTTTGACATCAATGACAACATATTTCTAACATGTAGCAATAAGAGAAATATTAGCCCAATCTCACCTATGCCAGTTAGAATTTAGTAAAGGAAAAAAGAAAAAAAAATTGTGTATAGAGTAAGCAAAATTTTCCATGATTTTTTCTTTGAAAAAAATTTGACATCGTCTATTGGCTAACCCATTTACATTTTTACATATCACCAAACCTTGAAGTACCTCATGAACAAACTAGTGCACTAAGGAAGTGTGGTGAAGTAAAATTATGAGTGCAGACACAAACAATTCCTCTAGCCCAATAATGGGTCTAGCCGCAACCGATACATTCTATGGAAGATTTCCTTAGGTTAGAACCAATTAAGAGGGCCTACCTCTTAGTACACTTATCCCATTTGATGATGTCCTTGCTTGCTCACTCCAACTATCTCTCGTTTCCTTCTTCAAACACCTGAAACAAGTAAACAACAAAAAACAACAACCGTGATAATAGACAAATTGTAATTCAACTTACTTAACAAGTCAAGAAACATTAAGCCATGAACATGTAAGATGAAATATCATGTAGGAAATCAATTGATAGTTTCATATATATTGAATCAAGAAGAGATTACAACCATTTTCTTGATGTTTCCGTTCTCCTCCAACAAAATCAGGTTCCCACACACTTTTACTAGCATTCCATGGTGGCCTCAACAATGATAGTTTTAAGGCTCTTCCCTTTAGGCTTCACACTAAACCAAATTCACACTTCTCCCTCACACAACTAGAGAGCTACAATTATGAATAGATTGTTGTTTAATCCAAACTTAATTAGCACTAGCACACCAACATTAACACTAGCTTGTGCTTGGGAAAAAGGGAGGTTTATATAGCATGAATGGATGGGAGATGGATCCTCTTCTCATGGGAGAAGGTCTTATCTCTTGAGGTAGTTCCATCCTTATAGGGGAAAGGAGCCCAAACTGACATCCTCGACCCCATTCGGCCAAACCATTTACCAGACTTCCGTTACGAAGCTTCTAGAGCTGGAAGCTTCAGCTCTTTATTTAAAAAACTTTCCATAAGAGGACCGGTGCGACTGGAACAAAGCTCAGTCGCTCCGGTCGGTGCTAGGGACAGTGTTAATCCCTGCATATCGGCGCGAGGAGGACAAGGGCCATTAGTGTTGGTCTTGTAAACTGGGAAAAACAGAAGATTTTGGGGAAATGGTGCAAGAGGGAATTGTTCTGCTCATGAAGAGGGACACAATGAGAGTTTATTCATGAAAGGAAAGCATGTAGGGTTCACTGTAGAGGTCCTCCAGGATCAAGGAATGGGGAGTATAGGGACAGTGACAAAATGTTGTGTAACAGATGCCCCCTAAAGCATGAAGGCCAAACTAGAGTGAGGGATGAAATGCTTTATGAATCAGTGCGGGGAACTGTAGTCTGTCGTTGGAAAACCTGCAAGAAAGTACATATACATATACATAACTGAAAGCTTTGTCAAGTGATACATGAGTCATGGTATGGACGCAACCATCCAGAGAATGATCATGTAAATGGATCCAGGCATGGGTGCAGCCATCTGTTTTAAAGAGACATGTACATAATCATGTCACACCGCTTCGCAGCCTTGACTTTGGTAATCTGAGCCCAGGGTCTTGCACTCCAACACGACCCGATCAAAGTACAAATCCTAACATGTGAATTTATGTGTTGACGTTGAACATGCTAGAAAGTCGCTTGATTACTAGTCAATGATGTAAACTATTAACAAGTGCGAGAGAAACCACCAATAATGACAATGGTCCTCAAGGTACTATCAGCACAATCCACGGAATGTGAATAGAGGAACTGAATTTGAACACCCGTGAAATCACTTGATCGAAAGCTAATGATGTGAACTTGTCATCGAGTGCGAAGAACTTGCCATTAGGGCATGCAAGCTCACTGGAAGGGAGTCTCTCGGTCAACTTCCCGGATAATGAGTTGAATTCTACGGGAAGCGACCGTGTCGAAGGAGGGCCATAATATATCCCACATCATCAACATGAGACAACAGGATGAAAAATGATTTTGGGTGATACAGAGAATCAGAGGTAAGTGTAAATGCAGAAGGACAACTCTTGAACATATCGGCGACATAACTGGAAGTTGGGAAGCTTTTGGATCCATAGGATCGGTGGTCATGACGACGTGGCAGAGATAAAATGGAACGCAAAAATGAACGGCCCAACCCAGGAAGGTCAACGATCCAAAGGAGGATATCCCAACCTGACAGAAAGCAAAAAGTTCATGTTCAAGAGTAAGCTGCCGACACAATTGATTAGGTTTCCAAATTCCCCCCCACCATTCTTGGTAGGAACTCCAATTATTTTTTGATCGCAAGATTGAAGGGGATAGCATATGCTTGCATTGTAAGTTTGTCCTTCAGATGAATCCAATGTCTTTTAATATTTTAACGAGTCCAAAAAAGTTGTAACTCGGTATCTTTTTCATGTTTAGAGAGTTTGAAAAAAACATGGAAAAGAAAACTCCACATGGTCCCTTTTCATACATTTGTGCCTCTTGAGCCCGAAAAGGTAGAAAATGATACTCGAGAGAACCGATTGACCATTTCAATCAAGGAGTAGCTTTTTTGTAAACAGTGCATCCCAGCCCGAAAAGGGGTAAACTTATATTGGGCGCACGATGTTTCGCATTCGTTAACGAGCTCGAAACAACAAGGGTTGGACTATCTTTTCATTTTTAAAGGGTCGGAAAAGAGTTTGAAAGTAGACCCCCCATTTTATTTTCTTTTACGAGTCAAAAGGAAAAATACTTAGCAATATTTTCATATGAGTTTTACGAGTCAAGAAAAGAGCTGAAACGTGACTCAACATCATTGTCGAAAATCCATCACCTGTCGCTACGCAAAAGGTAAAGTGCATTATCCAATTCTTGAGGCAAAATAGGTCAAAATATTTACAAAACCTAATATTTCATGAAAATTGAATAAAAGGGAGGAAAAGTAAATACTTTTTACCATTTACTATTTTACCTTGTTGTGAAAGACTTTTTACTCACTTTTTCCCTAATTGTTCCGGAGCAGATTGCGAGAGATCTAAGAGGTCATTCGTCGAGCCACTCGTTATAGGTAAGAGCCAAAGTCCTAAGCTTCATTTTCATAACATTTATTCCCTTTTTTATCCAATTTGGGATTTTTGAGGGAGGATTTGTTAAATTTTTTTTGCCCTCGGTCGGTGCGACATCCAGATACAGAATCACGCTGGTCGAGGGTAATTAACATGGCCTATCGCGCCGTCAGTGCAACTGGTTTTAAAACAGGTGCATCGGTGCCGTGAATAGGGAAAAAACCTATTTCCCCTCAAAACCACCGTTGTAATTTGAAATTTATGGGTAAAAAATTATTATTGACTTAAATATATGGTTTTTGCAGGAAAGAATCGCCGAAAATGTTAGACTGGAAAGAACGTGAGCACGAGGATGTGGACACTCAGGCACTAAATTATCTAAATTGCCTGAATGATTTGGGGGATTATGGGTTCCTCAAATTATTTCTCACTCCAGGGATGCGGGCTCAACCTGAGTTGCTTTAGTACCTAATTAGTCTCTGGGACATAAGTTAAGAAATATTCGTCATTGGTGACCATGAGCTAGAGTTAGAAACTTCAAACATATATTTCATCACAGGACTATCTTGGGGGGGGGACCAGTCAACTTATATAGGCCATGAATGATTGGGGCAAGCATATCCATGTTTCTCGCCGAAAATTTCCTTGAAGCCCTGAAATCCAAGAGTGGAAAGATTGAGATTGCCACTGCCCGAGATCTGACACTTAGAGTGCTATTGTTGACTATCAACAGAGTGGCGGGGTCCCAGGCAGTGCATGAGACTAACAAGTCGAAATTCCTGTATGCCATCGACTGCACAACCCCGACGATCTTCAACTGGGAAGAGGCCATGAAGATCAACATAAAACGCTAGCTGACCAAAGCTAAGGCGGGGAATCTGAAGCAATTTTGCTTCGGATCCATACTAGTGACCTTTTTATTGGAACAGATTTTGCTGTTCCAGTACCAGTTGATTGAGGTAGATCCTGCCATGCCACGCGACCCACGGATGGCCCGCTGGAGTCGTTTGATGCGCAGGATCACTGGGGTCCAGCACATGTCGTACATGCCTGCCTTATTTTCATGGCTACAACGACAGAAGATCATCGTGGAGGACTGGCCATACAGTGGCACCAACTTCCGTGGAGATCTGGACATGCCGTTACCAGATGGATAGGATTTTGACGATGAAGGTAAAAAATCAAATTTTTAATTTTGTGATTTTTTAATTGTTTTCGTTTTATTTTATATATGTGTGTGTGTGTGTGTGTGTGTTTATAACATTTCAATTTGTTAATGCAGATGTTGTACCGAAGCGTCCTGTTGGGATGTCCCCAATAGCCAGGCGCGTCGCCCGCCCGGTTGATGCTATCGCTCCTTATCAGTGGGGGAGTGACAATGAGGGGGAGATCGCGAGGAACCTTGAGGGTTGACTCGTGGTATCCTAGAGTATGCTAGGGTGGGAGACATTCCTCGCTAGTACCAGAGACACATGGTGGGAGTATCAGATTATATCATCTGATTGTTGACTCATGTTGCACGAGCCGTGCCATGCTACCACGATCACCATGCTGCTTTGTTCCTAGGTCCAACATTTAATTTTTTGAGGCCTGCGTGCCACGAATATATGAGGCTTGCGAGTCGCCGATGTTCTTTTGGACACACATATTATTTTTGGGGTTTTGATGTATCAAAAATTATCACCATATATATATATATATATCTCTCTCTCTCTCTCTCTCTCTATATATATATATATATATATATATATATATATATATATATATATATATATGTATATATATGTTGTATATCTTGCTTACTATGGTACAAATGATTTGTTTTATCTTTTCATATGTTTCGTAAATGTCTATCCAACACATAATTAGCTAATGCATCTGTCAATGTATTCATGCGTCTAGGAATATGATGATATGTAATGTAATCAAAATGCCTTTCTAGTAGACGAATACGGAGATACATTCTCAATATTTGAGGGTTTCTGATGGAATATTTCCCGTTGAGTTGAAGGACGACAAGCTGTGAACCCAGGTTGACAACCAACTCTCGAATGTCAAGAGCAATGGCTTCTGACAACAGTTCGATCACCACACTGTATTCAACAATGTTTGTTAGTTGTGTGACCTAGACAGATACCTTGAATATCAATCAACTCACCGTGAGGGTCATAAATAGCTCACGTCGCAGATGATACGTTCTAGTTACTACGGAAAGCACCATCAGTAAAACTGATGTGGGGAGTCACAAGCATCTGCAAAGCAAGGAAAACATAGTAAACAGGAAAGCTATTTGAAAACTAACACAGCAAACCACACTGCACAAAATGAATGACACACTAATGTACACAAGTAACCATGCAAGATGACCTAAGCATAGTAATTTTTAAGGTAGAGCCTATTTTGAGGCTTGTCCAGAGGATTGCCTTCATAATCAATAAGCTCATAGGCCCCTTTTTTCAAAACACATTTCACAATGTAGGGCCCATGCCACATGGGTTCGAACTTGCTTGCCCCCAGCTTATCATTAGCTTGGTTGTATAGTAAAACCAAATCACCCTCAGAGAACGCACGAGGGGAGACCGACTGATCGAAATGGGACTTGAATCATTTCTTTTGTGCCTTGATAACCAAAGCAGTGAGATGACGAGTCTCATCCAGTCATTCTAAATATAAGAGGCACTCTTCCTGAGGTGATGTTTCGGGGAGAAGTTTGACAGCTAGCTTGAGTGAAGGAATCTCACATTCAATCGACAATGTTGCTTCTAGACCGTAGACTAGCTGGAATGGTGTGAAACCAGTTGCGTATTTGGTCAAGGTTTGGTAAGCCCACAGAGCTGAAAAGAGCATGAGATGCCAATTTGACTTGTGCATCCCAATAGTATGTTGAAGCATTGTAACCAAAACCTTGTTCACAGCTTCAACTTGGCCATTGGCCTGAGGGTAATATGGGGTTGAACCATCGTGGTGCAAACCCAATGTGGATGTCAGCTTAGCCATCATGTAATCTCTGAAATGGGAGCCATGGTCTGTGACAATGGCTTGAGGTACGCCGAACCTGGAAATAACATGATTGAAAAGGAATTGAGCCGTTGTTTTACCATCTGCAGAGTTTGTAGGCATCGCTTCGGCCCATTTGGTGAAATAATCGACAGTATCGATAATATAGCCATGCCCCCTGGTCGAACAAGGGTTACATGTCATATAGTCGATGCCCCATTTGGAAAAAGGACCAACGATAATGACGGGGTGAAGGTGAGTGGGTGGGTGCGCATCTTGCATTGGTAAATTTAGCATTCATGGCACTTGCGAATAGCAAGGATGCAATCCTTGAAAATGGACGGCCAGAAATAACCAGCACGAAGGATTTTTTGAGTGGTAGCATAGCCAGACATATGACCACCACATGCCCCAGAGTGGCAGTCATTGAGAACTTGCTCAACTTCCTCGAGAGTAAGGCATCGACGAAGAATTGAGTCAACACCGACACGGTATTAAGTATCGCCAATAACATGGTAGGGTTGGGAGTGATGCCGAATCCGTCGACGATCGTCCTTAGTCAACGCGGACCAGAATGTGGATGTCTCGAGATACATGATGATATCATCGTACCATGGATCAAGGGTGCTGATCAAGAAGAGTCTCGTCTGGGAGTTGTTCATCTGCACCAGTAGGGAGAGACTTAGAAGGAAGGGAACAAATCAACTCGACGAAAACTAGTGACTTTTTAGATTTGGTAGTAGTAAATACCAAATCGAATTCTTGCAGGATGACAATCCATTTAGAATACTTGCCCCCCAACAACTGACGAGTCAGGATGTAGGTCATGGGGTTGCATTCAGAAATCATAGTAGTAGTGTGTAAGAGGATGTAGTGCCGAAAGCGTTGAATAGCCTGGACAGTAGCCAAAGCCAACTTCTTGACATGGGCATAACGCGTTTCAGTGTTGAGGAGATTACGACTAAGGTGGTAGATAACATGTTCGTTGCCTTCATCGTCATATTGGACCAAGAATATAACAATGGTGCTAGGGGCGGCAGCTAGGTAAAAGAAGTAATCACAATGATAATCCAGGGGATGTAGCAAAGGAGCATTTACGAGGAAAACCTTGAGATCATCAAAATATTTTTGGGCAACCTCATCCCAGACAAAGGGCGTTCCTTGTTTGAGCAACCGGGTAAATCCTGTAGCTAGCCCAACATAATTGGGTATAAAACGATAGAGAATTTTCCTTTCCTTGCAGGCTCTGGAGTTGGTGCAATGAAGATGGAGGGGGTAAATTTACAATGGCCTTGACTTTAAGCAGATCAAGGCGAATACCGTCCTTGGAAACGATAAAGCCGAGGAGTCATCCGGATTCTATGCAGAAAACACATTTATGTGGGTTTAATCGAATGTTGTAGTGTCTATAGCGAAGAAAAATCTGCCGAAGATGGTCAGGGTGATCTTGGCACTTATGAGAATGAGTGGGAAGGTCATCCAAGTAAGGCTAGATGATGTTGCAAATATCGTGAAACGCATAGGACATTTCCCACTGAAATGTAGCCCCAACATTTTTGAGGCCAAAAGGGAGATTTTTGTATGCGAATGTACCCCATGGACAAATAAAAGTTGTCTTTTCTTGATCGGCCTGTGCAATGTTAATCTAGTTGTAACTAGAGAAACTGTCCATAAAGGAAAAAAATTCGCTCCCAGCACATTCGTCAATGATATGATCAATGAAGGGAGTAGGGTAGTTATCCTTAGGACATGCACGATTGAGATCATGATAATCAACGCAAACACGGATCATGCCTTGTTTTTTCGTCACCGGGACAATATTTGACACCCAATCTGTAAGAGGGATGGGATAGATGAATCCAACTTTGAGAAGTTTTTCAACTTCACCCTTGATAGCGGTGACCTTCCTAGGGTGCACTGGGCGGAGCCATTGTCGAACGAGCTTTGCGTGAGGATAAGTTGGTATTTCGTGCACAACAATGCTAGGATAAATGCCAGGCATTTCTTCGTAGGACCATGCAAACACATCATGAAATTCTTGAAACAGACGAGTATAGGTCTTGATCTCATTCGGAGAACAAGTTACCCCGATATGGACATGTTCAACGATACCAGGCTTGATAGAAATATCAATCGACATCGTTTGGGTAATATTACCCAAATTTCCTTCCGACCATACTTCATGAGTCATGATCAGTGGTGGAAGTGGGAGGGAAGGAAATGGAGAAGAGAACTCTTTGAGATTGGTAGACGTGACTGCTAGGTGAGGCAGGAACAAGGAACGATGATGAGTATTGGTCCAAGGTGGTTCCTCGAGAGACATTACTTCCATGATACCTTCATCAACAAGGAAAATCTCAGCTAAGGGGTCAAGAGATTCTAAAGCGCCAAGCCATGGGGATTGAGAATACGTATCGAGAGAGGTCTTCGAAACAGAAGAATCAAAGGATGTAGAACTTGAGGCCGAAACAATTTCCATGTAATTGATTTCAACAGGACTAAGCGACATAACCTCACCCCAGGTATCAACAAGATCTGGTGAAGGTATGACCCAAGGGTCAGATTTGATCGAGACCATGTTGACAGAGGCAACATGAGGAGGTGGGAGCGGAAAAATTCCCATTAAGGCAGAATCTTTAAAAAGACTTGCCCCCACACTCTCATAGGGAGCACTAGTGTGCTTGACGTATGTAACATTGTCATTCGAGTAGGAAGAGGCAAAGAAGTACAACTGGTCGATAGTGATAATCTTCCCTTGATGGGGAAAATGAATCATGTGGAATAGGGAGGAGGCTACAACATGCATGGCATGGGTCCAGCTCTGACCGAGTAGAAGATTATAGTTGAGATTAGCATTAACAATCTCTACCTCGACTTGTACTGTCTTTCCCTCCAGAGTAATGGCAAGGTTAGGTAAGACACTGAAGGGTCCCGAATCGTGCCCATAGAAATCTTCCAAAGTGTTTGGCGATTGGTTCAAAGCAGGAGAACTAATGGCCTTTCAGCATGCGATTGACATGATGCAAGTGGAAGCACCTTCATTGAGGGCAATCCTATGGATGGTCTTCTCATTGATGATTACCTGAATGAGAAAGGCAATCTGATAAGGCAGGCATGGAACGCGGTTCTCTAGATCAAAACATATCAAATTGGAATCGGTGGGATCAATACCCTCGATAGCTGACAGCAAATATTTCTGCTATGATGGGCAACTTTGGAGCACCTCTAGAGCCAACATAGCTGACAGTGCCTGAGCCAAATCCTCAACAATATTATAGTGCTGAGTGGCTCGGGCGTTGGGTTGTATGAGGATTTCCTTAGAACACCTCGAGAGGGTCGCCATATAGCGGAATCAAGGTTAGGGCGCTCGATATGAAGAGGGATAGAACTCTGGGTAGAAGAGGAAGGGGTGGCTTCTTTTTCTTTCCCGGCTATTGGAGCACGAGTTTGGTAATCTTTTGATCTAGTAACTACGTTAATAGGCATACTCATCATGAACACTTGAGATGCTGAGGAAGTAGAGGATTGAGGTTGGTATACCATTTGGGTCTGCTGAGACGGAAATGGCTGTTTTAGGACAACTGGGGTCCCTTTGAGAAAACGACTAACTTTGGATCGTCGGGGACAATCCTTGGTATAATGATCCTCCTCATAAATGAGGCAGGGATTCTTAGGTTTCCGTTGTGAAGACTCACCAGCAGATGATTTTGGGGGACCCAGTTTTGGGGCATCAGCTTTACCCTTGCCTTTGCCTTTCTTCTTACCTTTCGAGGATTTGTCGACTGCAGTAGACTTGACAGCGTGGACCTTTGAGGTTTTACTAAGGCCAAGTGGAATATGGGAAGAACTATTGGAAACAGCGTTTGAGACCGACTTCTGTTTAGAAGAAGATTTAGCAGGGGTCTGGGACATTGAACCAATGACTCCATCAACAGGGGGTGTAGCCTGCAACTTTGATGTTGTGGGATCGGATGATGGCTGCGGAGCATCAGGTAATAACTCATACAAAGTGCCAGACTGAGAGTAAACTAGATCTAAGTACTGGGCACGAGCAATGGCTTGTTATTCATTAACGCTCCCACCCATATCTATATCACAAGCAATTGGGGCCATGCATGACTTAGTGAACTATTTGATGAGCAACTGATCAACAATGTCAAATTTGATCAGGCGATGTCTACGTCTCCATTCATGGATGTGATCAGAGATGTGTGTCGTAGTATCTTTCTTAAGCGATGTGAGAAAATAGGTGTCAGTTTCATAGCGAACCGGCAGTTGGAAATGCGTGAGGAAATCCATGGCTAAAGAGTTAAAGTCATGGTAAGTACTTCGAGGAAGCTCGATGTACCACTTGGCTGCAGCACCTGTGAGGGTTCATTGGAAAAGACAGAGATGAATGGAATCGTCAACATAAGAATTCGAAGAGCACTAGAGGTGATATGTCATCACGTGGGCTTGAGGATCTTCTTTTACTTTCCCATCAAATTTCGTACAATCGCTCGGGATCTTGGATGGAACCGGAGGCTAGTATGGCGAATGAAGGATTGGATCATTCGTAAGGCGAGACACCTCTGGAAACTCTAGTGTGGCCAAGAATGGCAATTGAGTATTAAAAGGCATTGGAGGTCAGTAAGTGGGTCCAAGCGGAGGATCCCATCCCTGTTGGTAAGGATTGTGGCCCCACAATGGGGGATTTTGGCCATATGGCATTTGATTCTGCCCCCATTGTGGGTTACCTTGGCCATAGGGAGGGTTTTGACCTTGAATACCTTGGAATTGTCCAGTCATAGGTTGCTGATAAGCAACGTACGGGATAAGATGCTGTTGAGTTTGTTGACCTTGGACATATGGGTATTATACTTGTTTTACCTAAACATACGTGTGGTGAACCTGCTGCCCCTGAACAAGAGGATTTTGGACCTGGTGCCCTTGGGCATTAGGATTATACACTTGTTGCCCTTAGACATAGGGATTCTATACCTTCTGCCCTTGACCAAAACGATTATGTAACTGTTGACCTAGAACATTAGGGTTTTGGGCCTGCTACTGCAGGACTTGACCCGGGCCTTGCCCTTGCAAGGGTTGACCTTGTTGATATGTATATAAGGGTTGCTGCTGCCCGGGATGGTTTTACTGCTGCAAGGGTTAGCTCTGCGGCTGCAGAATTTGTCCCTGGGGCTGCAGAGGTTAGCCCTGTGAGGACATGGGATGGGAGGTTAGCGGAGCATACTACATATGCTACTACACAATTTGCTGCAACGGTTGCGAGGGTTTCCCCTACGGTTGTTGCGGTTGATCTTGCTGCGGGATCATTTTCCCTTGCTATTGCGCAGATAACCCTTGTTGTAACAAAGGTTGCCCTTGCGATAATAAAGATTTCCCTTGTCGTTGTAGAGGTTGTCCTTACTATTGCAAGGGTACTTGAACAGTGCCTCAAAAATTTCCGAACTGAATCTAGCCATAACCACCCTTAAAAGTGGATGAGCCAGGTTGAACGTACTGCCCAGACTAAAGGGTGTAAGGATGATTAACCATTCCTTGAGAACCATATGGAACGTAAGGAGTTTGGTATTAGACCCAAGCCTCATAAGGCTGCTGATACTGGACATTTCTTGACCCAGACGGACCAACAAGATTTTGAACCTATTGGTATTGGACATTGCTCAATCCAGTAGGATCAACAGGGTTTTGAATAACGCCAAAAGAAGGCTGGTTCATACCAAGCATGTGAGCCTGTGATCCACTCACATTGGTGGTGCCTGACACCATAGAAACATTCATATTCTACCCCCTATGCAGTGGCAAAGCTTGGCCATTGAACGGAGGGATTGAGGAACTGAGAGAGACATTCTTCGAGACCATCAGTTGAACCGGATGAGTGACTAGGACAGACGATACAAGAGGGTTTAGAATGGTGGGTTGCACCGGGACTGAGGTAACAACTTGTTGGGAGGTCGAGTTCGCAATGAACGGACCTGTAGTAGGCATGGTGCCAGATGCCAAAACGAGGTTATGGGAAAGTGATAAGGCACTAGGTGTACCTGAAACCAACTGTGCCAAGGATACATAATTAGGTGACAATTCCTGATACACACTGATGGGAATGCTCCCTATATAGGGGAAACCTTCAAGAGGAAAAGGATGTTCTTCCTCCTCGACAATGTGTGGAGTAGAAACTTCTGACTGATCTGGAGAGGTGACTGGAGCATCGCCTTCGGGTTCCATATCTAGGAATAGACGATGGCGAACGACCGAAGAAGTATGAGGGGGTAATTCCAAAGGAACGCCGTGGTTGTACAGACTGTACAAACACTGCAGTGATATCACAACACTGTCAAACAAAGAATTCGAAGGATAGATAACCAGTCCAAGTTGACCGTCAGTGGTTGGAAAACTCTCAAGAGTTTGAACGGGATTATCCAGAGATTTTGAGCCAAACTCACGTTTTGGTCTAGAAAAGACTAACAGGATGTTATAAGATCGTGGGCAATCAATTTATTGAGACGCATAAATAGACTGGTGCTCTTTCATTTTTTAAGAGTCGAGAAAGAAACAAAGATGAATCTATCGCTTTCTTATTGGAAACGAGCTCGAAAGGACAAGTGCTCGAATGATATTTTAAGTTTAATGAGTCAAAAAGATCAAATGACTGCTATGGATGATCTAGGTAAAAACGATTACCAGGCAACTGTGAACTGCAGAATACCTCCCGACGAACTGAGAAGTACGGGCCGAAAATCTCCTCGAATGCTGTGTTCGGTGTATCACGTTTTCAAGGCGGTTGAATCGGCTTCATATGGATAAAGGATTGCAGCCTAGAGGAGTCTCCCATTATATACTCAACGGTACGAGGAGCACAAATCTATACTAGCGATGTCTACTGCCGAAGCGAATAATAGATGCTAGGTTTAAAGACGCCGGAACATGTCTCTAGCCTAGACCTTCTAGATATGATCGTTAGATTTCAAATGCGCCTTAGGTTAATTGAGTTCATTTTAAATTTTATATTGAGTCATGTCTTAGTTTTCAAGCCTTAGCGATGTGACTCGAAAAACCCTAAATGAAACTAAATGAGACAAGACCCTTTCAATTCGATGAATTGTCTACACTAGAGAGGGTAGGAAACACACAATCAAATGCAAACAACCAAGCAACTGAAAGCAAAAATGATTTTTCACTACTTCACTTTTTGAAAAAATAAACTAATGAAAAATACATTCCAATTCCTAATTTCCTGACAAGTACATTTCTAACAGTCCTTCCAAAAGAAAAAAATTCTTTTTCTTTTCAAATGCCAATGCAATCCTAGTCTTTAATGATGTTGACTACCGTAGCATATTGATGCAATGAACTAGAATTTCATACTTTTCATGAAATGACGAAATGAATTTTTCGCATACAACACTTCAATGAAAAAGTTTTCGAGACAATTAGCTCTTCAAGCAAATGAAAACGCAAAAAGAGAAACTCGTTCAGACTAATGAAACACCGACTTTACCAAAAACAAGACAAGCAATTTGACCCATGCCCGAAAAGAAACGTTTAGACAAGCAAATGAAAACTTTTCAAACTTGTGTAATGGAGGTCAAAGCCGTAACAGGACCGCAAACGAAATGCAAGGAGTAAATGCACCAACAACCTGACTCACTGAGTTCACAATCAACTTGATGGATGACAATCTAGATGCCCTAGTGCCCACTAAGCATCTAATGACCCAAGAAACCAAGCAGAAAGATGACAAATCAACCAGCAAACAAAACCAAATGAAAAGCAGCTTTCTAGTTAGGGAGAAAACAGTCCAAAAGGCTTATGGGGTCGAAATCATGAGAGCAAAACACACTGGCCAAGATTGGAGACAAACCCTAATGTTCACTTACAGGCATCAGTGTGACTGCCTAACTAACAAAAAGCGCCAGAGGGAGGTCAACGTGATTGTTTCTCGGCATATCGCGCTGATCGGCGTGACTGTCAGCGAATTAAGCGCGCTAAGTGAGGAAGCCAAGAAAAAAAAATATATTTTTTTTTAAAGCTGGGACAAGATTTTCTACTATGAATTTAAAACTTAGACTAGTAAGCAAAGGAAAAAAAATAGAACCAAAGGGAAAAAGTGGAACTAGAAAAGTTCACACAAAATCATGAAATCTCAAACAAATAAACAGAAGGATCGGCTCCCCAATATGGTCGCCAATTAGTGGTGAAGTAAAATTATGAGTGCGGACACAAACAATTCCTCTAGCCCGATAATGGGTCTAGCCACAACCGATACATTCTATGGAATATTTCCTTAGGTTAGAACCAATTAATAGGGCCTACCTCTTAGTATGCTTATCTCGTTTGATGATGTCCTTTCTTGCTCGCTCCAACTATCTCTCGTTTCCTTCTTCAAACACCTAAAACAAGTAAACAACAACAAACAACAACCATGATAATAGACAAATTGTAATTCAACCTACTTAATAAGTCAAGAAACATTAAGCCATGAACATGTAATATGACACATCATGTAGGAAATCAATCGATAGTTGCATATATATTGAATCAAGAAGAGATTACAACCATTGTCTTGACGTTGCCATTCTCCTTTGACAAAACCAGGTTCCCACACACTTCTGCTATCATTCCATGGTGGCCTCAACAATGATAGTTTTAAGGCTCTTCCCTTTAGGCTTCACACTAAACCAAATTCACACTTCTCCCTCACACAACTAGAGAGCTACAATTATGAATAGCTTGTTGTTTAATCCAAACTCAATTAACACTAGCACACCAACATTAACACTAGCTTGTGCTTGGGAAAACTGGAGTTTTATATAGCATGAATGGATGGGATATGGATCCTCTTCTCATGGGAGAAGGTCTTATCTCTTGCGGTAGTTCCATCCTTATAGGGGAAAGGAGCCCAAACTGACATCCTCAACCCCATCTGGCCAAACCATTTACTAGACTTTCGTTACGAAGCTTCTAGAGCTGGAAGCTTCGACTCTTTATTTAAAAAACTTTCCATAAGAGGAACGACATGACTAGAACAAAGCTCAGTCACTCCGATCGGTGCTAGGGACAATGTTAATCCCTGCATATCGTCATGAGGAGGACAAGGGCCATTAGTGTCGGTCTTGTAAACTAGGAAAAACAAAAGATTTTGGGGAAATGGTGTAAGAGGGAATTGTTCTACTTATGAAGAGGGACATAATGAGAGTTTCTTCATGAAATGAAAGCATGTAGGGTTCACTGTAGAGGTCCTCCAGGAACAAGGAATGGGGAGTACATAGACAGTGACAAAATGTTGTGTAACAGGAAGAATATGTCAATGGCTACTATTATTCCAGGAATTTGAGTTCGAATGAACAAACCGGGAAAGAAAAATGACGGGCTTGACCACTTACCTTGAATTGACATGGGGGAAGAAGTAGTCAACATCTATGACAACCTTCCAAGAACACATCTGTTTAGAATTGAAGACCTCTGATTGAGTTCGATGACATAGTTAATTTTCCACACCAAAGCAAACCACTAAAGGGTCTACTAGAGAAAAACAAATATGTGCTAGCTATGTAGGCCACACAATCCACATTATTGAATGGATACTTGTATAAATTAAGACCCAATAACATACTTATAAGATGTGTACTTCATCATGAATGCCAAAATATTCTAGAGGAAGAACATGATGGTCCAACAGGTGGCCATTTCCAAATATTCATTACAACAAGAAAGATCCTCCAAGCGAGTTTATGGTTACCGACCTCATTTAAATATTGTCAAACAAGAATAAAACAATGTGATACTTATCATGGAATGGGTTGATGATTATGGAAGAATGAAATTCTCCTAAATTCAATCAACCCAAATTTTCCTTTTCAAATTTGGGCCATCTAATTCATCATTCCATTCCCAATAGGAGAAAAATAGAAAGATGGAAATTATATTATAACTACAGTTGAATATCTAACTAGATGGGTTGTAATATAACCAATCAAAACATGTAAAAAGGAAGTTGCAACAAATTTCGTTTATGAAAGTATAATCACAAGATTTGGGTGTCTCTTAACTCTTATCAATGATCATAACACTCACTTTGTAAATGCAATGATTCAGGTATTAGTAAAGAAATTTCAAATCAACCAAAATAGGATGGAATTCTAACACCCTAAGGGTAATGGTAAGGATGAATCCTTCAACAATAACTTCAAAAAGGACTAACAAAAATATGTGTGAGTTAATAACTTAGATGAAAAAGTACCAATAGTTCTATGGGCTTATAAAATAGCTTACAAAAGGTTGAATGGTTACACACCATTCAAATTATTCTTTGGATATGAAGTTGTCGTTCCCCTACATTTTAACATGAATGCAACCAAAGTATCAATTATTCTTAAGAATGAAATTGATAAAGCAGTAGAAAAAAAAATCCTTCAACAACTACACATACTTGAAGAAGGATGACTTCATGCATTACACCAATAGGAGGCTCAAAAGAATCAATAGAAAGAATAGAATGATAGAAAATCAAAAGACTTGAAGCCATGACCTTAAATAACCATATGAAAATTGAATCAAAGAGAATATAGGAAAACTAAAAACTATATGGTTAGGCCTCTTTGTGATTGAAGACATTATACTTTCAAGATTTTTTCAACTAAGGACACTAAATGGGTGGTTATTTGACTTTGTCATCAACGGAGTCTAGCTCAAGAAATACAATTCATAATACCATCAACATTCTTGCTGGTGGAAACCTCTTTTAGGAAACAACAAACATGGGTTAGGTTGAAAACCATTATGTGGAAACCTACCCACCATTGTACATTAGTCTTGTTTATTTTCAATGATTACAAAGAGGATAAGTGATAGAAGTAGTAATAAATTAGTTGGTTACAAAAGTAGGTATAGTAACCAATGACCCAACAATAAATACTCAAATTTGAAACAAGAAAAACAAATAAGAATGGAAGAAAACGAAGACTTACACAAATTGTTGAATCAAAAGATGTAGATCCAAGACAAAAATCCAAGAGACCATCAACATATAAGAAGAAAATACCAAAGACATAAGTACTAAAAATCATAGTATAATTGACTTGAAGAATCGATAGATATAGGGTAGTTAACTATAAAAATAAAACCAACATACGTTTCATATTCAACCAACAAAAATTTGATAGAAGAAGAAGTGATGAGGATACCCTATTGATGAGCCTAACTTGATAGGAGAATTATCCATCATAAAGTGACTCACAACCCATCACGTGTCTTTCACGCACCCCTATTAAACATGACTGGAAAACAAACATTTTTGGAAACACACTGCATTAACGAAGAATATTCACAAAAAAACTCAAGTCTAAGTCCACCCAACACTTCATTTTCAACATTCTTATGCATTGACCATCTAGTTCTAGATTTTGAGCTCTTATAAATTCCTAAGTTTTTGGATCTCCCATATCTGACTTAGCTTGATTCTAACCTACTAGAGTGCTTGTGCAATGAGAAAATTGTTGACAATTTTAAGATGTTGAGGATAAAGGGACGAGTTCAGATGTCATAAAATCTAGTGGAACCACGCACCAACGTGTGATTTGATAGATCTATAAAGATATAGCTAAAGGTATGCCTCCACAAAATTTGATAGGAAATATGGTGGTGATTCCATGGGATAATTAGTGGGATAGCTTCAAAGAATGGACATTGGTAGACAAGAAATGGATAGTGGAGTTGGCATTCCTTTATGCAGCTGAAATATCAAACTATTTTGGCACCCCCTCGATTGCAGACTTTTAGGACTGGAAGGAGGGAGGTAACAAGTTCATTGTTAATAAATTCCATGACAGGGTTTTATGATTCAACTGCTCAATCAAGATTACAACTTGCCTAATTCATATAATTACAGGGCTACACATATTGGAAATAAAATCCCAATGACATTCAAATCCAATGCATGGATTTGGGAGCTTACAAGAGGAGTCATTACAAACAATTCAAAAGGACTCATTATAAATTAGATCAAGGACCCCACCATCAAATGGTGTTATATTATAGTGTCCTTGTGTCTCACTCTAGTAGGTAGGCCATTGGATGTTAAACTCACCATGCTGAAAGTGATTGGCCAAATAGTTAGGAATGGAAAGTAGTATAATTGGGTTGATCATTTGGATGACATTATACAAACAAATTTCGAAGTGCCAAAATTTAGATAAGGCCATAAGTTTCCCTTCTATGCTAATTTTGTCGGTTATGACATAGGTTTTACTTGTCAAGGAGACTGTCTTCACTAGAAAATTTTTCCCATCAATGAAGAATCAAAAATTATTTACTATAAATTGGTTGAGGAAGATGAAATACCTTTCCTTATATGGTATTTTCAATAGATGGGTTACAAATTTAAAAATATGTATCCCATCGCTAGAGAGTATCTCAACACATCTAATGGGACTCACCTCCATATTCATATATACAACTTCATCTCAACACAACCAAATTTTGGTATCTCAATAATGATCAATTCCATTCCAAAGATCTAGTATAACAACCAACTGCACTTAACATTTTTGATGAGTTAAGTCGACAATCGAGAGTAGTAATACCTTTCCCATTAGCAGTATTGCAACCAAATGAACAATTAATACTCCCTCTAACAAATAGAGAGCCATAATATGATAGGGAAGTGGAAATGTACACATGACCATTCAAGGTTGATATGAATTCTCCAACACAATCACCTGCTAAGAATCCTACTGAGAAGAAGTTAGCAGGCAAGCTCCAAAGTAGGTTGAGGAGAAAAAATTTGGTATGAATTCAACTAAGGCATGACAAGATATATTCATTGATGACCAAAGATAGAAAAACAATCTATATGAAATAGGATAATATGTGCTAGAAGAGATAACGAAAAATGGGAAGTCGACTAGGTGGCAAACCAAAGACAATGAAATGATGATTGGATCATTGGTTGGACTCAAACTTTTGGAGACATTAAAGCATGCAAAGACAATTTTCATTGAAATAATAAAACAAACAAATGATGGTAGAAAAGGAAAGAGAATAATGACATACCTTCTAGGAGGAGAGCATTGGAAAAACTATTCCAACAAACAACATTGAAAAGTACCCAAGAGAAAAAAAAATCAAGGACTAAGCAGTGGAATCCTATATAGATCGACCTGACTTAGGACTCACTAGCCCCTCATGCAACAAATATCATTGAAGAAAATTAGGACAAGGAAGGGAAGTAGGATGGAGGTTAAATCTCTTCAGAACATACACACTCAGATATTCCAGTTGACACTCAGGAACAAAATATTGATACAAGGATGGAGCAGTAAAAAACCAAGTTGGTACAATAGTAGTAGAGCATAGTACAACATCATCACATCATACAACAACAACATTCTGAGTAAGCACAATAGTTGGTCCAACCATAACAAATAGAGCACCAACCAAGAAAACCATAATAATCACATAACGTTATTAGTTCGATTCAACAACAAACAAAAGATAAAGAAGAAATTCAACAACAACAAAAAAGATAAAGAAGAACAACCATCAGAGTCATCTAAGAGGAAAGACAAGACCAAGATGAAAAGAGAATAAGACAAAAACTCAAATTATCTCACCACATTCACACACATAGAGTTGAATTCAATTACTATAACACTACTCAACCTATCATAGGTATCTGACAGTAAAAAATTTAAATTGTTTCGTGATATTTCCCAAGAAGCATCTGTTAAGTGAAAGCAATTAATTGAAGTGGTAGACCAATACAAAATTAGAATGGCTAAAAGGAGTCAACATGGGAAAAAAGTGTTGCAAATTCATGCTTCCAGAGCAGGGGAGAATCAATTAGAAGCTATGTAGCGTCTTGTGTAGCAACTAGTTGGCCTTAATGTACAAATGAAAAAGGAGGTAGAGAAACTACAACAACAAAGAAAAAGAACCAAAGTTGATAAAGTTTTATCCAGTTTGTAGGAGGAATTTGCATTATTTGGAAATGTCAAACAAAATTTGGGATAAATAATGGATTTTATTATTGCCATGACTTTAGTACTCAATAATTAGACTACATAATTGATATCTACCTGCAACCAACTTAGAATACAATAGGTTTTAATTTAATAATTAACTAGGAAATGGGGTTCCACACTTGAAGGAACAACAAAAAAGGCACTTGAGACATAAGATAGAACAAGAAAAGAGCATGGAAACAATATTAATGCAAGAGTAAAGGAAATGGCTAAGAGGAGGAAATGAAGAACAAGTCAAGGCCAACAAAACTTTAGATCATCTATAAAGAATATGATGGCAAGTGTAGTACATGGAGAATAAAATCAATCCCCAACTCCCGGAGTTATATAATGGCTCACTCTCTGAGCATCTAAAGTAACTCACTCAGATGAAATCATTAGAAACATAGGTACAATATCTAGTAAGAGAGGAATGCATTTTATCAACCTCTACAAGGACTATCCCGCATGATCCATAAGACAAAATTTTAGGAAACATATGCTCCACTTGTCTTTGAAGAGTCTTCACCTCTTCAAAAGAAGTATCAACTTATTCGTCTTAGTGTCTCTAAATATGCTTCATAGGCTCAAACTAGTGAGTGTTGAGAAAACAATTGTTATTGATGTCAAAGGATGTCCAATTGAAGAGGAAAATAACATAGTATTAAAGATAGCTTTAAGCCCTTTCCAACGAGGTACACATTCCCCCCAACTAATTTCCCTCGAGGAGGAATGGATTTTATAAAGTAAAAAATATACTTATCTTATCCTTTGCCAAGTTGGCCCTTCTTGAGGACAAGTTAGCCTAGTTTGCAGTGACATGATCTATATAAATAAGAGTGTCCTGTCCCTCATTCAACCATCAACTTGCTAAAGCAAGCTAAGAAGTATTCAGACCTGATGAAGGAGTGTATAGGTTCATAACTCATGAACCTAAGAGCATATTAATGAAAGGGTTTCATGGTTTTTATTCTTGTTCTGGATTAAGGGTTATTGAAGGGTCTTTCGGAACAAAACTTGGTCTAAATTTTGGAAGAAGAACTTGGCCTCTTTATAGCTCAAATTTAAACCTCCTTATAAAAAATAATTTTGCCTATTTAAGGCACAAACTCAGCCTCTTGTGACAAAATTTGGACCATTGGAACTCCCTCCCCTGTGACATAATTTAGAGTTATGGAACTCGACCCCTTTGTGAAAGAACTCGACCTTGTGGTGGGGAAGAGAGCTCGACCCCCCTCTATGGAAAATTCAACCCCGTGGTGAAGGATGAGACTCAACCCCTTTATGAACAATTGAGATATATATTTTTGCCTCTAATTCAGGCCTATCTACTACTTCTATTCACATAGGTTTGGAACATATTTGGAGCAGACTTGGAGCTAGTTTTTGATATGTTTTGGAGGAAATCTTGAAGCTTTTTGGAGCATAACTCGGAACATACTTTGAAGTGATTATGGAATAGGTTTTTTAAGTGTATTTGGAGCAGACCATAGAGAATATTTGGAGAAAAGTTTGGAGTGTTTTAAGAGCATACTTTGGAGATTCTTTAGACTTGTCTCTATAAGTATTTTTGAAGCATCCTTGAAGCCACTTGGAGACATCTTGAAGAAAAACTTCAGAACTATCCTGGTTTTAAAGTCTATTTGAAGCATTTGGAAAGGTTGGAGCTTAAGAGGATTGGTGTCCTCATATATATGAGGTTGGTGCCTAAATTAGCTCAACAAGATTGGTTCACTCATTCAAGGTTGGAGCCTTGTAAGAAATAAAGTATTTGTAATAGTTGGAGCCAAAATTTGAGGATTGGTGTCCTCATCGTTTGATCTATACTTATGTAATTTATTTTTGTTTTATTTCTTGTGTTTTGGTAGATCTTGTGCTTCAAATTAAGAAAATATTAACTGGATAAAAAACAATTGAAAGAGATATTGATTCACCCCCCTTTCATTATTTCCAACAATTGGTATCAGAGTCAACTTGATCAAGATCAACCTAACATCTGGAAGGAGGATTTTCAATCCACAATAGCCAACATGGAAGCACTTAAGGTCCCCACTTTGATGGAACAAATTTTGACTTTTGGAAAATCAAGATGAAGTACCATCTAATGTCTCTTGGTGTTGAAGTGTGGAAATAAGTTACAGATGGATATAAAATTCCATCTCTTCTACCAACAAACTAGGATGGAAAGAAGGTGTATGCAAAAAATGACAAGGATTTGAATTCTATAACAAGTGGTCTTTCAGACTCAGAATTCACTAAGGTTATGAATTGTGAATGAACAAAAAAAATGTGGAATAAGCTTATCAATATATATGAAGGAGCTAACAAGGTCAAAAAAGAAAAACTTCAAACTTTTAGAAGGTGGTTTGAAAGTATTAAGATGAATTGTGGAGAAGATATTTCTAATTACTTCCTCTGAGTAAATGAAGAGGTTAATTCTCTCTAAGGGCTAGGTGAAGATGTTAGGAAAATATGATTGTCCAAAAAGTTTTAAGATCTATTCTAGGCTATTTTAATGCTAAAGTTTGTGCCACAGAAGAAATAAAATATTTTAATAACTTATCATTGGATTAAATTCATGGAATCCTCACATCATATGAGATGAGGTCAAAAAATCCAAATCATAAGGAAGTTGCATTCAAGGCATCAAATACATCGAGAAAGGGGAAGAATTGTGATTGCACCATTTATTTTTCAAGTGTAATAGATGCAAGCACAATATTTTTTAAATATTGATAATTACTTCGAATGATATAGATCTTATTTTAACATTTCCAATTTATCATTAAGAAATTACACTTCATAAATTCTACCATAAACCATAAATATAGTAGAGATCAGAATACACAAAGAGAACACAATATATACCCTAGGAAAAACCACTCGGGGAAAACCCCAATAACCTTTTCCCTAGAGAAACTATTCATCTCAATAAGAGATACATCTAATGCAGCTAGACAAACTATGATTATGGTCAAACCTAGTCCACATTCCTCAAGTCAAGCTTCCAACAACTCACTTTGATATGATCTACCCTAGGATGAACTTTGTCCCCCACAATATGCAAAGAAAAGAAATCAACCTCCCAAAATTTCAGCTTGCGCCGTAACTGCGACCTAGAAAGGTCACACATGCAAGTTATTAGATAGATAAATATGTGATCCAGAGAGAGATCTTAATCCTTCCTTTTCATCCTTCTTCTTCTTCTTGTCCTTTGCTTGGATGGCCAAAATTTTTCTTCTTATGTGATGATCGAATGGTGCTCTTGTGGAGGATGTAAAATGCCTTTATATAGATGCTCTAACTTAATGAATGGGTGCATATTTTCACTGGAGCTGACTTGACTTGAGGGAGGGTCAACTTAACAATCTTGGAGCCAAAAAATAAATTTTAAAATTTTCTCTTTTAAATATGACATGAAAAACATGTCTTATAATAATTTTTTCAATGGATAAATAATCAAAATGACATGAATAACATGTATTACAAATTCTTTATACATTATAAGGGCTAAAATAAAAAATATGAAGACCGACCATAGCTACAAAATTCAACAATCCCTCTTAGCTAGGTAGGTATTCCTAATGACTAGATGAATTTTCTTCTTGTGAACAAATTTCTATAAGAAAATGTTATAACAAATCATCACCATAATTAGGTCACAAATGTGACACATGGTAATCCAATAACATCAACCATATACCATAATTAGGTCAAACATCTTTGACACATAGTAAGTCAATGACATAATCATAGTACCATCATTCACTTTAGTACCTCATACCCATGGTACATCCTCACCATAATAGGGGTTGGTACTACAGACACATGGTACGACATTTAGCATCAACTAGTCACTATAATTCGAGTCAATACTTGACACATGGCATCCAAACTAGTATTGGCTCACCATAATTCAAGTTAATGTCTTGACACATGGTGAATTACGAAATGCCACACTCTTGTTAGAGTAATTGGGGCCCGATGCTAAACGAGACTAATTCTCCAAGGCCATTCTTCCTAATTTGGGTCATATATGAGATAGGAATACTGTCAGTCCTTTTTCAGGCCATTCTCCCTAATTCAAGTCACAATGCTTGACACAAGGATGATCTCCCTAATGTGGGTCACAATAACTGACATGGGGAGAATATCAGTCCATGATGCTATCATCATCAACACTCCCTCTCAATGAGAGAGGTGTTTTCAACAAGTCCAAGCATGTCTCTGAAGTATACAAACTTTCCTTGAGTCAGAGGCTTTGTAATAATATCAGTAATATGCTCATTAGTGGAGGTACTAGAGCTTTAATGCTCCCTTCTGCACCATGTCATGGATGAAGTCGTACTTGATCTTGATGTTCTTCAACCTATCATAGAACATTGGATTCTTTATCAACTTCCCACAACTTTGATTATCAAAATATATTATGGTCGTCTTGATAACATGATCAAATAGTCTCGCGAGTAAATTTCGAAGACATGCTACTTCACAACTCTCCAAGCTAGCTGCAATATATTTCACCTTAGTAGTACTAAGTGTGACATATGTCTCCTTCATGCTTCCATGAAATCATAACAGAGCCCAAACTGAAGCAACCTTCGGATGTTCTCTTTTAGTCTTCAACACTTCCTTCCCAATCTACATCGGTATATCCTTGCAATTGAATATCTTTGTTTGAGACATATCTCTAACCAAATTCAGCCATACCATGCAAGTATCTCAATATGTGTTTTGTTGCAATCCAGTGATCATGTCTTGGTTCCACCTAGAATTTGCTTAGCATGTTCACTGTAAAGCAAATTTCTGGCCTAGTATTAACCAAACACATTAGCAAGCCAGTCAACTTCCTCTACATGGATGGATATACCAAATCAAACTCAGAGTATCTTAGCTTTCTCAGATTTGTAACCATGGAAGTTGACATCGAATTGCATTCCATCATACTAAGCTTTTGCAGGATCTTGATAATATATTTTACTTGACCGAGAAATATTTCATCGGGATTTTTCCATACTTCTTTCCCAAAATAATAGTGCATCAATCGAAGATCTTTCATATTAAATTTAGAATCTAGATCCCTCTTACACCAAATAATCAGATTCTACATACCTGTAAGAAGTAAGTCATCAACATACAATAATAGGATAATAGGTCATTCTTATTTACCTTGAAGTATATGTTTGGATAAACAACACTTTTGATGATACCAAGTCTCATTAGATAATTGTCAATTCATGTATACCGAGCTCTCAGTGCTTGCTTAAGTCCATACAAGGCTTTCTTCAACCTGCAAATGTGACACTCTCTTCCATGTACCTCAAAATCTTGAGGTTTCTCCATGTATACTTCTTCCTCAATCACACCATTAAGAAAATAAAAAATTTCATCCATTTTATAAATTCCAACCCATATAAGAAGTAATAGAGATAATGGATTTAATAGTAGTGTACTTGGTAACTAGAGAAAAAAATCTTATCATAGTATTATACCTCTTTCTGGGAGAAACCTTATGCCACAAATATCACCTTGTATTTGTTAATGTTGTCATCCAATACATGATTGATCTTGTATGCCCATTTGGAGGACACCACTAATTTTCATTTAGGTCTAGGCACAATCTCCAATACATCATTCTTCATAATCGATTGGTATTCTTCCAACATTGCATCCTTCCAAACTTGTTGGCTAGTTGCTTCTTCATAAGTGGAAGGTTCAACATCAATAATATTAGTCATCAATGTTGCATAACTAGAATACCTCTTTGGCCTCTTGCTTTCCTTGAAGGCACCACATGGTGTTGCATGTCCTTCTGCTTTCTATAAGGTGCATATCAACCAAGTTAGTCTTTTATTGATTCTAGGAACAACTGAGTCCACTAGATTGCATAGCCCTTTTGGATCTTATTGATTAGAATTGGAATCTTCAGAATGATTTGATGGACCAAATCCCTCTTCCTTAGGAGCTTCATGTTCTTCTTCCTCATAAGAGTCAACTTCTTTAGATTTCCAATAACCCACATTCTCATTAAAGGTCACATCCTTGCTTACTTTGCCCTGTCTTTGTCCTGGAATATATATTATATAAGCCTTTGATGACTCACTATAACCAATTTATATTACCTTCTTTCCTGAAGGGTCTAACTTTCTTCTTTTATCTTTAGGTACATGAATATAAATAGGACAACCAAATATTCTCAAATGATCAACCTGGGGTTTCTGTTTGGTGAACGCTTCTTTAGGAGTCTTGTCTTCCAAGATTCAATGAAGACTTCTATTTTAAATGTACATGGTTGTCATAGATGCTTCACTCCATAGAAACATAGGTAGATCTTGATATTTCCACATTGCCTTGATATATTCTTCAATATTTTTGTTCTTTATTTTAGCAACCCCATTTTCTTGAAGATCGTCAGGGACTATAATCTCCCTCTTAATCCCATCTTCTTTACAAGAGGAAACAAGCTCCTTGGAGGTATATTTCCCTCCATTATCAAATCTCAAGATCTCGATCTTGTTTCCCTTTAAGTTCTCTACTTCAACTTTGAATTCTTGGAACTTTCCAAAGTCTTCATCTTTCATCTTCATGAAGTAGATCCACGTCTTGCGAGAGGAATCATCAATGAAGGTTACATAATATAAACAAACTCCAATATACTTCGCAAGCATCAGACCACATACATAAAAGTGGACTAGAACTAGGACTTCCTTATATCTAATTTTACTACCTAGAAATGGCTTCTTTACATTCTCCAGAAGCGCACATCCTTTACATACACCTTCACGTTCTTCTTGTAAATCTAGAATACCTAAAACCATTTGTTTTAAGGCAAGAAAATATTTATAGCAGAGATGAGCATATCTTCTATGCCAAAGCTCAAATGGATTAATATCTCTATCTATAAGAGCTTGAGAAGGTCGTTTCAAAAGTATATACAACCTTCCTTCATGAATTCGAATAACTCTAGCAAAATCTATACTAGAGCCCTTTGGCCAAACAAAAATTGTTCCATTAGCCAATTCTACTGTATATCCTTTGTCTCCCAAATAATAAATATAAATCAAATTATTCTTCAAACCTGATACATATAATATGTTGTTTAGATGAACATTGTCACCTGATTCTAGCTCAATGGATGCCTTCCCAATGCCTTTGACTGCATAGTTGTTGTTGTCTCTAGGTTTCACCTTTTTTGATAGTGTTGTTTCCATTAAACTTGTGAGGTTGTCTCGATCTCCTGTCGTGTGCCTTGAGGCACCACTATCTACTAGTCACAAGTCTTCACTATCTGCAATGGAACCAGTAAGAGCAGTGAAATGGAAAAAATATTTGTTAATTGGAGCTTTGTTCTTAGGTTTCTTTGGAAGTTCATCTAAGTCTGTCATGGTAGCATGTTGCTTTCCCTTTATTTTTTATCATTCGATATTTCAGGAAAATCATGTCTAAAATGACCATATTTGTTATACTGATAGCATTGAACTTTTGACATGTCTCTTCTTCCTTCATTTCTTCTTTGGAAACCAAACTTCTTTACTCCTCCACCTTTCTTGAAATATGTTTCATATGAGTCACCTTCATCTGGTCTTTGAATCTTTCCTTTCAACATGATTATTGATTCTTCTTGAGTGCAATTAGTCTATAGTTCTTCAAACTTTGGAACTACCTTTCTAGCACATATACATGTTGCAAATTCATCTCATTAATTAGGTAGACCGTTAAGAGCTATAGCTACAAGTTCCTTTTCAGAAACGACTTCTTCAATTGCTTGAAGTTGATCTCTTAGTTGAAATATTCTCATGAAGTATGAAGTTATATTATCATTCCTTGTCATCTTGGCATCACAAATTTCATTGTTCAAGCTCATTTATTTACCAATATTGTTGATAGTGAACAAGTTTTTTAGGAAATCAATTGATGGCTTGAAACATAAGGAATCAAGTGATATTTGATAGAGTCCACAATGATGCTCATGGTTGTGACATCATCCTTTTCAAACTTGGCTTTCTCTTCATATTTTTTTGGTTCAGTAATCTTGCCTTTCACAATACCCAAGAGACCTTCTTTTGCAAGAAGAAGATCAATCCTTGTTTTCCAAGCCCTAAAGTTTGTAGCTCCTTCCAATTTATTCTTAGAATTCATAGAGGTACCCATGATCACAAATAAGAAAGTAGATTGTAGATATAGGTCTTCTTCAAGAGTGATCTCTTACCAAAATTTCTTCAAGAGTAGTCTCAATGTCCTTTTCGTCACCAAAGATCTAATACCATGTTGTTTTTTCAAGTGCAATAGAAATAAGCACAATATTTCTAAAATATTGATAATTACTTCAAATGATATAGATCTTCTTTTAATAATTATATTTTATCATTAAGCAATTACACTTCATAAATTCAACCATAAACCATAAAGACAATAGAGATCACAATGTGGACAGAGAACACAAGATATACCTTAGGAAAAACCACTTGAGGGAAAACCAAACAACCTTTTCCTTAGCGAAATTCTTCATTTCAACAAGATATACATATAATGTGGCTATTCAAACTATGCTTATGGTCAAATCTGGTCTACAACCTTCAATTCAAGCCTCCAATAACTTGATCTGATCATATATTTGCACTACGATGAAATTCGTCCTCCAGAATATGCCCCAAAAAAACTCAACCTCCTAGAATTTCGGCTTGCCCATAATATGGTACCCACCAACTACCCAGAATTTCAGCTCGCTCATAAATTGCTGCCTAGAAATCTCACATCTGTGAGTTCTTAGAGAGAGAAATATGCGAGTAAGGAAGAAATATTCATCCTTCCTTTTCTCCCTTCTTCTTCTTCTTCTTGTCCTTCGCTTGGATGCCGAGAAAATGTCTTTTTGTGTGATGATTGAATTGTGCTCTTTTGGAGGAGGTTGAATGGCTTTATTTAGATGTTCTGCCTCCACGAAGGGGTGTGTCGCTTCACTGGGGTATAATTGATTCTAGGGAGGGCCGACTTAACAATTTTGGAGCCAAAATTTTAATTTTCAAATTTCGAAATTTTCTCTTTTAAATTTGACATGAAAATCATGTCTTACAATAATTCTTTCAAGGGCTAAATAATCAAAATCACATGAAGAACATGTCTTGAAATTTTTTTATACATTGAAAGGGATAAAATATGAATTTTGAAGACCTACCATGGCTACAAAGTTCAACATGCACTAGAAATGATTCTGACACTAAAATGGTACTATTTGTCAGGAGGTTGAAGAATGGATCCAAACTTAAAGGTAAGTTACCTCTTATTTGTTTTAGATGTGGTAAAATATGACATTATGCAGCCAAGTGTCCTTTCAAAGATGATAGTGATGATGAAGATGAACCCAAGAAAAGAAAATTCAAGAAGAAAGGCTCAAGAAAAAATAATTTCTTCTCCAAGCAAGACAATGATGACTCTGATGAAGAAGAATATGATGGAAGCAAAGAAATATTGTTCATGGCCTTCACAAATGAAATAGGTAATCTAGAAGAATAAGGAAGTATGGATGAACTATTGATCAATTCCTTAGAGGAAAATGATAGACTCAAGAAAAAGAATGGAAAATTATCTCAGGAAATCATCTCTCTCAAAACTAAGAAAGAAGAAGCTAAAAGAATAGAAGAAGCCTTGAATAATAAACTAAAGGAAAAGGAAGAAATTTGTGAAAAATTGGAAGCTAAAGTAGTATCTTTAAAAAGGGAGTTGGACAAAGCCAACAAGAATTTGAGGAGTTCTCAAACCTTGGATGTTATTCTCAACTCCCAAAGACCACCACATGACAAATATGGACTTGGCTATACAAGTGAATCTTCAAATTCAAAGGAAGATACCAGTGTTCATCATGAAGAAAAACCTAGAAGTTTTGTTGATGTCCTTAAAGGATCTCATCATAATAATGTTGTAGGAAACAAAGTTCAACCAAGGAATGAGAAGCAGTCCCTCCTTGAAAGGAATATCTCATCAAGGAAAACTTATACTAACAGGTATCAAACTATTTTTCTTGGTCACTGTTTCTATTGTAAAAAAAAATTTCATCAACCAAAACACTGCAAGGTGTATAGGGCTAATCACCAAAACAATATTGTTTACATTAAGAGGTAATACAAAATAAGAACTTATAATTCATTTTCTCCTTCTTCAAAGTATAGTTTAGAATGTTACAAATGCAACAATCTAGGCCACGAAGCACAAAAAATCCCATTAAAACCTAGAGAAAGAATCTAGAAAAGAAATACTAAAGAATCTACTCCAAAGAAATGTGGTCTAGTTATGTATACTTAAAATAGGTAAAATAAATGTTTTGTATATAGTGGATGTTATAGACACATGTTAAATGACCGAAATAATTTCATCTCATTGAGCAAAGAAAATGATGGAAATGTGACCTTCAGAGATAATGGATTTGCTAAAATTGTTGGAACATGCATAATAATTCTTAGCAATGGAAAGGCCAAAGCACAAAATGTTTTATATGTTGAAGTCCTCAAGCATAATCTTCTGAGTGTTAGTTAAATATGAATTCAAGTACATGATCTCATTTTTCATGCCAAAGACTGTGAAATAAGGTGATCATCTTGAGGAAAACTAGTGGGAAAAGGAGTAAGAACAACACATAATGCATACATTCTTAATGAAATTCAAGAAGAAAGATGTTACATGAGTAAATCAAATGAAAGTTGGCTATGGCATAAATTTCTGGGACATCTAAGCTTTGATAACTTGGTGAAGACCAACAAAACTCAAGCAGTAAAAGATATGCCCAAAATCTCAAAACCAACAAATTCTATTTGTGTACCGTGTCAACATGGAAAGAAATCTGGGACCAATTTCAAGTCAAAGGAATATTCAACATGAACAGGCTCTAAAATTGTACATACAGATCTGTGTGGTCCAACTAGAAATCCATCACTGCAAGGAGAAAGGCACTTTATGTTATTCATAAATGATTATACTAGAATGATTTGGGTATATTTTCTTAAATATAAGTCAGAAGCACTAGATTGTTTTAAAAATTTCAAAGCAGCAGTTGAAAATGAAAGAGAGTTGAAGATCAAATGCTTAAGATTAGATAGAGGTGGAGAAGTTACCTCAAGAAAATTTAATGAGTTCTATGAAAAACATGGAATCGAGAGGAAAGTTTCTATTGCTAGGACTCCACAACACAATGGAGTGGTAGAAGAAATAACAGATTTGTATAGGAGATTGCAAGAATAATTTTATTGGAAGCTAACTTACCTTTGAAATTATAGAAGGAGGTAATTGGGGCAGCAATATAAATCGTAAACGGGGCACAACTCTGGTTAAACAATGATAAAACTCCATGCAAGCTATGAAAAGGAATATTTTCTTCTGTAAAACACTTTAGAATATTTGGAAGCAAATGCTTTATGAAGATAAATGACAATTCACTAGGAAAGTTTGATTCTCGCGTTAATGAAGGAATTTTTCTTGGATATTCATTAAGAAGAAAGGCCTACAAATGCTACAACAACCATCTTCGGAAGGTGGTAGAAAGAATTGATGTAAATATAGATGAGACTCTTCCCAAAAAAGAAGCAGATCTAACAAATGAAGAAGACCTTATCCTTACAGATCAAGAAGAAGGTGTAGCAAAAGAAGAGCAGGAGTCAGAAGATAAAAAGGAGGAACAAACTCAAACACCATCAAAGACAACCTTCAAGTTTGTACAAAAGCATCATCTAGAAGACCATATTATAGGAGATATGGACATAGGAATACAAACAAGAAGAAGGATGACAAACACACCAAAAAGGAGTGATATCACCTTGTTGTCCCAAATAGAACCAAAGGATTTCACTCAAGCAAGTAAGGATCCACACTAGATAAAAGCAATGGAAGAGGAGATGAACCAAATTGAAAATAATGGAACATGGGAACTTGTACCTCATCCAAAGGATAAGAATGTCATAGGAACCAAGTGGGTGTTCAAGAAAAAAATGAATGAATATGGACAAATCATCAGAAATAAGGAAATATTGGTGTGTAAGGGGTATACTCAAATTGAAGGAATTGACTTTGAAGAGACCTTCACTCTAGTTGCCAGACTAGAAGCCATAAGGATGTTTTTAGCATTTGCATGTTCAAAAGGCTTCAAAGTCTATCATATGGATGTAAATTCAACCTTCTAAATGGAAACTTAAAAGAAGAAGTATACATGGAACAACCAGAAGGGTTTGACTTGTTAGAAAATAAATACTTTGTATGCAAATTGAAGAAGGCTTGTATGGATTAAAACAAGCTCCAAGAGCTTGGTATGCTAGACTTGATCATTATCTTCAACAACAAGGGTTCAAGAGAGGAGTTGTAGGAAGAAACATTTACATGAAGATGGATGAAGACAATTTACTAATCACATTGGTATATGTGGATGATCTGATTTTTGGCAGCAACAATGATGAAATGAGTCACAAATTTTCCCAAGAAATGTCAAAGATTGGAGGTTTTCTTTCTTTCTTGGACTTCAAGTAACTCAAACCAATGTTGGAATGTTCATAACACAAACAAAGTACCTCAAGTAAATTCTTAAGCAATTTGGGATGGAAGAATGTGTTGTTGTAAGCACACCTATGATTATAGGTTGCAAGCTAAGTAAGGATGATGAATCTCCTATAGTAGATAAAACTCTCTACAAATAATTGATTTGAGGTATTTTATATTTGAGAGCTTTGTTACACAGTAATTTGTCACTGACTTCATACCAGTCTTCCTACTGTGTCATGAGTCCAAATCATTCATGCTCATGCTCTCTGATGTTGCCAAATGACCCACTTTTCCAAAGTTTTT